>OY829914.1:165814195-166314011 GCA_963691935.1 Nephrotoma guestfalica
AAAAGTCTTCTGCAAAATTTTGCTTAGATATATTTTTTTTCTTGTATGCTTCTTCTCTCATGTGCAAAAAATCAATATTATATCTCTTTCATTTTGCAGAAGAAAAATGTTGGTAGCATGTAAATGGGCTATAATAGAGTATTTTCTTGACATCGTTACAACAACAATTCCATTGGATAAAGCATCGCTTGGTAAAAAAAAAATTTCTTTATTTAAATCATAAATCATATTTTTCTTTATGATGCTTGCCAATAGATGTCAAAAAATATATTTTCAATTTATATTTCATTCCGAATTGAAATTTCGAATTACTTTGTTTTTGTGTAATATGAATAGTATTGAGACTTGTACCTCTGTGCTCTCGCGGTAGAATTTATTATTACGAAAAAGAGTTTAGAAAGGTTTTTCTATGAAAAGTGGTCTTGGAAAGTTTAATATTATTTATATATTGCATTAAAATATAAAAACTATGAATTTATTTACAATTGATATTAAAATTACCAACTTAAAAATAAAAAAGTGTGTGGGTATATCTGAAGCGAGCTCTATACTTTGCCTAGTCTCAATATAAATTTGTATAATTATAAAGCGTTTAATAAAATTATTTTTATAATATAAAACATATACAATATAATGGTTGTATAATATGACTACACAAATATAATTTTATAAAATTATTATTATTATTATTTTATAAATTTATTCTCGGGGTACCAACATTTAAAAAAAATAAATCATTGGATATTTTCTTGATACAATTATAAAGCAAAACAAATTTAAATTTTTCTCAACAAAATTAAGTAAGACTAGGGAAAAGGAAAACGCCATCAGTGGAAAAAATTAAAGCTCGCTTCAGATAAACCGAAGACGCTTTTTTAATTTTTTAATTGATAATTTTAATATTAATTATAAATAAATTTATTAGTTAGTTAGTTTTTAGTTTAGTTTTTATGTTTTTAATGCAGTATACAAATAATAGTAAACTTTCCTAGACCAGTTTTCATAGACAATTCAAAGAAAAGCCTGACTAAACTATATTTTGTAGTAATAAATATATCCGTGAGAACACAGGGGTACAAGTCTCAATACACTTAATGTGTTGGTGCAGAAACAAAAAAAAACTCAAATTTGCGTTGCATTGTTAGTTACAATAACAATGCAACGTAAATTTGAGTTTTTTTTAAACGAAGAGTAACGAAGCAGATGAAAAATGTTCATCAAAAAATGTGTGGGTTACGCAATTTAAATGGGTTATACAATACACTTACACAAGAATTTTTTATTTTGATTGTATCGAATATTATCATACTCGTGACTATTGATAGGAAATGATATTAATTACTGTAAATAAAGATTTGTAAGTGTATTGTTTAAATCCTTTAAATTGCATACCCATGCATTTTTTGAGACAATTTTTCCTTTGTTGCGTTGCTTTTTGGTGTAACTAACACACTCTTTCATAGTTTATTTATATAGAAATTTGTCAATGAGAGTTTGCACAGGACTTATATTTAAGTAGATTTTGGTCTAAACCAAAATCTTCTTAAATATAAGTCCTGCTAACTCCACTCCTATGAAATAAACAAAAACTAACTAAAGATGAATTGGTAATTTTTTTCTAAAATATTTGTTTTTAAATAACTAAGCATAAATCATAAATGTGTTGGTGCAGAAACAAACAAAATATGAAAAAAAAGAAATGTACATTGCATTGTTAGTGTAACCAACATAATCTTCGGTAATTATTTTTATATAGGGATCTATCAATGAGAGTAAGAGCAGGACTTATATTTAAGTAGATTTTGTCGACGTAATATTACAATACAATAAAAGATAATACATAGTGTGATATAAATATTCAGTTTATAAAGTAAACATCTTGATTAGTATCTAAAAAGGCTTTATTTCTATTTAAATGCTTTTCTAAAACATATATCATTTTTATTCAAAAACTGAATTTTTCTCTTTTTTACATTAAATTTAAGTTTAGTTATTTTATAATTTTCATAACCTATTTTAATATAGCTAATAAAATTACAAAAATAAATATACATTTAGATAATACCAAAATAAATAATTTTGAAAAAATGTATATTTTTAAATTTAACATTAATATAATTGTAATATAAATAAATAATATATAAACAAATACAAAACTAATTAAAACAACACAATATTATAATATATAATTATGATTTTGTTTTCTAAATTTAATTTTTTAGTTTTATTATTATTTTATTTAATTTTTGTCTCTAGGATTATAAGTACAAAAACCTATATAAAATAATATTATCCAATGAAAATATTGAAAACAAAACAAAAATAAAATAAAATTATAAAATATTAAAAAAAACTTAATGTTTCGCGAAAAATATGAAAATAAACAATATAAATTTAAAAAAAAATATTAATAATAATGAAACTATTGTTACTAATATCTAAATAAACAAAATGAAAATTTTAAATAATATTGAGAAATAATGGAGAACAATAAAAATAAAAACAAAATATGAAATGAAAATTGTAAGATAAATAAATAAAAATTATTTAAAATATTTATACAAATTTTCTATTTGGTGATATGCCACAATTATCTGTACATGGATTTTGTTGCCTTTTTACAATTCAACTTGAATTTTACCGAAACGTAATAGTAGTGGTGTCGTGTTCGTGTTAGTAAGTGTTTTTGTTTTACTTTGTTTTTGACATTTGAAACCCCATTTGTCATTTTATTTCGAGCGCGTATTTCTCCTTAGTTTGTGTTTAAAAAACGATAATAATAATAATAGTGATTTCTTGTGTTAATTAAAATTGTTAAATTGATTTCTTGTGTTAAAAATTTCGTGACTATTAAATTTCAAAGTTATAGTGATCCGTCGTGTTAATTTGTAAAATAAAATTATAATAATGAACAATATAGTTCCGTTTCTGTACTACGACAGAAAAGTAAAAACTGCTCGTTATAATGAGTATCTACGAGATACTTTGAATCCTTTCGATATTTCGGATCGCTGGTAGGTTATATTTTTAATTAATAAGAATCATACATTGATTATATGAGATATAGAAGGAAATTTTAATACAAAGTTGTATGTGATTGTTACAGTTTCATCGATAATTATCGGATGCCGAAACATTTAGTTATGCAGCTAATTGAAGAAATCAAGCCGCATATTGAAGAACCAACAGGAAATATTTCTGCGGTCCCACTACATTTGGAGGTGTTGGCTTCCCTAAATTTTTTTGCAAGTGGGAGCCATCAGCGTCGTGTGGGGTTGGATGCTTTCGCTGTAATGAGCCAAAGCAAACTTTCCAAAACGATAGCAAAAATAAGTGAGGTCATTGGCTCTAAATTAATATTAGATCGTGTAAAATTTCCCTATACATTGGCAGACGCCAATCATAAAAAGAACGAATTTTTTATAAAATACAGAATTCCGGGAATTGTGGGTCTAATCGATTGTACGCATATCGCAATGGCTCATCTAAATAAAAAAGACGAATATGCGTACCTTAATCGTAAAAATTTCCATTCGATTAATGTACAAATGGTAATGTTTGCTTAACTTTCTTGTTAATGTACTTAAATTGTGAGTATTAACGTGAATTTTTATTCTTTTATAGATATGTGATTACAACATGCGGATCATGAACGTGAATGCAAGATTTCCCGGATCGACGCATGATTCATTTATTTGGGGAGGAAGTACCATCGTCCCTATAATAAAGGATCTCAACTTGCAGGATAGTAAGACTTGGCTTTTCGGTAATTTAACCTTTTACTATATTTCAAAATTATTTAAATAACCAAATTATTCTTATGTATACACAGGTGACAGTGGGTATGCATTAAAACCATACATGATGGTACCCTACAGAGAAGCAACAACAGATGCCCAAATAAGTTTTAATGTCGTACATGGGAAGATCAGAAATGGCATAGAACGTTGCTTTGGGTTGTTAAAATCTCGTTTTCGGTGCCTCAAAAGAACATCCGGCCCTTTACATTACGACCATGCCAAAGCCGCCAAAATTATACACTCGTGCGTCACTCTACACAACTTCCTAATAGACAACAACTATCCAATAGATGATTTTGAGATTATTGACGACGATGATAGTGTTCCAATTCGTGCATCAGAAGAAAACTCAACTTCTGGTGAGCGCAATAGGGAATTCTTGGCCAATTTAATACAGGAAGAACATATTATTGAATGATGATTATAGGTGAATGAAACAAAAGTCAAATTGTATTTAATTATTTTTTTTATTTTAATAAAATCAATTTTATTTATATAAAAAAGTACAATTAAAAAAACGAAATATGTTTTTAATAATATTTTATTTAGTATTTAACAACTAAAAATTAGAATTTAATAATAAACATTTATTTATATTTAATAAAAAATTTAATTTTTAAGAAATTTCATTTAATTTATTATCTTAAAATAATACTTTATAATATAAGTTTATTGAACATAATAATAATAAGTTTATTGAATGAAACATTTAATTGCATTTTATTTAAAAAGTAAACATTTATTTGTATTTAATAAAAAATTTAATTCATAAGAAATTTCATTTAAAAATTTCAAAACAGTTTATTTTCTAAATACTATATAATATACTTATAATACTTAATACTATATATGTACATTTCATTTTAATAATTTTGGTGGCCATATCGCAGACTTATGTTGATTGAAGAGACGCAGCGGGAATCTAAAAATAAAGAGAAAAGAAATTAAATATTTGTTTTAAATTACATTACCAAATTATAAGAAAAATAATCCTATTTTGGTAGTGAACGTAAAAACTCCTGTAGTAAGCGGTTTGTTGTTTCGCCTTGTGCTCTCAATTCTTCTAGCATCATGTTTGTCCGTTGTCCATGTGCTCTTATTTCCTCCAGCATCGTGTTGGTCCTTTCGCCTTGTGCCCTCATGCCTTCCATTAATTCAACTGTGCGCTCTTGGAGGTGGATGGATCGAATCACAGATGTTGCTGCCAAACTTCTCTGTAAACAAAAATATAGCTTTAAAATTTGAATAAATCATTGGTTTTACTTAACTTACGCTTCTTGGGTCGTTATTCATGTGTCGTTGGTCCCGAGGTGGTAGAATCTCGTTTATACGAGCACGTTGTTGTCGAACTCGTTCACTGGAAGGCCCTGGCCGATGAACCTCAGATTCTCTTACTAAAGGTGAGAATCTTGGACATGGTGGTGTTGATTCCATTGTTGATGCGACTCTCGGTTGTGAAATCTACAAATAAAAATTAATATTACACTTAACTAAACATGTACACAATTTATGTATACTTACTTCTATACTATCGCTTCTTAATTCGGGGATCGATAGCGCCGATTGTGTTGTTGATTCTGTATCCATTTGCTCCTCCGGCTGTGTGACTTCAGTATTCTAATTGAAAAAATAATCATAATAAAAAGTTAAATATTTATATACCCAATCATAAAATTTACTTACTTCTACACGATGAAGCCCTAATTGTGTTGATGTAGTACACGCCAAGGACTGGGCTTGTTGAGAATCCTAAGATGAAAAACATAAATCAAAATTAAAAATATAATATATTAATAATTAAAAAAAATTACTTGTATATGATGTAATTGTGGTAAAGATTGTGTCGGTAGTCCTGCCGTAGACTGCGACTGTTGGTGTGTGGGTTGTGAATTCTAATATAAAAAAAAATTAAAAGTTAAATATATTTATATACTCATTACAAAATTTATATATATGTACTTACAGCAGGTCTGCCTCCAAATTCCCTGACTGCTGGTTCGCCATCAAATACGTGTTGACCACACAGTGCAACTATTCGTTCCTCGAGATCAGATAACTCGAGATTATCTGGTACAACCCCACCCCCAGTAGCAGTTTGAGCTATTCTTCTCCGTTGATATTTTTTTTGACGGCTTTTTTTAAATCCTGCCAAGTCTAAATGGAAAAAAATGTTTGTTTAATAAAAAATTTATTAAGTAGGTATATAAATTAAATTTTTACCCGCTTCCACTGGTCTTCGGTCCGTGTCACGCCAGCGTTATTCAACGTGACTGTAATCGACCGCCAAAGAGCCGTTCGAGTTCTATTGCCCTCGAAGGTACCTACACCAAAAAGTACTTCGAAGTTCTCCTCGACAAAGTTCACCAAAATTGTGCGTTGCTGCGGTGTCATACGGGCCTAGAATTAAATAAAATATAAAAGAATTAAAATATTTATAAAATCACGAAATCAAAATTTCAAGATTTTTCACTGGAAATTATTAAAAATGATAGAATTTTTTATTTAATCCGACGCACCAAACATAACTATTAGAAACTAAGCACATACAATTTGATTTGTTTAGATTTTTATTGATAAAATTATCCCGGCTTGCTTGTACATGACTCATATACAAACGGAATTAAAATTTCAAGATTTTTCACTGGAAATTATTAAAAATTAAAAGAATTTGTACTTACCATTTTTTAATATTATTTTATAAATCAAGATATCAAACAAACGCTAGTTAAATTAATTTTTAATTTCAACTTATTCGAATGAATAACAAACATTGAATGTTTAAATATCTAGCTGTCATTTTTTCCATTGCTAGCGAGCAGAGGAAATGTATTGTTTATAAAATCATTTATAAAATCGGGTCAACATTTTGGCGAAAATTTCATGTGGATTTGCACACACACAATGATACAAAATGACAGCACACAATATTAAAAGTGTATATTATACACTGTATACGTACACAAAATTCAACTTGAATTGATTTTGAAAAGGCAACAAAATCCATGTGCTGGTGTAATATTTTGAAATGGATTATATGCATACTTTTACTCGTATTTATTACGATAAACTAATTAAACATGAAAAATAAACGCACTCTTAAATCATTGCAATCAGTTCTTCGAGACTATGGGTGATCCATAACCTAGGAATAACCAACTAATAACTTCACATCGTCTTTGCTTTACTACCGTTGGTCACAGTAAATATTTTGTTTTTTAGTATTTTCCTAGTAAATTTCCAAGTCAGAACTTTTAGCCTAACATGGAGCTAATGCACAGATTGTCTACATAAATCGGATTGTCACATACTCGATTTAGGTACGGCTTAAGAGCGTTCTTTGCTAAATTAAATTTGTTTTGAACCTAACCCAAAAATTAAATTTTAATGTGTATAAATTTTTTCTTTTCCATTCGAACCTACCTAGAACAATTCCGCATTTGTATCCAAACAATCCCTGGCCCTCTATCGGCAATTTTCTGTGGTAGTTTTCATAAATTTTTTCTATATGTATAAAATTAAAATATTTAAAAACCAACAAAACTAGGCACGAGGTTATGGGTTTAAATTTATTATTGCGAAAAGTATCACAAAACTTTAATTTGATAAGAATCTATCAGTGGCATATTTTGGAATTTTCCTTTCAAAAAACCTACAATACCTGCGCAAAAGGCCTGAGAGCGTATTGTGAACCTTTTTCGATTTCGGATTTTTCGATAACAAAAAAATTGGCCTATCAGATAGAAAAAGTATAAACAAATTACTATTAAAAAATCCGCTGTGATCGAAAACTTCGATTTCGGATTTGTTTCATAATAGGCCCCCTGTGTGCAGTGTCTCTATATTTGAATTTTTTTAGAACGCTTATAGACCCAATAAGAATTTTGGCCTTAGAGAGATTGGCTCTGTAACATATATAATGTTCTACAGAAACAATAATAAAACTAAAAATATTTACTGTGATCGGTCTGCAAAATAAACATAAAAGGTCTTTTTAATTATGCTACTCGCTCCGATACCATAAAAAACAAGCCAATTAAACATTTCGTTTGAACTTCAGAATATGGGCCTGGTCACAATCATTGCAAGTTATACGAAAGGAGGTGAGCAATAATTTTCATATAAATCAATGTGCTTAATAATTTGTGGGCAAGTCTGAGTAAGAAAATTGGTCGAAGGGATCGGGAAGCCCATTATTCTTTGGAAACTTTTCTATTTCCAATATGCATATTTGTAAACAATTTTAATACACTATAGCAGTTCGAGCCAAATAGTTCTTCGATTAGATTATGAGATCCATCTGCTTTATCAGGTTTTTCAGGGTCTATTTAGCATTAGCATATTCTATCAATTGAGAATCTCTTTTTGAATGAATCTGTTGAACCTTTAATTATTTAGTGGCCGCTATACCTTGAGCAAAGCACGAGGTAAATATTTTATTTTTTAGGCTAGGTAAATCACAGGTTAAGGTATTGCGATCTTTAAATTAAGCCAAGCTGTCGACTGTTCGGAAAATTTCGAGCAACGAAAGACGCAGCTTTGGTTAGAAATGTTGAGCGTATTCCACATAAATTTTATCGTCGTTTTGTAACTTTTATGAAACCTGGGTCGTAGGAAGTAATTTATATAGAGGTAGAGCTGGTTACAAAATTTTGAAACCACTTTTTTATGGTAACCCGAAAATTCAAACTCGTTTTACGTCTTAAACAATACTTAAACAATGAACTTAGAATTTCAAACTTTTCAAATATGCGTTTGGTGTTTCTTTGACTTCTTATATTTTTCGTATAGATTATAGCTATAATTGTACATTTATTTAGTCAATGTAAACGGAATCGTGACTCCATATATTACTATGAGATAATTTTGTATTCAGCTTACCTTCTGTTCATATTTGTTTCTTGTTGTGTCTGGGTACTTCGGAAGCAAACGAGAATTCCACCTAGATACTAGCTAGTATGCGATTATGTTCCACCGTAGAAGACCAAAATCCTATTTAATCAAAACAACGCCCCCAGTCCACATCCACAATTGAGATAGCTAAATATCAGAATTGAAATTTGAATTGCTTTCTGGGATTTTTCAGAGCACCAATGTTGTTTTCATGACTAGGCTACATAATAGTTATATTCTGTGACTAGGCTCTAAACGAACCGAACAGCAACATTTTCCGGATGTACGGTAATTCGTCAATATAGTTTTTCAGGAATTTCTCGGCATAACTATCATGAATTAGAAATATTTATGATTATTAAATTTGGGCTTCTTGTTAATAATACACAAGCCTGCCGAAAAATTAATATTATAGCAAGCACCGAGACGAAATAAGTAGACCCTGGCACTATTTCGGTTTTCCCTGGGATAAAGGTTTGTCTGGTTACCATTCGGTGATTGTAGTGCAATGTAAGAGATATAAGGCTGAATCTATCACTTGATTGCACTAGCTGATTATGTGATTTAGGAATAATTCAAAATTTGAAAGATAGACTACGGCTTAATATCACCATCGTCATTAGACGGCCCTCTTATTATTGAGCAGGCTCCACTCTCGTTGAAGTGATATCGATGACATTGGTACTTCTGCCTCAACCGATCCTTCTGACTATTATCGCAACCAACCAGTTTCAAAATAGGGCAATATGTATTTCTCGAGTTCGGACCAAATAGCTATTTTGAATGTTATTACAAACACAAACTTATATAACTTATTTTTTATTTTAATAAAACATTTTAATTAACTAATTGTTATTTTTACATATCCAAATATTATACTTTCTTTTTAATTACATGTGGAAGATCATATTTTCCGCGTACACATTTCAATTTAACGCCAGGCAAATCTTGACATCGTCCCACCCGAACCAAAACTATATTATGCTCTTGCAGGTTATGTCCGATTCCGGGGATATAGGCAACCATTTCTTTTCCAGTCGTTAAGCGCACGAGAACACATTTTCGATTTGCAGAATTAGGTTTCTTAGGTTTTTTAATTAATGTTTTTAGAATAACACCCTTTGCAAAAGGTTTCCCATCTAATGGTTGCCGAGGGGGTCGAACTTTTTCATGTGGCCCAGTGCAATGCATTTGTTGTAATGATGCCATACTTCTAGTCAACATTGATGAAATCGTTTCGGTTGCTAGTAGTTTTGTTAACGATAGAGTTTGTCGCAAAAAATTCATTTTTAGAATAGTAAACTAGAAAATTTCACCGAGTAATCCAAAATGTGAAATAAAAATTTGACATGTATTGTATTCAGCATACTCAGCAAATGAAATTACACTGTAAATTTAACTTACATTTGCTTAAGTTCCCAGTAACCAAAATATGTGGTCACCATTCACATAATTTCGACAAAAAGAGCCAACGAAAATTTTGCTCATATTTCTAGAAAGTGAAGTTAGAGTAGATAGATGAACCAATTCAATACCAATTCTAATAGAAGGTAAGATATATGTACTTAGTTTTTGTTATATTTTCATGAAAACCGACTATCTAGAGAGTGCAAACGTGTGGATTATATACAATTCTTTCAACGAAATAAAATTTTATTTTATAATGTAATTTTATAGTATGTACATTATGAAACGAACAGTAGAATTTTTTTAGAAATAACTGATTTTACAGCCGAAATCCCTCCTTTAAGCTAATTTTATATTTTACACAACAAATGTTTTTCTGCGTTTATTATACGTTTAGATTTTATGTATGAAAGAGTTTTTATATCTATTACTGACAGAAAGCTCCTATTGAGGATTCGAAACGTTGAGTGTCAAGTGAAGCTAGAAAAAATCAAGTGAAGCTAGATATATATATATAGTTGCTTATAAATAAAGGACGAATAGATAATTTCCCACTCCCCAGTATGCAATTTTTCCAATGTGTGGATAAAACAGTTCCTAAACTCTGAATTCCGTACTACAAATTATCAAAGATGCAAAAAATCCGTTTGTGGGTAAACATATATTCGTTCGAAATGTCAGGCAACAAAAATTTACCCGGATTCAGCTGTCAGGGTAAAAAAATTTACACTAGATGAACTGTCAGGGTACCATTTTGACATAACATGTCCATTCGAAAAAAAACTTACCCGGAAAAGTTACCCACTGTAACTTTAAAAAATCGCGATATTTTGTCAGATTCTATAAAAGAAATTACGCATGCATATATACAAAAGTAAACGTTAAAACATAAATATCAACACAAAGACACCGCGCCATTTGTAAAGTTATTTTAAATTTATTTTTACTTTTAATAGATTTATTAAAAAAGTATGGATAATTTGTAGTTTTGTGCGACGTATTTTCAAAATATCTTGTGTGCTGCTTTTAATAGATTTATTAAAATTGATTGTAAGAATAATTTGTAATTTTGTTTGTGTGACATATTTTCAAAATATCTTGTGTACTAAAATGTTGTGTTTATGTGCGAAATTATATAATTTCTTATGTTTTTAATTGAAAATTATTAATATTGAGTGGTAAATAAATTATTAAAATTGAGAAATGGGAGATACTATATTAAACATTTTTATTCTTTGCTTTATAGTTTTTTATTATACCGATGCTAACAAGCTGAAATGATAAACCTGTCATAAAATAAATAATTTTTTGTCTTTCTTTTCACCAATACTAATACAATAGTCGGGTAATATTTTTCATGTTCGTTTACATAAAAATCGGGTGCTAAATTCGAACGAATATGATATGATATGTAATTTTCTTCATCTTTCAGATTTGCAATTTTTTTGATGTTTTATGTGGAATTTTATTTACTTTTTCAAATCAATGTGAAATTTCTGGTTCAAATGAAACAAAAAATAAATTGATTTGCTTTTGTGTTAGTAGTGGTAATCATTTGACGTTTAGAAATGTCATTACTCATGACATTTGTGTTTTGTGTTTTAAAGCATTTAGTTGTTTGAATTTTTATTGATAAAAGTGTTATTATGGATAAAATTAAAATTCTCTACATATAACTACGATATAATTATCACTTATTTGGTTTTCTAAAAATGCTACACCATCTTTTTGCAAAACAAACCCGTTTTCGTCCAATAAAACATAATAATTACATATATTATCAATAAAATTCATTTTGCACGATAAATTTCCTTTTTTTTATAATATTTTATATTTTTTTTTATTATTTTGAAAGTCGCGTAAAATTTTTTTCAATTTTTATATCTTGAACCGCTTAAAACACAAGAAGAATGACATTTCCGACGCGTTCATAAAATTTGGCATTTCTCTTTTTATATTAGTATTGGTGACATCAAAAAAAAATTTACGAAAAAATGTACATTTTTTAAAATTGATGTACATCAAAAAAAAATTGATTTTTTTCGGTAAATGAAACAAAATTTTTGATGTACATCAATTTTTTTTGCCGGATTTTGGTAAATAAAATTCCACATTAATTAGATTTGTTTTTTATCATCAGTTTCGTGTGGTCTGTGGTGACACGTCGCCGAATAAACATGTATGCAGTTACGGATTTTTTTTTATTTTTTTGTTTTATTTTCGAAATGTTGTGTTTATTTAAAATGGGTTTTAAAGTATTAAAGTAAAATTTTATTAATTTTAAGTGTTTCCTAATTATGATCGTATTCGCGATCAACAACATTATGGACTAAACAGGTAAAGAAATTGAATTTCAATCATGTACAAATTTACGATGACGCATACTTTTTATACTGATAATTTTCATGTGTTTGTTTTTTTAAAATGGATGCCGAGTGAGCGACGTAAATACATTGGCAAGATTTATTAAAATTAAATTAAAAAACTATAATGTGTATTTAAAAATTTTACATAAATTTTTACAAAAAATAAAACAAAGTTTTGTTTAATTTCAAAATAAAACCAAAACGTGAAAAGTACTATGGAAAACTGCTCTAATAGCATGCGGAAAAGTGCGTGCAATTAGTATGGAAAAATATATGGAATAAACCCGAATTTCCGACGAAATTACTTAAAATTTCCAATTTAATTTTTTCTCTTGTTAGTCGGGATTCACACCCGACAAATTTCAAATTTTTGTGACCCTTTTCTTGGGCGAGTAGTATGGATTAAAGAGAGTATGGTTTTTGCACTCGAATGTAAACGAAATTCCGTTGGCATTGCATATTGGGTCAGCACTCAATACCCCGCTCCGGAAAGGGAATCAAAAAAACGCAGCAAATATGAAAAACGCTCGGAGAAGACTATTATAAATATACATTATCGTACTTCATTTAAAAAATCATCTAAAGCACGAACTAAAGAAAAATTGAAATTATGTGTATGGTCTTTAAGTGTTTTAATTACTAACTTTATATTCAAGATATTATGATTCATTTAATTGAAAGAAAATAAAGACAATGTAAGACCAAAAAAATAAACGGCCCTCCATTCATCTAGATCCATCTAGCCCTAGGTCAACGTCGTCTCGCCAGCGCAATCGGGGTCTCCCTCTACGCCATACCACGGCTGGTTGTTGTTGTAACCTTTTAAATCATTCGTTATTGTGGGGACCTTGCAACGTGGCCCAGCTATGTAATTCGGTTGGACTTAATCAATCCAATGATATCGCTGTCTCCGAGAAGTCGCTTTATCTCATGGTTCAAACGAATCCGATATTCGTTTTCCGGAACTTTAATTAGGCCAAAGGTGGCACGAATGATCTTCCTTTCGAAAGTATATCAGATTCTACAGTTCTTACAACTGTAATGCTGCTTAATACGCTTGGTTCGTTTCAAAGCAAGTTTGTAGTAGGATAGATATTCTATCTGTCAAAACTAAAACCAAAAAGCAACCAATCGAAATAGCGTCTAGAGTAGTTTGAACTTAAGCTGAAATCGAAATTTTAGCTAAAAAAATATAAATTAAAATAAAATATTAACTAAACCTATTAAAAGTTAATAAATTCTCGAATCGAATTCTCGTTCTCGGATCGAACTATTAAACATGCATTCGACTCCAAAGATCTACTTTTTTGAAGTTGCTATTATAGCTTCAATTATAGAACATGCATTTCAGAACAAAACGTTGTTTATAAAATGAAATTGTAGAAAATCAAATAAAATAGCCGTCTATCTAGTTAACAGTAAAATCTAATGCAGTCACACGTTTCGATAATTCTGAGTGATAATCTACCTATATCAAGTCGCATCATTTAGGAGAATTTTTACTATTTTTGGTGTTATGTAAATTTAAACTGAACGAATTATTTTATGTATTTAACTAGTTGATTAAAGGGAAGAAGTAAATATAATTGAACGAAGATACTGGCTTAACTAACCTAGTTATTTCATTTAAATTAAAAGGCATAAAAAATGCTACAAGGAAAATGACTAAAAACAAATTAAATCCGGGTAAAGGTTGATCAACACCTAAACATTAGGTTTCATCAGACAGACATCCAAGAAATATTAATCAGCAAATACGAGTCAAGTTAAAGAGCTTCCTGTTTGTAAAAAAATTAAAATTGAGAAATCAAAATTTTGTTTTGTCAAGTTTAATGTTTATAAAAGTTCTCTTATTTGATGCATTTTGGGTTGTCGTAATTGCGAAAATGAAAATTTTGGGTCTGGTTGCGTTCGTTCGTTCGTTCATTCATTCAAACAGTTTTTCTCGACCAATTTTATATTGCTCCAAACGATTTTTTCTTCTGCATTTTTTCACAAGAGATGATTGGTCGAAAAAAATTGTTTGAACGAACGAATGAACGCAACCATAAAGATGCCTTAAATTTTGTTGACTCTTTTGACAAGAGAACATGTCAACTTTCACTCGAAACTCGTAATGTATCCACAAACCATAGATAGAAAAATGGATAAACAAATAACGTAAGAAACGAAGATAAAAATTTATTATTCCAATTTGACGTTGCGGCCAAAGATAACTTGAACTATTAAGTTCATTCATATATTTTTTGATATACTATTTCCGAAAATTTTGAATGAAACTACAATAGTTTTGAGTATAAATGTACACTAAAACCTCGATCTGCGTCGTTAATTCGGCCCCGATAAAGACGACGCAAATCGAAACGATGCAAATCGAAATAAATTTTCCTATACATTCATATTTTTATATATGTCTAACTAGTCTGTTAATTAGTACTAAAATTAAACATTTCCTTGCATCAAGAGCTATTTTTATTTCATTCATATCAAACATGTAACAACTGACTGTGTATAAATGAGAAATTTCTATTCATTTTACATAAAAATACATAAAGCAAAGACAGTTACAGAATTAAATGGAGAATTCCCTTTATATGAAATTTAACCAATGCAAATAGACATTTTATTTTAACGACGCAACTCTGAAATGACGGAAACTCAAGCACGACGCAACTTCGAAAACGGCGCAGATCGAGGTTTTAGTGTACTTATATTAACAAAAAATATATATGCTTTTAAAATTATAAAAATTATTTATATGCCGTTTAAATCACCACAATCCTTGTGGGCGTTACCGGCACGTTGGTCAAGCACGCTGAATATTTCATTAGTAATCGTGCCAATAAAATCGAAAGGATACCGTTTTTGGCGCCTAATTTTGTTTTCACCTAAAGATTTTATTATATGTATTATTTTGCTCCTCTTACTCAATGTGGGACGATTTTATTTGGAATACAATAATTTCACAGTGTGTCATGGTATTCGTGTGGACTGGAGCTATCAGCATAACCACATGCTTGGTCCCGTTTATGCATAACCCGTCCAGCTGACGAGTACAGCGCTTAAGATAGTCTATAGTTCAGCCAATTTTTGTGTAAGATTAAAGTTCGTTATAATCTTCCAATCACCGTTGATTAGATTACCTTGATCTATTTTTTGAAAGTAAATTCCAGGATGAGAGGTGAACCGTGATATGTTGTATTTCGTTGTTGTTCCATGAACTACTACCGCTCCCAGCACGCAGATTATTGAGAGTGGATGCAGCAATAGCCTTGGGTTGGTGTTTGTTCTTGTCACTCGTCTATGTACATTTGGTTGATTATCCTCGGCGTGTGTTTTGACTGACTTCACGCCAGCTTCCCATAATCTACCAAAATGTGATGATACTGGTGGTTGGAAATGCCATCTTATACATTCCGAAGCTAGCCCTTTTGATACGATTTTGTTAAAGTTCTCTAGAGCTAGCTTCTTTTTTTATTTTTTTCATCTGGTTTTTGGCTCCAATAAAATTTGTTGCGTTGTCGCTGTACATGTCACTGCATAATCCTCGTCGAGAGCTGAATCTTTTGAAAGCTGCAATGAATGCCTCAGTAGTAAGATCTGTTACTACTTCTATGTGGATTGCAGATTCACAGGAGATCTGTGCAGGACAGATGCGCTATATAGCCTTTAAAAGTTGTATGTCCTCTACTTTTGCTCGTTTTTAACTGTAGTGGATCCGCATAATCAACGCCAGTATGAGTGAATGGCCTTGACGGTTGCACCCTTGGAGATGGTAGATTTCCCATTAGCTCGCTACATCCTTGATGAGCTCCAAATCTGTAACAACTGACACATTTTGAAATTACCGTTTTAGTGGCATTTTTTGCACGTATGATCCAATACTTCTTACGTTAGGTATGAGAGCGTAAGTCGGATTCCTCCATGAGCTGTTTTCAGGTGCGCGTTATTGATTATTACTCTAATGAGTTGATGATTAGAGGGAAGTATCGCAGAATGTTTTTCTTCATAATTTATCAATGAATTCTGAAGTCTTCCAACTACCCGGAGAGTTCCATGTTGATTCAAAAAAGGGTTTAATTGTAGTAACTTGCTTTTTTCTTGACTGACTTGTTCCTCAGCAATTCTTCTATTTCCGCCTTGAAAAGGCTACGCTGAGTCTGTTTTATAATGATATGTTCGCTTCATGTAGATCATGCTTATCTATATGTTCTCTTTTTTGCATCTTTTGATAAAGATGTTTACATTCTTTACGATTATTTTTAGTTTCATAAAGCTTGAAGTTTTTTCTATTAAGTGTATGAAGTGGTTGTCTTTCTCGGTGACAGTTGCAATATTTGCACGTTTCAGTTCAGTTTCTGCTTGTTCATCAAATTCTTGGTATCTTTCCATCGAATGATAATTTTTATTGTCTTTTAACCATTGTGGTTCAGTCTACAAGATGTTGTGATTCATAAATTCATTTGTTGTTATTCCTCGACTAGCAGAATCACCTGGATTATCTTTTGATTTTTATTATGATGCCATTGATGCGGTTCAGTCAATCTTCGGATTTCTGTACTCTATTGGCAACGTACGATTTGAACTTTTGAATTTCGCCTTGTATTCATGAAAGTGCTATCGTGGAATCAGTCCATGCATATCTTGGTGCTTGTTGCATGGTTAGTGATTGCTTGACTTCTTGCAGTAGTTTCGCAGTTAGGAGGGTTCCGTTTAACTCTGGTTGTAAAGTTACTTTTGGTTTTGTCCGTGCCACTCTTGTCTTTGCTGCTATAAGGCTGATGTCAACTTGCTCTCCAGTGACTACTTTCAAGTAAACACAAGCTGCATATGCCTGTTCTGACGCGTCACTAAATCCATGGACCTGGATGATTGATTCACCTGTGAACCCTATGCATCTGGGAATTTTCAATTCATTAAGCAGTGCAAGTTCTTCTCCGTGGAGAGGATGATCCAGTGTGCGCAGCGAGGTCTAGAGCTTTGACGGTTTAATCTATTTTAATTTTGTATACATCTGTGCTTCCGGTCTCGGCGACGTTAGTTAGTAATCCCTTATGATTGCTTGTCCATTTCCTTAAATTGAAACCACCTCTTCGAAGTACTTGACTTAATTGATTTTGTACCAGCACTGCTTCTTTTATCGTGTCACATCCTGTCATGAGGTCATCGACATAAAAATCGGGTTTTACCACCTGGTAAGCAGATGGGAATGATTTTTTCTCATCCTCTGCCAGTTGATGTAATGTTCCGACGGCAAGGTAAGTGGCTGATGAAGTTCCGTCCGTGACTGTTTTTAATTGGTACTCCTGAAGTTTCTCAGTCGGTGAGTCACGCCAAAGTATGCATTGGAAGTTACTGTCTTCTGCAGCGATTCATATTTGCCGAAATATTTTTTCAATGTCTGTGGTGAACGCGTATTTGTGTTTCCCAGCTCATTACTATATGCCAAAGGCCTTGTTGTAATTTTAAACCTTGCATGATGTCATTTAGCAACCGACCATTGGTCGCTTGGTTGCTGAGGCATCAAATACCACTCTTAACTTTGTTGTAGTGCTTGATGGTTTGAAGACGGTGTGATGTGGCATATAGTATGTGGCTCCAGCTGTTGAAGCGTTAGCAATTTTCTGCATATGCCTAAACTGTTCATATTCTTCCATACATTTTTTGTATTGAGCCGCTAAGTCGTCGTTCTTCAAGAGTTGTTTTTCTAGTTGGGGAAATCTAGCTATTGCCATCTTTTTTGAGTCGCCTAATTTTCCATCAATGCTGTTAAATGGTATTTTTACGGTGTACCTGCTATTTGATGACCGTTTGACGCTGCTTTACACTTTAAGTGTTCTCACTTACCTTTCACTTTTTTACTTGCGCTGTTCAAGATTGCTCTTTTTATTGCATCTGCCGTTTTATTGCAATTGTAAATCAGTTTATCAGTCAATCAGTTTAGTTGTATTCGAGAACATGCACATTATCAATTCCCCTGTCTTGATGATTAACTCCGTTGTTAATTCCAGAAATTTCCATAATGATTATCGCCGCCATTTACAATTGCTTTCGTTATCTACATATTCGCCTCCACTTGGTTTGTCATTCTAAAATCCAATTCCCAATCAATATTAGAGGAATATTCGATTCAATAACATCGATCCGTGTTTAGAATAATAATCGCCAAAATAAAATTATAGTCTCCAACTAGGTTCCAACTCATGACTTTAGCACTCGACCACCGAGCGATATACAGTTGCAGAGTAGAATTCGTAACACTAACCCCACCTTACATCTGTTCGTCCCAAATAGACACATCCAATGTCAATTGGAATACCTCTTCACACGTTTCTTTTTCGGGTGTTTGCTTTCTTGGCGGATGTAAATCTTCGATTTCCCAAAAGTTTTTAAGGGTTTTCTTCAATTTCTGCCAAAGGGTTCTTCTCGGTGGTAATCGCAGTTGTGATTGTTAAATTTTCATTTGGCTTAGCTGTTTTGGTGTTTTTTCCCAGAATTATTCATCCTAGCTCGGAGCTTTGAGCTATTGGTTGTTGATTGTTTTGCGTCATAATTTCAGGTAGCATAATATCCGCATAATAATTCGTTCCTATAAGTAAGTCTATCGGCGCTGATGTGTGGTAGTTTGGATCGGCTAGTGGTAAGTTCTTTAGAGTATCGGGCTTTTATAATTAATTGGAATTCAGAGTTGAATCGCAGCAATAATGAAAGTGTGGCTGATTTTTTTATTGTTTCTTTTTGGTTTTTTCTTCAGATTCCCGTTTATGTTCATGTTGGCTTTGCTTGTTGTTATTTTCAATCTGTTGATGGCACTCGAAGTAATGAAGCTTGCTTGTGAGCAGGGATCCATAATTGCTCGTAGATACCGGTAGTCTCTGTCATTAGTTTGAGAGCACGTACTCTTTGTCTTCTAATTCTTTACCAGTTTGTAATGATGTGGTGCGGTGGTCTGCTGTTCTAGTTACATTCGTTGTTCTTGGATTGTTGTCCTTGTCTGCTGATGATGTTGTCCGCCACACTGTTTACTTGATTGATTCAGCGTGCATTCGACTGTTGAATGGTTGCTTTTAAGACAGTTCCTGTAGAGCTCCAATAATGAGTTCATTTGGTTTTTGTCGTATATATTCATGTTTTTGAATTTCCCGCAGATTTTTTTGGCAGATTTTACATGTCGCATTATTTGTTAACAAAGTTACTCCCGTTGGATTAAATTTTACCGCCGAGGTTCAAGGTTTGCGGAAATTGATGGTTTTTTCGCGAAAAACTGATTCCAATGCGGTGAATCGCTTTTCCAAAAATATCATGAGATTGGCTAAAGTTTGAAGCTCCTTTGTGTTTGTTAGCGACATCTCCTATAGTGTTAAGGTTTCGGAGTCGAGCTTCTTGGTTATAACGTATATTATGATTTGATCTCAAGAGTCGATGTTCACATCCATATCTCTTATTGCATGAAGGCACTCGTTGATAGTGTCGTATATCGCACGAATTGCTGAAGCAGATTCGGTTCCGATGCTCCCTTGTGACATCAATGTATGGATATACCCTGTTACTAAGGCTCTGCGATTATCGTATCTTTCTTTGATAATCGACTAGGCTCTTTCATAGATTTCACCAATGGCGTGAAGGTGATTGATTAATTTTGCTGTCTGGCCACCGGTGGTGTATGTGTTTAAATAATTATTCTTGTGTGTGTTCGTTCGTGCTCCGTTATTATGCACACTGGTCGAAGACATCATGAAATGCCATCCATTTCATGTGCTCTCCGTTGAAGTGTGGTATACCAATTTTTGGAAGTTTCACTTCGAACGGGTTTTTTTTTGCCAGCTTTTGATTGTTCTAATATTGATTGGACTTCTATTACTGTGTGATCATACGATTATGATATGTTATCGTAATGCCTCTCGGTAAAGTAGTCTAACGTGTCCTCTTCGTCTTCGCAAGCCTCCAAATATATTGTTTCGTTCAGATCGGTGATCTGATTCATCTGCTTTTCCATTTGAATCAGGGACAGTTTTAGTGTATGTTGCGAACTTCCGTTTTTGATCATTTTTTGTGTGGCTCCTATTCTTTCCATTGGTTTTCCATAGTTGGCGGAAAGTTGAATGATTTTCCTTTTGATATCCACCCGGAGTGTTTGGTGCACCACTGTTGAGTCGTTGGCGCATTTCCTCAATGAAGGCTTCGAGTTTTTGCTGTATTTTATATTTAATATTTAATCAGGTTAATGTATAATGTCAATGGCCAGTAATCAAGTAAGATTAATTAATCATTTTGTAAGGTATGATACACTGATATTGGATTACGTTTACTCCAGGAATGTGCCATACCTACCTAGGATCGCCATTATGGTTGGCCTGTACGTCTCTTATCATAGCATATAATATCATATCACTTCAAATATATAATCTGGCATTCGTCTTGCGAGATCACTGTTATACTGCCAATGAGTACTGCTTTCAATATACTTCTTTCTGATTTACTGGTTTGCTGATGCGATTTTGTTATCGGTACTGTTGTGGAGGAAGGAGAGGAGAGCCTGTTGAACATTTTCCATAAAACAGAATCGATACACGATTTTCGGCATCCACCGTAGACAGTTCTTGACGTCTCGGAGACGTCAACGACTACAATGGCACATGAAATGGATGACGTCTCCCAGACGTCATTGTATGCCAACTGGTTAATATTTGGTCTGTGGCTTTGTATTCTAGATACAGACTCTTTAATGTGGCAATTCTTGTTTCGAGGTATCTGATGGTTGTTCTCCATCTTTTTGTAGTTCGTATGAAACTGTTGAATTTTGTCTGCTACCGCTTCTTGTTGTTCTAATAGCGCGCTCAAGTCCATTTTTGTGGTATAATTATTACTATAATTATAGCTACTTGTTGTTGTTGTTGTATATATTTATCAGCAGGTTCACAAAAATTTTTCTCGAAGGGCCAATGTTGTGATTAGACAGCTTGCGGTTTCGCATAAGTTATGTCTGGTGTCTTTAAAAGAATACTTATTAATAGGTTACCACTGGTGAGGCCTCTTAATGAGAACAAATGCACTTAAGTTGAATTTTTACTTTATTCTAAATTTTTATTACATTAAAGTTCTTTTTTCTATACAATTTTCTGCTGCCTAAGCAGTATACATATAAAGAAATACAAAAATATGTAAATAGCAAAAGTGTTTATGGTACAAATGAAAAGTAAATTATATCTGGCGATGTACGGTATCCGGATGTGCAGCAGACTGATTACTTGCATGTTGTGTTTTCAACACATAACATTATTGCAAGATACTGAGCTCGTTTATGTATACATAACATCTCCCTTCTTAAGGTAGATTTTTTTTCTAAATATTATATATATAAAGGGTTTTCCAATAAGAGGTTTGATTTTAATATTTAAAAAAACGAGTATTTTTTAAGAGAAATCAATGAATGTTTATTTCATTGTAATAAAAGGAAGGTATGCCATTAACATTTGTAAACGATATCAGCCAAATGGGTGCCACGGCTACGCTTGCAGCACCATATCCTTTTCATGAATTTTCCATGACCAATTGGCATATTTGCGGCTTTATGTCCTCGATAACTTCACGTATTCCAACTTTAAGGTCTTGAATCGATTGTGGAGCATTGGCATATACCTTATCTTTCGCGTGGTCGCAAAGAAAAAAGTTTAAAGGTGTTAAATTGTGATCACCTCTTCGAGAAATAATAGGGTCAGGAAAGTTTTCTTGCAAAATTGCGATTGTTTCGTTGCTTGTGTGGCACTTAGCGCCGTCTTGCTGAAAATAAACGTCGTCCACATCAATATCTACCAATTTCGGCCATAAAAAAATCAATAATCATAGCTCGGTATCGTAATCCATTCACCGTAACAGTTGCACCAGCCTCATTTTCGAATAAGTAAGGTCCAATCAAACCACCAGCCCAAAAACTGCGCCAAACAGTGACACGTTGAGGATGGAGGGGCTTTTCAACAATCATTCTTGGATTTTTCTGAGCCCCAAATGCGACAATTCTGCTTATTAACGTAGCCTCCGAGGTGAAAATGGGCCTTATCACTGAAGATGATTTTTCGATGAAAATCCGGATCATTTTGATGCATTTGAAGAACCCAATCAGCAAAGATACGACGTTTTTGGTGATCGACTGGCTTGAGTTCTTGTGTTAATTGAATTTAAATTTTAATGTCGTTTGTGGAATGTCTAATTCCAAAGATCGACGAGGAATCGACAAACCTAGGTTTTCGTCAACACTACGGGCTACAGCAGCAATATTTTCAGTTGTTCTTGAGCGCCGCACATGGTTTCGATTCTTCACATCACTAACTTGTCCCAACAGCTCAAATTGTTCACCAGTTTCACTATTGCTGGCCGAGAAGGTACATCGCGACGACCCAAAAGTGCTTTAATTTTGCGAACTTTGACTGCAAAATTTTCACCATTTTCGCAGTGAATTTTAAGCTTGTATCATGAAACATCTTATTTTAAAACTTTATATATATATATATATATATATATATATATATATATATATATATATATATATATATATATATATATATATATATATATATCATATCGAAGGTCTTCGGATTCTCTCCGGTTTTCTCCGAGATGCCTCTCTACTGTCTCTGTAACTGCAATATTTTTTTTGTTTTTTTTTTAAACAGACTCAGTAGACTCACTATTCCGCTATGATTTACGTATAATCTTAGCTTGCAACGTTTGTGGAACTACTACTCTAACTCTATATAACAAACATCTCTTTTCTTCTGATAAAAACTCATAGTTCATATAATAATTTTCTAATTTTAATCATAAATTACTTGTATTGAAACCATTTTTAACACAACTAATTACATCCAATAAAAACTGTCTTTCTCCGTTTTATTATGAAGAACGTCTACATTTAAATTAACTACATTATCCTCTTCTATGTGCCTAATTTCTAATCTTTGTTCTTCTAATAAGTCTTCTTCCGAAATAATTCCCTTGAATGGGAATTCTGCTAAGGCAATCGGCATTACAGTTCTCACTACCGTTTCTATAATTTACTACAAAATCAAATATCGATAATCTATTTACATATCTCTGTAGTCTCGTAATTAATACGGGTGATTGTCCTCTCTTATTTGAAAATATTCCTACCTGCGGCTTGTGATCTGTGTAAACTATAACACGACGCCCAAAAATATACTTAATTTTCCATGGCAAACACTATCGCTAATACTTCCCGATGTAATGTTGGATAATTTTTCTCTGCTGCCCTTACCGACCGTGATGGAAAAAATATAAGTTTCTCGACGCCTTGTAATCCTTCATCATTGTTTGTGATGCAAAAACAAACACTATCTCTTTGTTCGGATCATAATATTCTAATATTGTACTATTTAAGATATCATTTTTGCACTCTTCAAGTCGTTCCATACATTTACATTGTTCTATTCTTAAGCAAATTATAAAAAAACTGTACACTTTTGTGTTAATCGTATAAAATAATTCAATAATCTATACGAACGATTTAAGTTATGATTGAATTATAGGATGCGATGCTTCTACTATCGCTTGAATCTTTTTTTACTCGGACCAACCCCTTTCGACGATACTTCATGTCCCAGATAAGTGAGCTTTTCTACAAAAAAACTTGCACTTGTCATAACTAATTTTCACATTAACTTTTATAATCTATTAAACACCTCTATCGGCTTTCATGTAATTCTTCTAATGTTGATGCACCTATTAATATGTCGTCAATGTAAGCTAATGTCTTGGGAATACCCTTTAGAGTCTGATCTATAACTGACTGAAAAATTGAAGCTGCTGGCTTTACCCCGTATGGTAAACTTTTATACTTATATAGACCTTTATGCTTTTTATCACTAATATATTCTGTGTATTTGCAGTCAATACTAATTGTGTATATGCCTCTTTTAAGTCTAATGGTACAAAATATGTGAACCCTACAACAACGAATTATAAAAATTAAAATAGAGTCGATAAAAATATAAAAGAACAATTTTAGGGTTAATTTGTTATTATTTTTTTTGTTTCGTCGCTTCAACGTTGACGCGCTGGTTGTGTTCACAAAAGCGACAATTTATTGCGATGTGTCTCATACGTTGACATGCATAACATCGAACACTGTTTTCCTTCTTGTAATTCGTTGACCTTGGTTGAACGTTATTGTTTGACTGTCGCTTTCTACTACGCATTTGTTGATTTTCTGCATAACATCTTCGGTTCTCATTTATCTAATTAACTCTACTTGTATGTTCTATTTTATCCAATTCTATATTTGCCATTTCAATTGCAATCGCTTTTACAATTATTGCTCTACAATTTTCAGCTAATACCATTAACTCTAAAGCAAAGTCATTCACGGATTCATTATATTTTAGAATTCGTTTTGCAAATTGTACCGCCTTTGTGCATGCATTTGTTTTAGGCGCGATCATAATTTTGCAATTTAATTAAATAAGAAGCCGCTCACTTTAAAAACACGTTTATTTCTACTTTCTCCTCTCCTCTCAACCACATACCAAAATATCTATATTATTGCCAGATACTGGACTCGTTTACATATACATAACAGGAGGAAGAGAAATGACATTGTTTTTTTGTTGGTCTTTGGTGACTTTCTCAATTCGCTCGTTCGTTGGTGGTGTTGAATTTGTTTAGGTAGCACGGTTTCAATCTGTCCAAGGAAATTTTGCATTGATTGCCTCGAATTTCTAACGTAAATAATTTTCAGCCCGATTCATGACCAAATAGAACCCTCGTATGGTGGCTGCAATGATTTTTTAACCACATCTTTCCGTATAAATACATGTGAACATGTATTACAACATCTTTGACTCTGCAAGCATCCGGTCAGGACCTGCTCTCCCAAAACAAATTCTGATGCAGTGGTTTTAAAATCTTTCCGTTACATAGTGCGAAGACCTAATAACTATTGGAAGAATACGTGTCCATTGTTTGGTTTGATAGTACATGATGGCAGCTTTGAGTATACAGTGGCAACTCTCGATTGCATTTGAGGTTATAACTGGTTGTTCTCTATTTTCAAACCTCAAATTTTTTGAGAATTCTTTGATCCGTTACAATAACTGCTGGTACACCAATATGTGGGAGACATGTATTAAATTGCTGCGGCTATAGTTTCTGGTTTGATGTCTGGAACAGCTTCTGCCCATCTCGCAAAGCGGTCTAAAATGGTTACGAAGTAATGCAGCACCTCGGACTCTGGCAATGAACCGATAATATCTAGATGTAGTTCGTTAAATCTTCTCATAACTGGGGCGTAATTTTCTATTTTGTTTGTGGTTTATCTTAGAAGGCCAGACAACAATGAACCATTTTTTAATTGTTAACATTGTATCTCTTATTTTTTTTTTTTTTTTTTTTTTTTTTTTTTTTACCGGAGGTGCAGTGGTTAAAGCTTCGGCACTTGGACCGGGAGGTGCTGGGTTCGAATCCCATCAGAGGCTAGATGCAAAATCGAATTTTCATCATCGATTACGATCGGTGATGCTAATAAATACAACTAAGACCCTCTGAGCAAAATTCCGTGTCACGCGCCGACCCACCTTCCATGTCAATGTACAGGTTGACATGGAGACGTATGTGAAGTTATCCCCGGATTTGATCCCCGAAATTTAAAAAAAAATAATCAGGCAACACTAACATAATTATATCCCTCAAATAACACTTCATATGTGAAGTTAGCCCCGAATTTTATTATATGAAAAATCAAAATGTATATTAAAATTATTTTAATTTGCAAATCACACAAAATAAATGTAATAATTTAATAAAATGAAGTAAACAATTTTTAATTTGGCAAGATTAAGTTAATTTGGTTATATGACGAAAAAACACATATCTCACATTTAGGAAAAAAGTAAAAAAATCGTACCGTTGCAACCTAGCGAATTTAGGCTCCGACCAAAATATTTCCATGTAATACATTTTTGACCAACATTTACATTCTAATTTGACATGTAAAAAGTTTTAATTTGTCGGATCTATGCTATATGGTTATGAGACGGTTAGATCTAAACGTACCCTTTTGCAAAATATGAACAAAATTGTACAGTTGCAACCTGGCGAAAGTAGGCTCCGACCAAAATATTTCCATGTAATACATTTTTGACCAAAATTTACATTTTAATTTGACATGTAAAAAGTATTAATTTGTCGGATCTATGCTATATGGTTATGAGATTGCCGGACCTAAACGTACCTTTTTGCAAAATATGAACAAAATCGTACCGTTGCAACCTAGCGAAATTAGGCTCAGACCAAAATATTTCCATGTAATACATTTTTGACCAAAATTTACATTTTAATTTGACATGTAAAAAGTATTAATTTGTCGGATCTATGCTATATGGTTATGAGACGGTTAGATCTAAACGTATCCTTTTGCAAAATATGAACAAAATCGTACCGTTGCAACCTGGCGAAATTAGGCTCAGACCAAAATATTTCCATGTAATACATTTTTGACCAAAAATAACATTTTAATTTGACATGTAAAAAGTATTAATTTGTCGGATCTATGCTATATGGTTATGAGATGGCCAGACCTAAACGTACCGTTTTGCAAAATATGAACAAAATCGTACCGTTGCAACCTGGCGAAATTAGGCTCAGACCAAAATATTTCCATGTAATACATTTTTGACCAAAATTTACATTTTAATTTGACATGTAAAAAGTATTAATTTGTCGGATCTATGCTATATGGTTATGAGATTGCCGGACCTAAACGTACCTTTTTGCAAAATATGAACAAAATCGTACCGTTGCAACCTAGCGAAATTAGGCTCAGACCAAAATATTTCCATGTAATACATTTTTGACCAAAATTTACATTTTAATTTGACATGTAAAAAGTATTAATTTGTCGGATCTATGCTATATGGTTATGAGATGGCCAGACCTAAACGTACCTTTTTGCAACATATTAACAAAATCTTACCTTTGCAGCCTGGTGAAATTAGGCTCCGATCTAAATATTTCCATGTAATATTTTGGTCGGAGCCTAATTTCGCCAGGTTGCAACGGTACGATTTTGTTCATATTTTGCAAAAAGGTACGTTTAGGTTTGACCATTTCATAACCATATAGCATAGATCCGACAAATTAATACTTTTTACATGTCAAATTAAAATGTTATTTTTGGTCAAAAATGTATTACATGGAAATATTTTGGTCTGAGCCTAATTTCGCTAGGTTGCAACTGTACGATTTTGTTCATATTTTGCAAAAAGGTACGTTTAGTTCTGGCCATACCATAACCATATAGCATAGATCCGACAAATTAATACTTTTTACATGTCAAATTAAAATGTAAATGTTGGTCAAAAATGTATTACATGGAAATATTTTGGTCGGAGCCTAATTTCGCTAGGTTGCAACGGTACGATTTTTTTACTTTTTTCCTAAATGTGAGATATGTGTTTTTTCGTCATATAACCAAATTAACTTAATCTTGCCAAATTAAAAATTGTTTACTTCATTTTATTAAATTATTACATTTATTTTGTGTGATTTGCAAATTAAAACAATTTTAATATACATTTTGATTTTTCATATAATAAAATTCGGGGCTAACTTCACATATGAAGTGTATTTGGAATAAAATATAATATAAAACGGGGCGGGGATAACTTCACACAAGAGTTAGAGGGATATAATTATGTTAGTGTTGCCTGATTAATGTTTTTAAATTTCGGGGATATAATTCGGGGATAACTTCACATACGTGACATGGAGCTTGCAATGTGCAGGTGGTATACTGTAGTTGTGCGAGTAGGTGAAGTAGGTGGGTTAATGATGTGGAGTGAATGAGTGGTATCACAATGGGCCTAAAAATTGGCCTAAGTGTGCAGTAAGCAACCACTGAAACCTATCTCTTATTTTCAGACAGCAATAATTAACCAGAAATTTTTCGGAATATGGATTAGTATATTCTCAAATTATTACATTCGTTTTAATTACTTTTGTAGTAGATATGGAGTACATGATATTGAATTGGGAGTTCATTTCCTCTATTTCTAGATAAGTTAAAAAACGAAAACTATGATATTTTCAACACCCATCCTTTATGCCTCTAGCGACATACGGTCTAAGTAATTGAATCTGCCCGAAGCAAACAATAAATTTTTATTTTATAAAGAGTATATTGTGATCTGGTGTATAGATTTTTTAAGCTTGAAAGTTTTTTTAAGTAGTTTTTCGACCATTTCGAAGCAGTATCAACAATGGGTGATGTACATAATTGACTAGAAAATTGTTAAATACGAAATTCTTATCAAAAACCATGCGTCATGTATAAGCAAATAAAATAAATAAAATTATTGTGTTTTATTTATAGACGATCGAAAATAAACTATTATGACAATTCAAATCATTGTAAAAACCAACCAAATATAGAATCCTTATCATCAAATTATAAACCGTATTGTTTCATTTCAGGTTCTGTTACTAACTACTTCGAAATATGAACAAATTTCATAGGAAACAAAAATTGCCAAAGGAGGCGGATTTTCTTTTTACAAAAACACAACTAATACCAGTTTTGAAATGATGCAACACAAAATTCGTAAATTTTTCTACAACTTGGAAATTGTGTGATAAGTATCGCAAAGAACTTGTCGTTTAACTTCAAAAAGGTTTCGTATCGGACAAAATTGCAGATCTACGTCCCTATAGTAAATTCGATGATGTTCATCCTATTCAACTTAAATTAAGTGATATTTCACTTATTGAGTTACTGAAGTAACAGGAGAGGTGTCCGCGGGTGACGTATAAACAGAAACAACTACATAATTTGAATTTGCAAAAACGCATTTGCAGCTGAAACGGTAGCTTTTCTATGAAATTGTTGAGTTTCATAACAATCGCTTCATAAATTTCTCTTCTCCGTTCAGTCATGTTCAAGAACTAACTTTTATTGAGGTTCAACAATTGGTTAAGAGTTCAACCCAGATTGAAATTTTAATACATATATGGAATCGATTCAACTTCCATTTGTAGTATTTCCATAATCACATATTTTCATTATCTTTTCTGTTTCTTATTTGTTGCGACGAATTCGTTCGCACCCGAATTTTCTTTCGTCTCATATTAATCGGTGAGGTTAAGCAGTTTTTTCTGAAACTTTTGTATTTCTCATAGCTGAATCGTGAGTGTAAAGATGATGTAAACCATTTCTTGATTTCATTATACACATTGGTCCTAAGCTTAACAAATTCGAACATTTATGACATTTTCCAATAAAAGCAGTCAATTTCCTCAATTTTAGCTCGAATGTTGTTCTTAAGACTTTGAATTGTTTGTGGATCATTACTATACACTTTTCAAAAAACCCCAAAGAAAATAATCTAACGGTGTCAAATCGCATGATCTTGGTGGCCAATTGACACACAATTTCTCGAAATTATACGAACATCGAACTTGGCTGCCAATAAGTCGAGTGTTTCATGATTTGTGTGGCATGTGGCACCATCTTGTTGAAATCAAAGATCATCTAAATCAATTTCATCCAATTTTGGCCTAAACATACCACGATTGTTGTGAACGACGCCTCAAAGAGATTATTGGTTTTTCACGAATATTTTCTCTTACAACTGTTACTATTTCACGAGTATGAACTGGGCGATAATTTTGGTATGCTCCACGATCTGCAACTAGTCCAGTTTCTTCAAAATGTTCAACAATTTTGCGAATTTTCGGCTCTGTAGGACGTCCATATTGACCAAGGTCATCACGTAATTTACGAAATGTCTTTTTACAGAACGACGATTTTCGTAATAAGTTTGGATAACCAAAACGCCTTGTGTTGTAAACGAAAACATGAATACAGGTATAAACAGAACCTGAGATACAGCGACAAAATACATTTGTCTGCTGGCGATGTTGCTTTGGTAAACACAACAAGCGCGTCAGCGTTGAAGCGACAAAACAAGAAAAATAATAACAAATTAACCCTAAAATAGTTCATTTATATTTGTATCGACTCTATTTAAATTTTTTAAATTAAAACATTGTGTACAACTTTCAGATTTAGTTGAAATTCATTTAAAAACAGTTCTAAAAAATGTTTACCAACATAATAATTTGAAACTTATATTGGTAGCACTGTAGCGCCGACGACAAAATTAGAATAGATTCTAAAAACAATTCAGCGACAATGTCGTCGTCGCCAGCGACATTGGTTGCGTTAGCATGGTTTATGTGTATTTTAATTTGACAGGCGTTGTTTTTTGTCGCTGTATTTCTGGTTCTGTTTATACCATTAAAGTGGCATAGTGTTGACTTTTCTTTGACAAAAAATAATCGGGTCGCTACCGCAAAATAAATAGTTTTTTGCGAGTGAATGAGTTTGTTTGCACATTCTTTCCAGCCTTTACTATCCTACTTGCAAACCTTTAAATTTATTTTAACTTAGAGTCTTTGTTTTATATCAGAACACTACCAATTCTCGCGATTTCAATTCTCACGTACATTGTGCTTCAAATTGAGGATGCACGACTACAGATACATTTTTACGTAACCCTCTAAACATTGCATAGCTCCATCTCCAGCGTATGGTACCCTGACTCGGTAATCGTGTTCATCCACATTACAAAACGTATCCTGATGACGAAGAACCCCTTTTGCAAGTAGTCACAGTATTAACCATTTGCCTTTATTAATTGTGGATTCATTTTCGGTTTTGCTACAAACTTTTGTAGATAAACATAATTTTTAAATAAAAACTAATAATATCGTTACGATTTCGCCTATTGACTGAAAGTGCTCCCTTGGATTTTCATTAGTGAAATTTAGTTTAAGTAGTAGTGGTAGTTGATTTTTGTCAAAAGAACAAATAAGTTTGGAACATTGGTCGCAACTAGCATATTAAGCGCGATGAACGCAATGCAGTAGTCGTAGTAGAGATTGGTTCACAATGAAAACTGAGAATAAGTACTGGCAAATTTAGTAAGCGGATTACTTAAGTGAATGGATAATTTGAAATTGATGTGAGATTATTTCCGGGATTATCTAAAACATTCCTACATTTGTATACATTAAGACGGTTGCTGTTGTTACCTTCAAATTGATAGTGTTATACATTCACATTCCAGTGATACAGGGCGAATATTACCATGTTTCCATGACAGAGTTAACCTAGGTTAACTCTGGTTTATGTGCATGGAAACGCAGATTAAGGTTGAGTTTCGTTAAATCTGTTTTAACTCAACGAAACTAGTTCGGTTGGGTTAGGTTCTATCTGTCAACGTTTTCTACGTGTATTTTAAAATGACGCTCATTATAAACTATTAAATACAGATAACCTTAACCTTGAAAATGGTTAAACTATCGAAATAAATTTTAGCACAGCTGTCAACTTAACTCGGTTTCATGGAAACGGTAAGAGTTAACACCAACACATTTTTAACTCAACGAAACCTAAACCTATTTTAACTCGGTACATGGAAGCATAGTATATGAACAGTAGGATTTTGGATATCAGTGGATACGCTTAAAAGATTTGGCTGTTACGGAATTATAATTACAATTAGAGTAGTGTAATTTATTAACAGTTGGCCGCAAGAAGGAAAATTTGAAGTGGTCGAAACAATGTTCGAACCATCTAGGAAAATGGGTTGTGTGCAATTTTATAACAATAAGAAATCTTGGAACAATAAAATCAAAAGTTAACAGAAAGTAAACGATGAAATTGAAAAGGAGTACCAAGAGTTCAAATGATGTTGATATGGATCAATATCGTCGGGGAAAATGAAGAGAAACTGGATCAATCGAGGGATAGAGTATTTGGTGGGTTGATAACTTAGGCGATAACGAGCAGCAGGTTGAACGTTCAGATAACAGTGGGATGTAGATGACGGTAGTGGCCATAGATAATATTGTTAACCCGCATGATGAAGATCATGGAGTATGCGTGTCATTGGTAGGAAGAAACTATTGGGCTTGGAGGAGTCTATTGATGGGAAGGATTCGGCAGATAAGGGAAATCGGCTGAACTACCTCGCGAACTGGACGAAATTATGGTTGCTCAATCGTATGCGGAATGGTTCTCTCGTAATGAACCATTGAATAGCCAGCTAGAACCAGGAATGTTGGTTATATCATAGTGCGAGGATAACAACGAGCTACCTCACAAAGATAATTTACATTACCGTAATTTCTAATTATAAATCAATAAAAAATATTCTTAGAAAGATGTTGTACAATAACGAAGAAGTGTGTTCGATATGATGATGGGATATGAGTTTCGGCAAAATGAATGGTATAGGGGATTAGATTATACGCTGAACGGTACTCAGACCGTCATCACTTTGAAAGAGGATTATTCACTCGTTTAGCAAATAAGCTCCGCACTACCGGAACCATAGAAAATACGAGACCCGTGAGACTCAAAATAAAATTGTTGTAGATATGCTAGCTGTAGTTTCACAGGAACCACACATATCAACTAGAAATATTGCACGAGGTAGAGGAATATCTCAAACAACTGAGCTCTCGCGTTTTGAGAGAAAATAAGTTTCATAAATAAAACATATCATTGCTACAGGAATTACCAGCAAATGATTTTACGAACAGAAAACAATTAAATTTATTATTTTTATTTGGTATTACAATGAAACAGTGGAGAATTTAGAGAAATTCTTTTCGGTGTAAGGCAGATCAATTTTTGCTCTTTTCTCTGAAACCATACACTTTACGAAAAATTTTGTATGAAGAAACATAACATATTTATTTAGCTTTAACTTTTTAATCAAAAAGTGCATTCAAAAATATAGATTCTTATTTTAAAAAAAAACTAGCTTTCGTCCACATATCCAAAACTAGTAGGTTTCAAGGTCATTCAAGATCATCAAAAAACGTTCTCCTCGAGACTAATCAATTTTTATGATCTGTAATTTTCTCCTATCTTGCATCGTTTCACAGATCAAATCCCGGCACTTATTAAAAAGCTCATCTTGTATTGCAGGATTATTTGAGTAATTGGCGTAGAATAGTGAAGATTAAGAGCCATATAAAAAGCAATCGAACGACTGGAAAGGAAGCACGAACGGCAATGAATTAGGAGGGGCAGTAGCGATCGCAAATGGAACAAGCTAGAAAAGCCAAACAAACCATGGAACAGGCCAAAATTCGAGAGGATCATGCGGCGGCGAAGTAGTTTACTGATGAGTCGCTGGTCGATTCAAGGCTGCTAGTTGTTTTTAATTAACTCAGCGGGAAAAGTTACGAAGTGAAACAAAAATTTCAACCACAAATTTTTGGATTTTATTAATTATCATGTCACTAATTATGATGGTCGTTGGAGACCTGAAAGCGCCCATTACTTAGATAAATATAATATTTTATATTCTACACAAAATAAAATCATAAAGGTTATTTAAAAATTTTAAAATTTTTATTCGATTTTGCATTTTAATGAAGTTATTATTCCTGCTCGGAAAATTGTTAAATTCCTCGTAGTTCAATTGAAAATTCCCTTTTGTTATTAACTTTACTTGGGAATTTTTTGTCAATGAACTTTGATTTAAGATGAAGTTTCCATCTCATTTGTAAGGGAGTTTTTAGTGTTTACGTTTATAGGCTTACATACTGGTACTGTATATACACTTAAAATCGAAAATTTTGCTATCCTGGCACAAAATAACTCTATTCGAGATTTTTCTCAAATGTAAATAATGTTAGTTTCTAAGTTACAAGGGAAGCAAAAATTGTCAAGACAAATGTTTTGACAGTTTTTATGCCTCTTGCTTGATAATAAACTGTGATCCGCATATTGTTCAACAGATATGAGCTACTTTAAAAATCACGAATAAACATTAAATATTCTAGTTTATTTTTTCTTGAAAAAAGGATGTTTTGTAATAAATAATGTGTTTAAAAAAACAATTGGGCAGGATGTTGTATAGTTAAGCGGGGCTGTGAGAATAATGATTTTAGCCCGACAATCCCGTCAAAAGTGGGTTGTTTGGCAGCTCTATCACTGAGGCAGTATTATTAGAGGCACTTTTGCAGCATTGAAGGCTTTTGTTTTTTCGTGGTCTTGATGACATCATGTTTGGAGAAAGTTACAGGCTAGTGGTGTTGAGTATGGGAGAGGTGAAAGACTTGGACATATTACCACCACAAAGCGGATTCTATTCGGGTATAAAAGCTGGTTAACCGATGGGTGGGGCTAAAGAGGCTAGGACAAAGAGGAAATTGGAAAGGTTGGCACTTTACAGAGGCGGTGGTTTGGATTCTGCTCGCGATGAACAGGTTTAGACTGAGATAATATTACGATTTCCTCTATTGGGAAATGGCAGATTTTGGTAGGTTGGGTTATGAAATTAGGGACATCTAGGTTTAAGTAGGTTTTTATGCAAATAAGTCGGGAACAGAACCTTTTTAAACATTCTAGATACATCATATTCACCAAGATGAATAATTACTGCTTCCATTTATTGTAGCAAACTTCTTGTAAATACTTCTGATTTCACGCGGCTGTTCATATTTGACGATCGTAATTTACCTTTCATAGTAGGATTTCAACCCCTTTCATTAACTACATTTTTCATAAAATTTTTGTGTATTTTTGCGATTACACAATAAAATTTGCGGCTTCAAAACATGAACAGCTAATTTTTGTGTTGTTTTAAGGATAGTCGTAAAAGTGATACTATTTGTTATGTTTCTATTCGTACACATTTTTAATTTTGAATTTCAACTCATAATAATTTTATGTTGTTTTCATAGCCAATATGTCAAGCATTTGTCTCAAAACTCGAATTCTACTGTTTACATAATCGACCCGATTTGTAGTTTGCCGCGTTAATGACACAAGGCGCGAGTTACGTCATGATACCACACACGGCATGACTTCACCAATATCAGTACCATTCACACGGATATCAAGTACCAGCTAGACATAACAACATGTAAAACTAAAATATAACATATCTTATTAAATCATTATTACAATAAAATATTTGAAAATACTGTAATGTATTATCCAAGCTTGCACTTTTCGTTATCAAATATATATATGCATAACGTTTTTGTTTCGCTGAAAACAAGAAATACTAATCAGAATTGTATTAACTGTTAACCAGTTTAGCTGTGTAATAAATAATAACTTCCAAATAAATTTAATTCTGTTATGTGAAATTAAAATCTAAATACGCAATTCGCGCGATGAACGTAATGAAACAGTAGTAGTGGAGATGCGTGAATGCAAATAGTCCGCAAATTACTAGTGGTGATTAAATGAAATTAATTTGTGTGATTTAATAAATAATTGTAAAAATTATTGTAGTTTTTTAAGTGTTAGTGGATAATTGGAAATTATTTGTAGAATTATATATCTATAATACTTCGGGATTTGAGTACAGTTGTTATTGTTAACCATTTAATTGATGTTGCATTGCAGTCACAACCCAGTGACACGAACACGAACTGAGTTTAAAATGGTAAATCCGTAACAAAAATCTACTGTTACGTACGAACAACCTATAAGACCAAAAATTTGGTCACCATTACCACTGGCCCTGAAGACAAATAGCGGCTGTCAAATACCTTCGAAAATCGCATTATGCAATTTCAGTTTGTGCAACTGCTAAAATAATTTTCTCGTGTGGGTTCATTTGGGATAGGAAAATGATGTTCTATTCCTAAGTAGAGTTTATATTGCAAAATAAAATTTTCAAATTGAAATACAAAAATAAATCTTAAATAATATTTGACCGGCATTAAAATAATTCTTGTTAACGATAGGCTGAATTTCTGACTTTAAATTTACATAGATATATGTAGTACGAGCACAGAATATAGATTATATTCTATTCTGTGGTACGAGTACATACATATATGTAAAACCTTAAATAACACATGACACAGTATTTTATCTTACATAAATTTCAAACAACATGTTTTTCTATAAATAAATTTGAAATATGTATACAATAATCCATCAACAAACGTAAAATATAATATTAGAAATTGTATACATATTTTCATACCTAACAAATTTTTTTGAAATATAATTTTATTGTCCGGGCACGGTACTGTACATTAAAATTGGAAAATGCTTTCATCAGACACTAGCAAAGTAAGTAAATAGATTTAAAAATTTAATACAATTTTGAGCAAACACAATATTCTCATTGGATGATGATTGTATAAATTTGTGTACATTATTTAATCATACAATTCTCAATTAATCGTGCAGCTTATTTATTTGTGATATTTTTGTGTCCAGTCATGCTACGTTATCAGAGATAACTATTCAGATTCCAAGCAAATTATAATCATCCGTATTGAAAATTTTTCATTTTGAATTAATAATTTATTAGTAAATCATTTTAGAATTTAATTTTGTGTGCGGTGGTTTCTAGATTAACTATTAGTAAATTTTAATTCACCAAAATGTCTGAACAATTTGATGTAGGTTTCTAATTTTGTAGTCTTAAATCAAATTAACTTACGTAATTGAGTTGGTAACCTTAACCTCAATTTGCATGTTTTGTTTTAATTAAGCTTTGGTTTAAGTACATTGTACATAATAACATGTTGCTTGGTTTTTACAGATTGTATCAATAACACTTGCACTAGGTGCGGTAGTGGCTGGTTACATTATTTATAAAATCTTCAATAAACAAAACGCGGGCAAGCAAAATCAAAAACTGCTTAAAACATTACTGGATCCCAACGAGAAATATTTGCTGCCTTTAATCGGAATCGAGGAGATAAGTCATGATACAAAAAAATTCCGTTTTGGACTACCATCCAGACAGCACGTTTTAGGATTACCAATTGGCCAGCATATTCATTTAATGGCCACAATAAATGACGAGCTGGTGATTCGTGCGTATACTCCGGTCACAAGTGATGATGATAAAGGATACGTAGATTTAGTTATTAAAATCTATAGGAAAAATGTTAACCCAAAATTCCCAAATGGTGGGAAAATGTCGCAATACTTAGATAATATGAAAATTGGTGATACAATTGCTTTCCGTGGCCCGTCAGGTAAATTACAGTATATCGGTAATGGTAAATTCCAAATTCGCAAGCTGCGTAAAGATCCACCAACTGATATTTCCGCGAAGAAGCTTAACATGATTGCCGGTGGAACCGGAATAACACCAATGTTGCAATTGGTACGCGAAATTGTTAAGCGGACAGATGACCCTACTGCTTGCTCACTTATTTTTGCCAATCAAACGGCAAATGATATTTTATTGCGTACAGAGCTTGAGGAAGTTGCCGCTAATTATCCGAATAAATTTAAATTGTGGTATACATTGGATAACCCACCCGAAGGTAATTTATATAAATTATATATGTATATGATTATATTACGTACTGTGTAAAATCGTTGTAACATTGCCAAATTAATAATTAGTTAAATTATAATTTTATGCAATTATTTGACTTGTGACTCATGTTTAATTATATGTAATTCTAAATTTGAGACGAATTAATTAAAGTTAAACGGGATGCCATGTTGTCTATCCTATGACACACCTTTGTCTTGCAATCATTATAATTGTTTGATGTTAAGATCAAAGTTTACATATTTTGTTTTTATTTTAAGGTTGGGCATTCAGCAAGGGCTTTATAAACGAGGAAATGATCAAGAACCATTTATATCCACCATCTGACGATACAATCGTTTTAATGTGCGGACCACCGCCAATGATAAACTTCGCCTGTCAGCCAAACTTAGATAAATTAGGTTACAGTGCAGATAATCGTTTTGCTTACTAATTATTTTATGGGTTTATATTATTTTGAGCATTTGCCTGTTTTAATTTCCCACATCTGTAAACCAATAATATATTATTTACGGTATTAAAATTGTAAATCTTTTATTTAATGAGAATCTATCACTAATAAATGGACGGAAGTTTTACATTATAAGGTACGTACACTATTTCTAAATGGCTTTAAAACATACACTTTATGGTATAAAAAATTATACTAATAGTTAACACAATTGTGTTAAAATTATAAGAGATTCGATTTGTGCCATTGCATCTATGATCCAGAAAACAGAAACAGAACTCTGTAAATTCATAATAATTCCGGCGAATATCATATTCCTTTATTGTATTGTTTACATAAATAGCCAGATTAGGTTTTGTTGACATCCTACACCCTTCATAATGATCTGGAGGAATATCGGGTCGTATTTTTAGCATACTCAAACAAGATCGAGTAATTGTCACATCAGCACCTTTACGCTCCGTTACTTTGACGCAAATGTCATTATCTTCTGGACAATGTTCACCTAAAAATCCAATGCCACGCCAGTTGAAATTATCACCACATCCTGGTGTAGCCGAATTACAGACGTAACACCAAATAGCATCACCTAAAACAAAACCAAATTTAATACAAACACTTGAGATCGAAAGAACACTTGTTGATGCTGTATTTTGTGACTACCTTTTTTTACGTATAAACAAAGAACAAAAAATAAAAGACTTAGGTGCACTAATTTCATTTTGATAATTTAAGTTATTTTATTCAAAAAATATAAATGAAAAATATCAAACATTAAATTTTTAAGAAAGATGTGATTTTGTAGTTGCAATCAAAACAACGCCCATATTTATCTTCTTTGGGCTGTCAAATTTATTGTTATTGTTAGTCATTATGAATTGTGGTTAACTTCATTCTTATTACCCTAACAGCATGTGTGCTCAATCTGCTGTTCCACACTCGTCGTGTCCAATCTCGTCGTGATTCTTTCTTCGTTTCCTTCCCGTCACCAAACACTAATTATGTGGCGAAAAAATTTGCAATTCTTTTATCAACAAATTTTTTTTTATTTTATGTGTGGAAAAACAGCTCCAATACAAATTGGAAAGTACTACAAATTATCAAAGACACAAAAAAATCGATTTTGAGTAAAAATAAGTTTCTTTCTCTTTCTGATTTACATTTTTTTGATGTTTTATTCTATTTTTTTTGTATCTTCAGTTTCGTGCGTGAGTTATGTCGACGAATGAACATGTAAGCAGTTACGAATTTTTGATTGTTTTATTTTTAAAATGTGTTTTAATTAGTAAGATTTTATTAATTTTAAGTGTTAGTATGGTCGTATTTCTTCATCGCGATCATTTGAATTTTAATTATTTATATTTATTACAATTTAGCAAATTACACAATCCGTTTTGAGCATTTGAGCTCATTTATAATGGAATACGTAATTAAAACTTCCCAAATTTGAATTGATGACTTCTTATCGATTTTTGTTACTTTCCGCTATCTGTTATTTTAAGTTTTATTGAATTATCCTCAATCTGCTATGTTTAGCTATGTTTGGAGGCTGAGAATAAATTTATTGGCCTAATTATTCACTTTTTTATTACCACCTTTCCCTGAAATCTGTTCTGGGGCCAAGGCTCTCCCAACTCTTTCGCGGTTTGCTTTTTCCGTCCTTACTTTTACGCCAGTGTCAGCCAATTCGCGGAGGTATGGTTATAAGTCCGATTTTATCACCCAACTTCACATTGCGTAGCTACATGCCAGGCTATACTGGCATGGGAGATGGGTCGGCCCATGAGTTTTGCACTGCGACAGGGAGTTATAGATTTGTTCCATTTCATCACATATCGTAATTATCACCTTATTACATAAACAATTTCTCCACTTCTCACTCCAGTTCAAAGTTTAAGGAGTACTTCCAGAGTATGAATTCATCACAAATATATACTCTAAAAGGCATTTTCATATTACATACATTAAATAAAAACGAATTAGAAAATTTGGGAAAGCTAAATAAAAAAAACAAAACTATTCGACAAGAAAGTCAAAGGCCATTGGACTAAATAGGTAATAAAATTGAATTTCAATTATCCATAGACTTATATACTTAGAATGAATGTAAACTTTTTTCGCATATAAAATTTGCTATTTCATGTGAAACAAGTCAGAGCAGGATGGTTATATAAAAAATGCATATGGCGGTCTCATATCTCAAAATAAAAACTCCTCAAACCAGTTTTTGTTTTTGTTTAAAGTGACGCGTTAAATTTTGTGTTCTTAAAAAATTTTGAAAATATTAATTAAAATAATTAAAAAATAATTAAAATAGTTAGTGGATTGTGTGTAGTGCATCATATTAGTAATAAAAATTAGAAATATTTAATAAAATGAAGTGTCTCGCGAAAAACTGTTAAATACGAATAAAAAAATTACAGGAAGGAATTTCGTACCATCAGTAAGTGTTTATATAAAATAAAATGTAAATTATGTTAAAAAGAAAGTGATTTGTGGTAAAATTATCCTTAATTTAAGTTATAAATCAGAAAAAAAATAAGAAGTATTTTGGTTGTTGGCGTGGGTTTTTATCGTTTTGTAAACATATGTTATTACCAGTGCCGCATTTTTCTTATTTTATTTCATGTGCTAAGTGCTTTGCTTTTCATAATTTATTTTTATTTTGAAATATGTACTGTAAGTACATTTTTTTACAGAAATTATAATGTAAACATTTATTTTTAGTTTACCAAATTATGGAGAATTGAAAAAGCAATGGTTGAAGCCTCATCAGATGATATTTAAATTAGCCTAATATGTATGACGAAGATTTTTTTGGATACCCAATTATACTAAGTGAATTTTCAATTAATGGGGGGATTTATAGGACCGTTGCAAACTAATACAACAATGTAATTCTTATAAATCGCTAATCAATTTAAAAATAGGGGTGGTCTTTTAACTCCTTCGCCGTCAGTATTAAACATTTATAAATATTCCGAAGCAGTATTAAAACGGGAATTGGCTATTGCGGGCTACAAAAACAACGCAACTACAATCTAGTACAAAATTGTTTAAACAAATTGTTATAACGTTTTTCACAACCTAATAAGTGTAAATATTTTCAATGATGAAGATCAATATAGTCATTCTCAAAAATACGTTAATTTGTTAGCTCACTCTATCATAGAAAAATTATATGACATCCGGTTGAATTATTTTTGTAACCAAAGGTCATATAAATTAACAAAAAGAAACAAGTTTGTTTCTTTATTGCATTTTAAAGGAATGTGAAATAAATAAGTGAAGTGGTTTTATAATTACTATTTTTTATATATATAATAGTATATTTAAATAAAAATAATTAATTTGCTGTTATTAAAGAAATAAAAATTTAATTAAATTTAAATAATTTTTTAATTTTAACTTCCTAATTTCAATGCATTCGGTCAAAAAAAAAGATAAATACGGCCCTGTTAATTTATATGCTTTCTCTTTTACCCTCTTGAGAGAGATGTAAATACATACGTGGGATTTATTAAATTTAAATTAAAAAATTATAATGTGTATATTAAAAATGAAATATAAATAAATTTTACAAAAAATGCAACAAGAATTTCTTTAATTTAAAATAAACACAACGTGACAAATCTGCCCTAATAACGTGCAGAAAAGTGTGTGTAACTAGTAAGGAAAAATATATCGAATGAACCCAAGTTTCCAGCAAAATTCCACCTTCTTTCCAAAGACGAGATTCACACCGACACCGGATATTTTGTGACACTTTTTTTGGCGAGTAGTACGGATTTCCGTGTACTTTACATGGTTCTTTCCATAAACAGAGTGTGGTTTTTACAGGCGAATGCAAGCGGCGTGCATATTGGGAAACATAAACAAAGAAATGCACAAAGAAAACAAATGTGGACGTCGATGAATTTTAAAATTTAACCTAAAATCGAAAAGCGATAAATAAACAATTTACTTTATTAGGTATTATCACACCTGTGGGTAGATTCTGGTAAAATGGCAATTTTATAGCAGTTTGTAGTAGTTGCGCTTGGATTGCTTAATTTATTATATATTTCGCCAAACACAAATGACTTGAAAATTGTCAAAAAACTGCAAATTCGCAATAATCTATTATATCAATTTTATAATTTTTTTAAGTAAAGTTATATTAACATACATTAAATAAAGTAATTTATAAAACAATAATAATAAATTTATTTATAAAACAAATTTTATAAATGTTTTATAAATTTTAAAGAAAGTTTAAAGTCACGAAAAATTAAATAGGTGACTGTACTATTTGTCATAACATTTTTTGTGACATTTTGAAAAAGACATCTAATCAGCATCACTTTTTAGAACTCACAACTAAATTGTCATTTTAAGTAGTTAAAATTTTAGTACAGTCACAAAAAATGCCATTTTAATCTAGACCCAGGGGGTGGATTCTGATAAAGTGACAATTTTTCATGACTTTTGTTTATTAGAACAAAATATTGTCACATAGTTTCCGATTCTAATGAAATAACTTACAACTTTTACAGTAGTATGTAGCATTTATATATAAATACGAATATATATACGAATATACGAATATATAAAACATAGATTAATTTCAAAGATTGGCCAAGCGATCTTTAATCATCACCACTTACATTGTCGAACTGTTGCAAACAAACTTTCAACTCTTCATTATTGTCCAGTACCGAAACATTTACACTACTCGCACTACTGGTCATCGATCTACTTCGTCGTCTTTCCTCTTCATCGTCATTCTACAAAAGAAACACAAAGCAAATTATCATTTAATGCCATAGAGGACGCTCTCGTTGGAGTAACCATTATAAGTATCACACAGCAGCACTCAAATTTTAAACTTAAAAACTTATTCACTAGATTTATTATTGTGTATAACTAAATACCTTTGTTAAATTTATCTAATTTTATATTTATTTCGTAATTTGTTTGGTGTTTAAAATGTTTAAGACATTTTTTGATGCTTTGATAACAAATAAATTAATTTGAGGTTAATTTACGAACTTGTCAACAATTTCTCCTCCATATTTTATAGCAGAATACTTTTTAGATATTTTCGTAAATTAACCAAAATAATTAAACAACATATTTTGTTTTCATCACAAAAATGATATAAATTTGATTATTAATTTTTGGGATATAAAATAATTGTCAATTATTAAAAAAAAAGATTTTTAGTTATTTATTTAAATAATTTAAGGTTAGTTTTTAAAACCTAAGTTTTTTTACCTTGAAATTTAAAAACATGATTAAAAACGTAATTGTTTGAAATTCGCAAAATTTGAAAAATTAAAATAGTTAAAAATATATGATCAAAACAAGACAGGTAGTGTAAACTCATCGATCAATTTTAAATGGCAGATATTCGGGAACAAAACCCTACCAACTACGAGTATCATTATAATTATACTGACTGACACACATATCTATTTTGTTAACATGCAGCACAACAATTTTCGGTAGTGAGTTTTTGTATTATAGGTATGTACGGTGTCAGCACTGCTTATAATGAAGATTTTGACAATAGATGGCTATGTCGGATTTCTGTAGAATTCATGAGTTAAATTTTATTTTATAATGAAAGCAAAAGATTTTGCACTAAATATTTATATATGAAGTATAAATAATATAAGTGAAAATCATGCTAAAACAATACGTGTTGTTACAAATTTGGTCAGTTAAAGTTAATGCGTAACGATGTTTTGATATCCAGTTTTCAATCGTTCTGTACTATTTATAAATATAACTTCAGAGGATAACATTTTAGTTTTTAGTTTCGTTTAGTTTATTAAAAACCTTGCGGTCAATTTTCCCTGAATGCTTCCAAAAACGAATATCTCATAGATGTCACCACTTTAGCTCAAGTGACCAATTGACATTTAGCCAAATTGATCAATTATATTGAATTTCGTTTTCCTAATACAAAAAGTATCAGAAGCGATGTAGACACCGTTTAGGTAAAATACATAGTTTCTTCCCTATACTCATTGAAACCATTCAGTTCTTTCAACGTAAACGAAGCGTAAAATTACCTTGTCATTCACTCCACAGAGGTCCGTCAGGTCATTGAGTGGGGTAAAAGGGCGCACTTTGGAGCCCGGTCTTCCGCAGAGGTTTTCTAAACTACGCTGGAGTGACGTCGTGTCACTTATTGGCATCAGTGGAAGAGCTTCCACATGAATAGACGTTTTATTGATAAAACACTCATTGGAAGTTGTGTCGATGCTTCACGCTTGTGTGCTTGTGGACGTGCTTGTGGACATAGAACATAGAAAGTTGGCGATGGAGTGATGCCAAAAATATGTGGAATTTATTAAAGTGGTAAAGAGGCCCGGTTGTGGCGAGAATTTGAGCAGTGTTAATTTAATTTCATCAGGAAGATTTTATTGCCTATAAGATTTTATTCTGTGCAACACGAGCAAACAGGGCGGTGTTAGGCGGTATTCAAACTAAACGCGAATGGCAAACGAGAGAAATTTTATGCATGCAAAGATAAATTACCGAGATCTTAAATAAATATATGGTCCATGAGGAAAATGCGAATAAACGATTATCTACAGACCTTAATAAAAAACTTCGCAAAATTATCTTGAGCGACAACATTTTTCTAAATTCGCTTTCTCATAAATTAATTCGTAAAACGTGAATTTTTGTATTTTTATGTTAGATGGATGATAAATTGTTTTATTAGATGTGATTCGGGTCGTACATATACCTAGTATTCGTGTGTTTAATTTTTCGATAATTTTTATTTTCGAGAATAAAGTTTATCGCGTTCGCAACTAAGGTCAACAAGTTTGGGTCAGTAATTTGAGGCGAAAGAGAGCATTGACAGCTAGTCATCGGTCTGTATTAACGAAATCTCACACAAGGATGGTTGTGACGGATTATCAGGAATGAAGTAGGTTAATACCGTAAACAGACCCAAACTAAATAATCGGGAATTCTCGATTATTACGATATTTCTTGGGCCTTTTATTTCATTACACAATTTTCGTCAATACAGGATTATTACGTTTATAAAACTCGATTATTACAATCGGGTTGTAGAAATATTATGTGAAAAATAAGAAATAGGTAGTGGAAGTTAATGATGAATTGCAATATGTATAATTTTCAAAATGTCTTATTTACAGCAAGTGCAGGAAAATCTTAGATCGTCAATTAAAATTTAAAATTCTACAAATTTTCAATTGAATGATTTACACAAATTCGTCGTCATTAGTTCGATATAATTCAAAATGAGCAAGTACAGATTAAAATTGTAGTTTTAAAATAATTAAAAGTGAATTTGAACGTTTTACAGAGTTATAAAATTGTTTTTGTGTATGTCACCATAAGTTTTAAATCGCGATTATGTATATTTGACGTGCAATTACAACAATTTTGTGCCTGTCTACCGTATAAGGGTGGTGATATTAGAACGGTTTAATTTTATCAGAGAGCAGCACTTGAATATTACGTGACATGCCTGAGATGGCTAGTAAATGACAGTTCCAAAATCAATCGTGTATGAAAAAAAAACGGTTACTCCCTCTAAACAAAATATCGAATTCGAAAAATACGGTGCGTATACGAACTATTAACGAATCATTTTTTTGATTTCTCCAATTTTAAAGGGATAAAACAAAGATTCAATAAACTAAATCATTTAATGTTCGTGACTCGAGCGAAGACGAGATATTGTGTATTTATGTTATTAACTTTATAGTTAATTTAGGTAAGTATTTTATATTTTATTATTATTATTATTATTAATTTAATTTCTATTTCTATTGTTGAAGATAAAAAACGACCAAATTATAAAATAAATAGAAAATTTAAATAAATTTGTGCCGAAAATCAACTATAATCCAAGCCGAATAGTCAACAAAGGAATATCGAAACATCACTAGATTTGTTATGAGAACGACGTAGCACAATGATTTATGGAATTTTATTTTATAAATTTAATTTTGCGTTTCTATTTCTAACATTATTTTAAACTTCGAAAAAATTATTGGAAATCATATTCAAAATTGTTGCGTTAGTGAATCGCAAAAGTGTTACGTTTGCGTATCATTAAAACAATATGCGAACGAATACTTCGTATAAAAGTCTAATTATCTTGGGAAAGGAACACCGTAAACGATTAATTTTTGATCTGCAAAATCGATTCGTTTGCGAACTATTCTATGAAGTGTAGTCTTCGTTTGTGGTTCGTAAACGGTTCACATTGTTTAGCGGGCTATGACTTGTCATTAGTGATGATGGCATTGTCTCTATATGTCTATATCATTATGTTGGAATACAATTGGCTGTACTTGCTTACCATTTGGTCAAATTTTTAGCTATATGAAATGAAGAAGAAACCTATATTCCTACAAGGATTCTAAACTTAGTTAGTAAGGTTACATCTAAAAAATTCGTTTAAACAAGATTAGGGCGACGGTTTTAGTTGCGGAATTGAAATTCATTTACCAACGAGTATAACAATAACAACTTGTGAGATGTTGACGAGCAAATTTAATATGGAAAAGTTCGACCAATTTCCTATATAGCATATTATAAAATATTTGACTTTGGAAAACTGAAATTTGCGATATCTAGGTTTAGATATTAGCATATTATCCTTTGTATCTAAATACTACATATAGTACAACGACGAACGCAATGAGTAGTCTTATAGAGGATATTGCACGCGATATATTACAATCGGAACTGAACAGTTCAACAATTATTTGTGTAGATTAATTATACGATTTAAAGTAATTATGGATAGTGTACGAGGATTAATAAATAATTGTGAAATTTATTGTGTGGTATTTTAAGTGTAGAGTTAATATAGGGTAATTTTTGAGAAACTTGGATTGTGATAGTACGTATTCACAATCCAGTGAGTTTTACGCCCACTTGGCGTACTAGCCAATTATAACGAATGACCGCTCTATTGCAGTTATACTTGTTTAATTTTAAAATACGTCAAAAATTATAAATTTGCTTTTTGTTTGCTTCAAAATTTAAAAATTCTACAGGCTTACAGTCTAGACTAGTGGCGCCCACTAATTTTTACATGTTTGCTCGACGAAGGTATTTTTCTGTGTTATTAATGCGTTTGAAATCTATGTCTCCTCGGGCATCCATACTGTTAGATCCAAATGATACAAATTCTTTTGCTCATCCATTTTCTCCATGAAATGTGGCTAATGATCCATGGATCTCGTTCGATGGTTTCTGGACCTAATGATTCCAGACCACATTGTCTCCCCTATAATTTCTTAAATCTTCATTAAGTAAGAAGGTGTGGCTCTTTGTATTAAGTTAAGTTAAGATAAAAATAATTTTTTTTAGCGCTTTACCATAAATCACGTTGCATATGGATGTATACGCTTGACCATCGCACTTGACCTAATTAGTATTTACATTTTAGGGCGAAAAATGGCAATGTCAGCCTAAGCAGTTTAAAATTACTTGTTAGTAATCGGTTGAAGATTAACTGAGTCCATCAACTCCTAAATATTTGTATCCAAGGAAAATACTGAACATCGATTTGTAACATTTCAAATTCGGCATTAGGTACGATTTGGAACATTTTATCTTTCGTTGCGATGAACTGATTTGATAGTTCATTTATTTCATACAAACGAGCATTAATCTCGTCGTTAGCATAAGTTTTGTCCTTTGTATGTGTAGGTGGCACTTAGAACGTGCACGGAACTACTGGGCACTTTAAATTTACCCACCGCACGGTATCACTTAAATAGGAAATCAAAAATGTTTACCTATTTAGCAATATCGGAACTTACGTTCAAAATAGGATAATTTGACCGTCCTTGAATGTATATTGTGGAATTCATTGGTTCAACTAGAACGATTATTTTGGGTAAAATGCAGAATGTGCTTAGCTTCCGGTTGCAAAGGCCTAAAAATATTATGTTAAAAATTAAAAGATAATAATTCCATTCTTGTCAAACCATCATGAGGAACCCTTAATTATTCCCAAATAAATTTTATAAATATAATTTTATGCGCAAACCTAAAAAAATCCCAGTAAAATTAGAACATTCTGGAAATTCGAAACGAAACCATTCCAATACATTATTGGCATTATAACAAAACTGTTTGGTTCTATTATACGTGCATTTATAACGACTGCATATGCATTTTTTGATATATCGGCAAAATCATGGAGTTCTAAAACGCTTGCCGCATAAATTCATCGGAGTAATTTTACATTAGCCAACTCATCTACTTTACAACTAATAGCCTTTATTTATACAAATAAATAAACTGAGTATTTTTAAACGAATTATAACTGGTGGAAGAAGAGTTTATCAAAAATTCTAGAAATTTTGGAAAGGTACAATCTTTTTAAGAGCTTATTCCTTTTGGGTGGAAATTAATTCGACAAAGAAAAATAGTTCTTAACTGGGTCATATTTAATATCTAAGAAAATTACTTTGTAATCGTTGTCTATCTTCCAAGAGGAAGCTCTCGATTTTCACCGGGAATATTTTCTAGTAATGCATGATGGTTTGCTGATGTACGTTAAATCTGCCTAACTCAAGCAAGGATATGAGTTCCTCTTGCAGCTGGAATGTTGTGTCAAGTCTTTCCTCACCAGGCATTAAGTCAGCCATATAAGATTAGTGCTGTAGGATAATGGAACTAATCGGGAACATAGTAACAAATTTATCGGTCATATAATGGAGTGATTGAGTGACTGGAAACAGTGCTGAAGCGGTACCGTATGTGTTGGTGCATAATCGATTATATTGTATATTTGACATAAAGCTTTCACGACATACGTGGTATACCCTTCTTTTTCTCTCTGTATTTGGGAGTAATTCAGAATTTGTCTAAATATCTTCTCGATGTCGACGTAAATGACATAAAGGTGCTGTAAAATCAGATAGGTTAGTTAGGTTAGGTTAGAGTGGCTGCTATCGTACACTTAGGCCAATAGTGGCCCATTGTGATACCACAGGATCCTATCTCCCTTTTACTCCCGTTGAAACCATCCACAGGCCGCGAGTTCCAAAGGGCTGTCCATATAGTACACACCTAAGTACTTATGCCGTCTGTTTGATAGTGCCGGACACGAGCGTAGGAAGTGATCTAAAGTCTCTTCCTCCTCTTCGTCCATACAACTTTTACAAAAGTCATTCGTTTATAGACCCAGCATGTTCCCCAAAAAGGCAGTGTCCTGTCAGTATCCCAACGACCAATTCTACCTCTCGTTTTCCCAGGGATACTAGTGTCTTGGAGCGCCGCAAGTCCAGTTTTAGCCAAACCTGTTTTGCTACCCTGCACATGAGAGTGTTGGTCCACCTCTCATTTATCGAGGCGATTGCCTTTTTACTGAGCGCCAATTTGAGCACTGGTATAGTTCTCCCCAGACCTGCCCTTTCCGGCTGCATCTGGAGAGTCGTACCGTACCTAGCTAGTTCGTCTGCCCTGCAGTTTCTCGTGACATCTCGTTTCGAGTGACCAGGGTTCCAGCATATCTCGATTTTGAAATACTCGCTCATCTCATTAAGAGATGATCGGAAATCCAGCACCACCCATGACTTGAGACAAACCGCCTCTAGTGACCTGACCGCCGCCAGACTGTCCACATAAACTGCGATATCCATCACGGATACCATGTTATGCTTCAATCGTGTCACGACTTCCCCGATCGCCACCACTTCAGCCTGGTACACGCAGCAGTAGTCAGGAAGACGAACAGATATATTAACATTAAATTTCTCACAGAAGACTCCGGCTCCTACCTTGACGTCTAGCTTAGAGCCGTCCATGAAAAATTGCACTGCCTCGTTTTCCAGTATTGATCCGTTCCTCCAGGATTCGCTCCAAGGACAGATGGTCTGGAAGCCTTAATCGAAGCCCAACGTTGGTTTAATATAATCTAGATTCGCCAGTTCTTCACTTAAGAAGGGGGTGGAGCAAGGAATAAGGTGGAGCATAACCTCTAAGGCGCATGTAGGTGTAATCTTAAGCGCCCCGCTTACAAGCATGCAGGCCGTTCCTTGCACCTTCTCCATCATCCCTATATAAGTTACCTTGTCCAGAGCTGGCCACCACACGCCCACCCCGTACATCAGCACAGGTCTTACCACTGCGGTATAGAGCCAGTGCACCAGCTCTGGTTTCAAAATCCAACTCTTACCTATGGCGTTCCTACACGAGTAAATGACTATATTATATTAGCCTTATTCACCCTTTCCATAATGTTAGACTTCCAGCTGAGCTTACTGTCCAAGATTATGCCCACAAATCTCGCTCTGTCAGCAAAAGCCAGTCTAATGCCATTCATGATAGGAGGGCTAACTACCGGAATTTTGTATTTCTTAGTAAATAGTACCAGCTTCGTCTTGGTCGGGTTGACCCCTAATCCACATTTGCTGGCTCATTTCGTAACGAACAGGAGTGCATTTTGAATAACATCCCTAATCGTATCCAGATATTTGCCTGACAGCTATCACTACATAATCTGCCCTTTTATAGAGGCCGACCGATCTCTGATCCGAGCACGCATTAACTTCACGCGCCCCTGGTGCCATCCCACATCTCTACGGGATGGGGGGATCCCGGATTTTCTCTCAGGAGCTTCAAAAATATGGACTTTAGTGCATTATACACCACTTTTCACTTCTCCGGCGTGATGCTCCCATCTTCATGACTTCTGTCAATGACGGCTAGCCCCAGCACGTGCTCCTTTAGGATCTCACTGGATAACTTCGGTTTTTGATCCTTAGGAGCACCCGACATCATGTCTGTTTGCACCTTGCTTCGCTTGCTGTCGCCCGCTTCAAGCTCATTCTGGGACCTCTGTCTTTTAGATCCAAGGACTCTTTCTGAGCTATCGCAGCCCACAGTTTTCTTCATCCCATGCCACAGATTCTTTTTGTTCTACTGTAAGCTGCCCCTCAGGGGTTGCAGCCAGTTTCTCTAAGATTCTATACGCCGACCGCCTCTCCCTGTATTGTTGCTTCGCCAGAGGGATCTCTTTCAATCCCCCACTATTGGCGGTTCTGCTTTCTCCTGGCTTCGATGTCATGTTGTCGCATTCCCTTGCCACTGATGAAGGAGTCCCAACCTTTATGGTTAGAGTTACTCTCCTTTATACTTTCCAGTTTTTGGAGCGTCTTGGCTCCTTTATTTTTATTTTTCTCAGTCGTTCATATTCCCACGAGTGTCGGAGAAATACAGGTCCATCTGCCCAGAGATCCGTATACGCAGGTAAGGCTAAATACAGGTACCCTGGTATCCAGAGGGCTCCGTTCTCGACTGGGCTTTGTTAAATGGGCCCAAGCTTAGTGATCGCATCAGCACGGGTCGCATGATACTTTAATCCGTCCCATTGGCTCACCGAGCACCACGGCCCCCGGCGCCCCCTCCCCCCCATTCACCCGCCCATTCAGCTATTCATAAGGAAATCTCAAATAAATGGGATCCATTCCTTGAATGACCCGTTTATAGGGTTCCCCACTCACTACCTGGAGGACTCGAGAGCGCAGGGACACGCGACGTTATCATTGGCACTCAGAATTTAGTGAACAGAGGTGAACCACTCCCCGTCCACTATCCACGACCTGTGACCCCCCGATAGCTGCAGCCCGCCACAGGCAAAATCAGATAAGTATATACAACGTTGTTGGTGCACATAAACCAATTCAAAATGCTTACACACCTACTTATGTTTAGGAATGTACATTTTACCTGCACTGCAACTTGCGAATTTATTAATAAACATCTAAAAACGCAACAACTACAAAAACTGCGCAATACAAATTGCGTCTATTGGTTTATTAAAATTGCTAAATAAATGAAGGTTTATCATTCTGTTAAATATTTTTAATCGGTAATTGGTAAATCTGAAATAAGTTTGCAGTTTAGAAGTAAATATCAGGCGCATTTTACTTTCAGAACATTAGAGACATCTATCAATATCTGTACATATATAGATTTTGTCCCAAAATGTGTGGAACGGAATGAGTGTAACCGGAAAGATATAGTAGTAGTATTTGTTTGCTTTACTGTACATGCATGTCAGTTGTCATTGTTTTTGTTTTTTTTTTATATTAACCATTGTAAACGCCATATTTTTGTGTAGTTTACAAGACAGTGTTACTTTTTAAATTTTTATATGTTTTCGATTTTTTTTATATTTAGTAAATTAACGTTTTATTTTTAAAATTTATGAAATTGAAATAAATTTATTTATAAAATTTTATTAACACATATAAAACTAATTTATGATAAAACAAAACATTAAATATAAAATTTATTAGAATATTAAACAATGACACTCCACAGCTCGAGGGCAGACGAATTGTGTTGAGAAAAGGAAATAAGCACCATAACAGTTACACCAATTCGCCCGGATCGCGTTATTTTGGTACTGCCCATCATAAAAATGACATAAATACGAACAAAAGAAAAATACAAATACAAAGACATAATTGTAAGTTATACACTGTGTATGTATTCGATTTTTTTTGCTTTACTCATTTTAAATGAGTAACTCACGGGATAAAATCGATACTCAGGTGTAAACTAGTCGAAAATTTAGACGGAAATTTAGACAGAAACATTGGGGCCAGGCACACAGCTTAAATAATATAAATTAAACAAAAGCGAGAATGTAATCATCAAGCTCGATGCGATATTTTTCTAATTACAAAACAAGTTTCGGTTAACGTTCGTATAATTAGTATTATTCTATTCTTGTTTAGATGTCATTACTGTTCTTTCAAAAACATACTATGGGTTTACATCTTTGATAAAATAATGGTTTCTAGAGGTTTCTCGGTTTATTATTTGCTTACACAAGATTGTCGCTATTAGCAGTCGATTTTATAAAAAATACCATACTCCAATCACACCAATAGATAATAATAAACTTCTGTCCTAGATTTATAAGTCATTAATATATGTACAATCTCATTTAGTTACAACAACAATTACTAAACCGCTTCAGACCAAAATGTATGGGGTTTGGACAGTGAACTACAAATGGAAGTAACCCTAGCCGATCTTATCATCGACACGCCCGGTTCTATTGATCTTTTAATAGGAGCTGATATTAACAGTTAAATATTGTTAGAAGGCATAAAGAAAAATGTGCATCGTAAGTTTATAGTTCAAAGATTAGAATTAGGATCGATAATATCTGGTCGCCTAACTCAAAACAACAGTGTACCGATCACTCGATCGGATCGAATAGCCACGTTACATTACAAGATATAGATAAGCAATTAAAACGCTTTTGAGAAGCCGAAGAACCACACGCCGATAGAAACCAAAAGAGGTTACAGAATGGACAATATAAGGTTTGGACTCCGCTGAATAACGACAAACTATGAGAAGTGGTAATAGGCAACTTCAAAGTCAAAGCAGCAGCTATATTACTTCAAATTGAAAAAAAGATTCAAAAGTGACGAAGACTTCAAGACTAAATATCACAAGTTAATGGAAATACAGCAAATAGAATATATTAAAACTTCTATCCCGTGAACGATTTAATCTCGGAAAACGGATCAGTAATGAAAAGGCAATTTTAGAAGAACTTCCAGAAAACCTGAAGGAAACGGGACACAGTCTAAACACTTTGTCTCATCTGGGCTGTTCGATCCGCTAGGATGGTGAGCACCTGGTGGTTCAGGCAAAAATCCTACTCAATGACTAAACTGACAGATGACTAAACTACAAAATGGAACTAATCGATTATCGTCATTACAACGACTTATTCGCAGTACTAACTACATTTTTCATCGAAGATTAAAACAAAAACTAAAAAAAAAATCCCGGTAACCCAGACGGAAGCCTTTGAAATTGAAATAACAAAATTAAAATCAAATCATAATTTACCAAAGAGAAGGAGGTTGGAGGCTAATCTGAACCTATCGTTTGAAGAAAAATATTCAATAATTCAACTCATTAAAAACTTATTAAACAATACATGGAGGTATGCAACATTATCACTCCTGAGAGCGCATTGTTGAATAATAAATACCAATGATATATTTCGTCATACTGTATACACGATTGGATAATCTGCACCAGAGCAGAAAAAAAATTGTGTCAACCAGTGATATTGCGGAAGGAGCGAGAAACACCAGCACGATCGTTCACGAAGAGTGGAGTATAATTTGTTTGAAAATATTCAGTGATTGTGGCACAAACTTTGTTGGAGCAGATAAACAAATTCAATAGCAGGCTAAGCAACAGGAAGCTGAAATTAAGAATAAGAAGACACAAATGGGAACGGAGTTCCCCCGGGAAGTCCTCACTCTGCAGTCAACGGAACAACACCTTCGAAAAGTAACAGAAACTCGCGCGTTAATCTTCGAGGATCTTGCAACACTTCTTGCTCAAATAAAGGCATGTTTGAACTCTAGGCCAGCAGCTTCACTTTCAAACGACTTAGCCAAAGACACATTTTTAAGACCGACACATTTTATGATAGCGAGAGCGATTATATCAACACTGTAATGTTTTATTTTGTATGAAATATTTTTCTGTTATGTTTACAATAAAAAATCTTAACATTTAAATTTGTTTTTTTTATTTTGAATAACGACATTCTTCTTGTACACTTTTTCACATTCTGCCTCTACACCTCGCTACCTGCTGCTTCTACACTTTCTTACATTCTGTTCAATTCTGTTACTAAAATATTCTTATAAGTCTATTTCATAACTTATTTAATTTAACCTAATTACACAAAAGTCAATAAATTACATTATGTTAAGTAAACATACTTCCGCATGTGTTTGAGTCAATGGTCGGCATTTCGTAATTACAAACACAGTGCATTAAATTATGTCCACTTGACATATTATATTACAATTATATTTTATTGTGCATGCCATGTATGTCATGCCATGTATGCCATGCAACAAAGACTTTATATTTTGAAATTTAAATTTATTTCATGCTAAGTTATTTTGAATGATGGGATTATTATAACGCACCAGCATGACATCGAGGACATCCAGACCCATACAAGATGGAGTTTGCTGATCAAACTCAGTAAAAGCTTTTAAAAAAAATTGAATATGAATTATCTCTCACGATTACAACATAGGCCAAAATAGGTACAAGAACAACGTAACCTCTAGGTGGAGGAACTAGTAATCCTCAAAGATGAACACCTACCCTAACACGTTCGTCACTTTCAAGAGTCATCGAGCTACGTCCCGCAGAAGATGAGCCAGTCAGGGTATAGTTACACTCAAATACAGAAATACCACAAGGAATATTACCGAAATATGCAGCTTAGATCAACCACTTAGGTACAACCAAAAACTGACTGGGCAATCCCAAATGCGAGCGAAAGCAAATTACTCTCAACTTGCTGCCTCGGATTTACGCAAAGTAGTAGCTATGAAGTGAACTTTAGTAATTTATTAGGTGTGCAAGTAGAAACTCGGCTTCTTTTGGTCAAATTCAACTTTATTGTAAATATAATTTTTACAAAAATTAATTATCGATATATTCGCCATTACTATCTATGGTCTTTTGCCATTTATCAGGTAGATGATGAATGTCTTCGCGATATAAAATTGATGGGTTCGAAGCAAAATAATCATCGAGCCATTTCTGCACATCTCCAACATTCGCGAACCTCTGGTCGTTCAAATATGATGATATTGATCTGAATAAGTGGTAATCAGAGGGAGGCAAGTCTGGAGAATACGCCGCATGCTGTAAAGCTTCCCAGCCTAAGGAGAAAATAAGTTGCTGGGTTGATGTTGCTGTATGTGAACGAGCACTATCAGTCACACTTTTTTGGCATGAATATTCATTGTTGCAACTGATGTTGATGTCTGGCCTAGATCAACCAATGGTTTTCTGCGTTTAGGATTGTCGTACAAAATCCACCTTTCGTCACCCGCAGTGCTTTGGTGCACAAAATTCTTTAATTTGTACCGTGAAAGCAAATTCATGCAGATGTTAAACACTTCGGTTTTTGTTTTCTTCGGTCAGTTTATGAGGAATCCATTTCATTCCTTCTGTATTTTTCCCATTGCATGCAATCGAAGTGATATTGCTTGGCGACTAACTCATAACTATTTTGCAAGCTCTTTTTGAGTTTAACAAGGATTTTCATCCAGTAAAAATTTAAAGTAGTCTTCAAATTATTTTACTGCTCCTGGACGTCCTCAATACTAAAATTGCCATCACGAAATCTTGTAAACCATTTTTTTTACTGTTGAATAACTCACAGAATGTTCACTCACAGGCTAACCTATATGTATCCAAAATGGCAGGCGATATGAATGAGTTCAAGTATATTTTAATGCAACCAATTTCAGAGCCGAGTTTCTACTTGCACGCCTAATATTATAAAATGACGAGCTATTGGGATAGAATGGAAGCATTTATGCAAGCACAAGTGGAGCTGGCAGCGGCCTTCAACGGATTGTCTGGTTTTAGCTGCGACGTAATCATACAATAACTTCAGTGTAGGTACAATTTGGTTGCAGACTATGATCTCATATTAACAAACAATAGAGAATGGTGACGAGAAATCGGCGACGAGAAAACGTTTGGGAGACAACAGGCATTATCTTAAGGGACATGTATGGAATTATCAGCCAGCACGAGGCCAACCAGAATGAAGTCCAGTTAGAGATGAAGGCCAGTCAGTCATCAATACTAGCAGTTCTTTCCCGACCTGATTTGAATAGTAAAGTTGAAACAGCGAAACCACACTTAACTGCAGAATAACTGCAGCTGCGCTTGACTCATCAACATTCGTTCATTCGTTCGACATTCGTCAAAGTGGATATTGGTTTCAAATTTATTTTATTGAACCTAAATAAATGTTTACATTATTAATGTGATACGTGTAAAAATTTACAGAGTTAGCTTTGTTTTCCCATATATTTATTGAGACGCGCACTATTCCCTAGATGGTAAGGTGGTAAGCACACTATTCCGTAGATAAAAATATTTGAAAATTAAGGCGAGCAAAGTTCATTGTACGTAAAAGTTCCATAAACTCCAAACTATAAACAGTTTAATGCTGCAGTTAGATTTTAATTGGTTTTTTGCCAAAAGTGTCGAAACAAATTTTAAACTTTATTGAATCGGAAGGCAATTTAAGTATTTTGTGTGTGAGCTCGTCGTACGTATTAGCACATGAAAAAATAATATTGATTCTGTTTCTGGGTCAAATTCGTAAGTTTTATTGTGCGACATTACAACTATTTAGTAGGCCAAATTTTTTTTCCTAAACTTAAACTGCTAAATGTTCAAAATATATGTAAGAAACGATTGCATAACAACAATATATTTATTTGATAAAATTCCAAATTTTTCATTTACTCAAAACAACATGAAAACAACGAACCAATCGAATGTGTACTGCGGTCACTGAACTGCAGGAATTAAAAGTTTTGCCAAAAAATCAGAGAACAAAAAATATTACATCTGCAGCTTCGGAAAAGATTTATGAACGGATAATGTACAACAATTTTAAATCTGTTTGTTTATTATTTTAGATTAATAAAAAAACGAATGAATATGGAAATTATGTTTTTCAAAATTCAAAACTACAAATATTATGGTATTTTAGAACTATGATATAGTTTATCTTCTTATAGTCTATGGCCCTTTCCGAATCAAATACTTATTTGTGAAACCTAACTTATTCAAATAAGTATGCTGGCGAGGTGACTTATGTTCTGTTTCTATTTTGCAGACAAATCTAAATTGGTTGTCAATTTTTTGTTGTTTTAGGATTTGGTTAATATTTCTAGGTAGTAAATGGATATTTATGGATTAAAGCTACATGAAATGATTAACGTTGTACTCGTAGAGGGGCGAGAGTACTCGTATCTAGCATTCGAAGTATTAGAGTACATAAAACATTCTTTCACAAATCACTCGTGTATGTATACTGCTATACAGAAAATGAAAGCGGACCTTACGCTGTGTTTCAATATAAAGATCTATCTCTTAAGGCAATCACGATTATTAGCACTGATTACACATAATATCACCATTTTTTTAATTAAATAGGTGTCCAGGTATATAAACTTCTTTGATTCCTAAATAAATTCAGAATATAAAAAATCCAGCAGAGTTCCATCTAAGAATGAAATAAACACACACTTAAAGATTTTTCAGTTTTTTTGTTTCTAAATTACCGATATACAATCTAATTGGCATAAATATATTCGTTAAATTAATAATCACAAATTACATAATACAAAATAATTACATTGCATACATAATAACTACATCACAAATAAGTCGGTACAACGAATTGGAATGACTTGACCGACTTATTTAAGGTGGCGCCAAATAAGTGAATAAGTTTCAAATAAGTAAGAATTGACATATTTTGCCCCATCTGGAATAAGTCGATCGTCATTCCAATTTATGGTACCTTATACTGACTTATTTGTGACGTAAGAACAAAAACAAAACGCTCTATTATATGAAAGAAAGAAAATTCTTGAAATGTTAGTCGTTGTCAATAGATTTGAAAAAAAAACTGCATATATTAATTTACTCAAGACACAATTTTGGAAACATTTCTGTGTAAATTTCTATGTAAAAAATTACAAACTATTTCCGTCTTTGGTAATGAAGTGAACTTATTAATTAATGAGCGAGACATCAAGTTTTTAAATTTATTGTGGTACGCCGATTTAACTCGTTTGAGTGTTTTACATTTAGATCAACAACATGCAACTCAGGACTGTCCTAAGATGTCACACAGAGCGTATTACGCCCTTATGTTTTGAGAATGAGATATATGCCATTTTCTGCCGGTATTCTGAAGTTACGCCATTTGTAGTATAATATACATATAAATATAGAGAAATTGACCGTAAATTTTCACGTGATTTGCATACAAATTTATTATGTCGGATTCTTCAGATGAGGAGTTCGAACAGAATGTATTTTGATATTTTTTATATAAAAAAAGAAAAAGAAGTTTGTGTTGTTCACCGTTTTGTTTTTAACAAGGCGTTTACAGTATGGATAATTTAGTAGCCTTTACCCGACTTAACCGAAATATAATTTTTTAAATATATGAGGTCGACGAGGGAGCAGTTTGAAAGTATCCACATGTTAATTGAAAAGGACATAAAAGGACAAAACTCATTTTTTAGAATGGCTATTTCTAGCTGTACGTTTAAGGTAATTGCACAATAATTTTATAAAATGGTGCTGAAATGTGTCCCTTTCCGGGACTTCACTTTTAATATCCGACTTGGTGAAACTACGGTAGGACAAATTGTAGAGAAGGTCAGCGACACTATATGTCTCAACATGCAACTACTAGAAATGCCAGAGCCAAATGAAGCATTTTGGCGAGAAAAGGCTAGGGAGTTTTCTAGTAGATGGCAATTTCCCAATTGCGTTTCTGCCGTTGATGGGAAACACGCCGTTATTCGGAAGCCTACAAAAACCGGGTCGTCTTTTTACAACTATAAAAAAACATTTTCAGTTGTTCTCATGGCAACAGTGGATGCGTCTTATAAGTTCACTTATATTGATATTGATGTCTAAGGCAGGGTCAACGATTCAAACATATTTGCAAATAGTACGTTTTGCAGTAGGCTACGTAACAACTTACTGAAATTTCCTGATCCTGAAGCGAATTCTTTGCCATTCGTTCTAATTGGGGACCAAGCTTTTCAAAAAAAATTCATAAGACCTTATCCTGGCTGCCGTACAAAAGACAATATAAATTTGAAAATATTTAATACAGGCTATCTAGAGCACGCCAAACTGTAGAATATGACTTTGGAATTTTAAGGTGCACGGTGGAGAGCGTACAAAAAACCGTTCAAAGCTAATCTACGAAAAGTTGATAAAATTATCAAAGCAACTTGTGTGCTTCATAATTATTTAAGGAATCAAAAAACCCTACACCAACAGATGAGTAAGTTTGATTCAACTGATTTTGATGATCCGGACCATCAACTATTAAATTTGGCCTCGTCTAATGTAAGAAGCACAAATCCCGCGTTTCAAGTAAGAACTGGATTCACAAATTATTTTGGCCCTTCAGCAGGATCTGTTCCATGGAAAATGGAGGCTATTAGAAAGGGAAAATATTAACTAATCATAATAAATAAAATGTGTCCACAAATTACAACAAAAAGAACAAATAACGGCATTTTATTTATTAAATTTCAAAAAATTATTTAAAAAAGTTAGTTTTTCTTTATCAACATTTTGAGTTTTACAACTACAGACAGACATATTATTCTCCATTTCCATATTTGCATATGACATTAAAATAAGGACTCCTAAATAAAATAAGAAACATTAGTATTTACGAGGCAATAACAAATATTTCAAAATTGTTTACCTTGGTGACTGCTTGTTGTGAAAGAATCTTCTTCGATGTAAGGAATGGGAGTTGATCTTGAAATCTCTTCATTCGGTCTCTTTGGACTAGAAAATGGTGGAAAAGCTGGTGATATCTATGATGATGAGTCATAAAACGTCTGCTCTTTAAGCTCGCTTAATACATTAAATTCTTTTATTTTTGCTTGTCTCTGGAAATTTTGAAGCAAAGTAAGAGTTGTTTCATACATTGACATAAAAAATTGTGCTGCGCGCTTTATTGGCTGGTTCAATATTTTGTTGCCGAATTTAATTTCTTGTCGCCATTTGTTTTTCTCTTTTTTTCTTATTTGTCTTAAACTTATTATTTCATCTTCCTTCGTTTTTTCCTTGTTTTTTGAATATTTTCAACATAGCTATTAATTTTATTATTTGGACCGCTTTCTTCATTTACAATTATTACATTTTCAGAAATTTCACCAATATTAGACTGTGTATCTCGCTTAGTCATACATTTGTCTAAAAATGACATTTCGCCACGAAACCTCGATTTCTTCGTGATTAACGTTGTTTGGCCACTTTTGGTTTGTGTCCACTTGGCATTCTAGAGCAATTTCTGCAAAAATATCTTCTTTGAACTTCGTTGATTTATAATCCTTATGCTCTGTGTCGTATAACTCGGGGTGGTTCCGAACACTTTCGGTTACCTTTTCGATTTATTCTGCAGACATTAATACAATATTTATGAGACGGCGGTACCCGCAATAATTTTGCAACTGTTAATAAATATTCGTTTCTTAAAGAAAATTTATGTAAATTTTTGTATGAATATTTTGACAGAATAAAATTTGAGCAACCTTGTATTAGCGTCAAAAATATATAAATATATATATAAATACAATATGACACATGTATACCAATGGATGTGTGAGTCAATGTATTAGCTGAGATATGCAACGTGTCGAGCTAGCGCACTAAACTAAGCTATTTTTTCTCGCTTAGCTTAGCTGAAATGTACAACGGAACTAATGAAAAAAATGCTGCTCAACTATGGAATTGATTAATTCGACTTAGAGTGAACATTCTGTGAGTTATTCAACAGTGAAAAAGTGGTTTGCAAGATTTAGTGAAGGCAATTTCAGTCTTGAGGACGTTCAGGTGCAGTAAAATAATTTGAAGACGAATAATTTAAAGTTTTACTGGCTGAAAATCCGTAATCAAATTCAATAAGAGCTTGCAAAATAGTTACTCACCAAGCAATATCACTTTGATTGCATGCAATGGAAATATACAGAAGGAAGGAAAATGGGTTTCTCATAAACTGACCGAAAAAAATAAAAACCGAAGAGTTGACCTCTACATGAATTTGCTTTCTCGGTAGAAAAATAATTTTTTGCACAAAATCATTGCGGGTATGGGATTGGAAAGGAGTCATTTACAACGAACGAGCTTCTGGAACCTGATGAAACTGTTACAGCTGTACATTACCAGGCCCAATTGATCAAATTAAGTGGTGTTCTAGAGAAAAAATATCATTAACGGGCCAAAGAGGGCGGAAGGTGATATTGCTGCATGACAGCGCTCGTTTACGCACAGCAAAATCAAAGCAGGAATTCATCTTCTCCTTAGGCTGCGAAGTTTTACAGCATGCGGCATATTCTCCAGAATTGGCTCCCTCTGATTACCACTCATTCAGATCGATGTCATCATATTAGATTTAAACCAGAGGTTCACAAAAGTTGAAGATGTGTAAGAATGGCTCGATGAATATTTTGCTTTTAAACCACCAAGTTTCTATCGCGAGGGCATTCATCATCTTTCATCTATTATCTATGGCAAAATACCATAGATAGTAATGACGAATATTTCGATAATTAATAATTGTAACAATTATATTTTCAATAAAGTTGAATTTGGCCAAAGAAGCCGAGTTTCTACTTGCACACCTAATATTTTGTTTTAATGTCTTACAGTTTTCCTGACACTGAAATATTAGTTGACAATTCAATGATTTAATTTTTAACTGAGCATCAAATTGTTAAATATCCAATATGTCTAATAAGTATCTAATATGTCTAGATATTTATTTCTAGATACTTGTAACAATCTATTGTATTTATAAAACAAAGTTAAATGCAAGCACCGAAATTAGGTTAGTTAATCCGCATGTGGCACGGTAAGTGGCTTTACCAAAAAAGCTTCGAGCCAGCTTGCGCCATCAGTTTCGTGCATTTAGGGTTGTAACATGGTACTCGGTGCTCAGGAGTAAAGATATATAAACTGTGCCAATACGCGAAGTTGAAAGAAAAGCCATTTATCTCACATACAAATCAGAGTAATTTTTTTTGATGAGTAGCATCTTGGCAAGTCGATGATAACTGGTTTGGTTTCCGAATCGAACGACTTCTGATAATCATCAATTAAAAATATGCTTGGCCAGGAGCGTGTATACACATACATAGGCCTAAATCACCAATATCAACATATTGTTCAAATTGGAATTATATGTATAACCCTAACTAGGATCTACTCTACGCTACGTGAATACTAAAGGTCACTATTAACATCTTTAACGACATATGTTGCGTTCAGCATATGAGATATTTGAAAGCAAAGGATATACTTGTCGAAAATTGACGCATACAGTTTAAAATCCGAAAGCCAAATCTGTTTCGTAAAAGCCAAGGTTTTTTCTTCTGTCTAAAGATGGAATATATTCGTAAGCAGAAGGCGACGTTTAAAATTAGAATATAAAACACATTACAATTCAAATTGAATTTTGAATGACGTGGTTATCTTAACTTTTATTACACACAATTTAATACACTCAATGTTCCATGAGAGATTCGTTCCCGCGTTTCGATTAACGATAGCTTCTTCGTCTTTGGCTAGGTGGTTTGCGACGTCTATTTCTTTTCACCGATTTTTGTGCTTGGATTTGATTTATGTTTGGAAATTTTTCCTCTTTTGACATATTTCGCCATTCCTTGGCACCTTGAATCGCAATGTTAGATAGAAAACTTAAAAAAGGATTTCCTGTGATGACTAGCTCTCGATTTCCCCGTTTTTTCGGTCTAGCCGATTTATGGAAGTTTGTTCGAATCTTCATATGCGCAAAACTTCGTACATAAAAATATATTATAGCAGCACACAATCGCAAATTTGTTGCACAAAATATTTTTCACAAATCCAAACAACAATAATAATTAACAATTAAAAAATTTAAAATTTATCAAAAAAAAATAAATAAAATTCCGAAAACTATATCAAAAACAAATGAGCTCCCTTACAATGAAAATTATTTATTGAAAATTAAAATGTTAATATATGATGTATGTACCGAGGTTACTCGGTTTCTAAATTTTGAGAAATAGTACAATAATTATGTAAATCTAAACTAAGTGATAAGCCGTTGGCCGGAATCTACCTAATGTTGAGAATTATTTTAGTGAGGGAAAACTTTAATTTGGTTTACTTGCGTATTTATTTCGCGGGATTCACGCCGACAATTCAACAGTAAACGGTCTGTTCAAGTAACTGATTTTCCAACTGAGAAAACATCCTTTGATTTCTCAAAGGATGCTTTTCCAGTTAAAATGTAATTTGATTTTTCAAATAAAATGAAATTTATAAATAAAGCTGCAGCACAATCAACAAATATTATTGAATTATACATGTTACGGTGAAAGTGCAATATCGGTAAATGTGCGAATTGAAAACTGTTTGATTGCTCCAAAATCTTGATATAAGTGATTTACCTGTCACCCCACGGACTACTTTTTATGGAGTCATTTCGAATAGTAGGGGCTAACGGCTTTACTAATTTTCACGGGCTCGCGGATTAATTTCGCCTTGCATGTCGCTTAGCCCTTTGATGGGGAATAATGGAAATATGGGGATGAAGGGGCAAACCAATAAATATTTCATAAACATGGGAACACTGTACCGCCGGTTTTTAATCTTGTAAATGAATTTAAATAATAAAAATTTCGCACATTTACTGATTTTACATTTTAACCGTAACATATACTAAAAAATTCAAATTTTCTCATCATATCGCCTGTTTGGTTCTTTTTCTTACGCCAGTATTCTCCTTTGTACGTGGATTTCTACGTTGTAATTTGTTTCTTTCAAGGCAGCTAACAGCTTTTTGCAATACACAGTGTTTTTTTACCGACAGACTAAAATTTAATTTAAGAATGGTATTCCAGATTAAACTAGGCCGATTATTTTTTACGCGAGAAGGCGAGATTACCAAAAGTTGGGAGGAAGTTGCTTCGAACTGAAGAGAATTATAATTTTTCATGTATATATTTAATAATTTAACTCTACTATCTGCAAGAAACAGACAACTAGTTTTGATCCGATAACATTATTCGGTTGTATTGAACAATTAGAAAATAAATTATATATATTTTGTTTCAATTTATAGTTATACATTTTATTTTTTAAATTTTATTTGTTAAATCATCTTATTGTGGTTTTATCATATTTCTTGCATGTGATATATCCACGAAGTTATTAAAACACAGCATATTTTATATCAGCGTCTCTTTTGAATGTTTTTACAACTACTGAGAAATTGTCGCACTTTTTTATTGAAGCTTCTTTATAGTATGTGTAAGTAATTTACTTCCTGTTAATTCCTGCACACAACGCGCGATCCTTCAAGTAAAGGTTGATAGCTGTCGTAAATTTATGCATTTTATGGTCCAAATGAAATTCGAAACCGTTTTGCGAATTCCACTTCTCGGATGATCGATAAATAAATTCTCGTTTGGTTTCCTCAGTTCAAGGTTTCGGCAGCTTTGCCGTAAAGCTATGTGCATTGATCGTACCTCTTGCTACCCCTCTTGGTCTAATGAATGGTGGTATTTTCTGATTTAGTGTTGTAGTTTGTCTAGATCTTTTGCAAGTTTGTCGTGGTGTATTATTCGGATAAACGCCACTGAATCCTATCCACTAGCTGGAGGGCAATACCATATGCTCTACTCCGAACTTGACTGTAATACTCTATACACGCTCTAATGAAGGTCTTATATATCTGGAGAGAAAATAACCTTAAAGACTTAACCTTCTGCACCTATTGAGGAACCTAAGTTTTCGAAAAGATTATGTGTTCATTCCATTTTAAATTGTTACTAGTTTGAACACAAAGCAGACGAATTGAGTCACAACTCACGAGCATATGGTCTTTTACCAGAAAGGCGTATGCTTTATGATTTATTGTGCGCGAGAATGTGGATATTTGTGTTTTTCTCGTTAAACTTGAGCTGTTTTCTTTCTCCCCACTCAAATATTGTACTCAAATCGAAATTAAGCAAAGTGACAACTTCTAGCCGTTTATCGATTAGTTCTGAAGTAGAAGGTTCCACTTCGAATAAAATAGAAGAGTGCAATGTGGAGTCGTCAGCAAAGCTTTGGATAGGGTTAACAGTGCTATCCAGTAAATCATTGATGTATAATAAAAACAACGTCGGTGACAAAACTGATCTCTGGCATTTGGAGAGTGTGTTGTTGATGATCTCCCGTTTAGCACAACGTTGAATATTCGGTTAATTCTCATTGTCAAAAGTCTTGAATATATCCAAAACGATTGCAAAGGCCTCATCATGTGGTTCTGGAGCAACCATTTGTTTACGACACACGTCAAGAGATCGGTTGTGGGGCGGCTTTTAAGAAAGTCATACTATTTATTTGAAATTATTTTCTAATTTCAAGATACTTCACTAGATCTTGGGTAATACATTTTTCAAAATTTTTGGTGGCGGCTGACAAAATTGATATTGGCTAGTAGTTTGGAGTCAGTTTTATTACAACCACGTTTCAGAACTGGTTGTTCCATAACACTCTTCCAGGCATGCGGGTTTTTACTTTGCTTATAGGAAGAATAAATATTGGAGCTAAGTCACTGGTAAACTCCTTTAATATTCGACTGGAATTCCGTCGGATGCGGTGGCCTTATTTACGTCCATTGTCTTCAGGTTTCTGACGACAATTTCTTCCAAGGCGTTGATGTGGTTCAATTGACGGTGGTGTAACTCCATTGGGGCAACTAAGATTGAGTTCGTTGTGAAAGCATTTACTAGTAAGTCAGGCTGTAAATATGGATTTCCTATGTTATGTTTTAAAATTATTGACAGATTCAATTTTCAATTACCAATTGTCAATTGTCAATTGCCAATTGTCAATTGTCAATTTTCAATTTTCCATTTTCCATTTTCAATTTTCAATTTTCAATTTTCAATTTTCAATTTTCATTTTTCAATTTTGAATTGTCAATTGTCAATTGTCAATTTTCAATTTTCAATTTTCAATTGTCAATTGTCAATTGTCAATTGTCAATTATCAATTATCAATTGTCAATTTTCAATTTTCAATTTTCAATTTCAATTTTTAATTTTCAATTTTCAGTCATCAGTCATTAATAATTAATCATTAATCATTAATCCTAAATCATTAATCCTAAATCATTAATCATTATTCCTAAATCATTAATCCTAAATCATTAATCCTAAATTATTAATCATTAATCATGAAATCATTAATCATGAATCATTAATCATTACTCAATAATCAATAATCATTAATCATGAAATCATTAATCATGAATCATTAATCATTACTCAATAATCAATAATCATTAATCATTAATCATTAACCATTGATCATTAATCATTAATCATTAATCATAAATCATTAATTATTAAATATTTATTATTAATCATTAATCATTAATTATAAATCATTAATCATTAATCATTAATTATTAATTATTAATTATTAATTATTAATTATCAATTATCAATTATTAATTATTAATTATTAATTATTAATTATTAATTATTAATTATTAATTATTAATTATTAATTATTAATTATTAATTATTAATTATTAATTATTAATTATTAATTATTAATTATTAATTATTAATTATTAATTATTAATTATTAATTGTTAATTATTAATTATTAATTGTTAATTGTTAATTATTAATTATTAATTATTAATTATTAATTATTAATTGTTAATTATTAATTATTAATTATTAATTATTAATTATTAATTATTAATTATTAATTATTAATTATTAATTATTAATTATTAATTATTAATTATTAATTATTGATTATTGATTATTGATTATTGATTATTAATTATTAATTATTAATTATTAATTATTAATTATTAATTATTAATTATTAATTATTAATTATTAATTATTAATTATTAATTATTAATTGTTAATTGTTAATTATTAATTATTAATTATTAATTATTAATTATTAATTATTAATTATTAATTATTAATTATTAATTATTAATTATTAATTATTAATTAATAATCAATAATTATTAATTATTAATTATTAATTATTAATTATTAATTATTAATTATTAATTATTAATTATTAATTATTAATTAATAATTAATAATTGTTAATTATTAATTATTAATTATTAATTATTAATTATTAATTATTAATTATTAATTATTAATTATTAATTATTAATTATTAATTATTAATTATTAATTATTAATTATTAAGTATTAATTATTAATTATTAATTATTAATTATTAATTATTAATTATTAATTATTAATTATTAATTATTAATTATTAATTATTAATTATTAATTATTAATTATTAATTATTAATTATTAATTATTAATTATTAATTATTAATTATTAATTATTAATTATTAATTATTAATTATTAATTATTAATTATTAATTATTAATTATTAATTATTAATTATTAATTATTAATTATTAATTATTAATTATTAATTATTAATTATTTATTATTTATTATTTATTATTTATTATTAATTATTTATTATTAATTATTAATTATTAATTATTAATTATTAATTATTAATTATTAATTATTGATTATTGATTATTGATTATTGATTATTGATTATTGATTATTGATTATTAATTATTAATTATTAATTATTGATTATTGATTATTGATTATTAATTATTAATTATTAATTATTAATTATTAATTTTTGATTATTAATTATTAATTATTAATTATTAATTATTAATTATTAATTATTAATTATTAATTATTAATTATTAATTATTAATTATTAATTATTAATTATTAATTATTAATTATTAATTATTAATTATTAATTATTAATTATTAATTATTAATTATTAATTATTAATTATTAATTATTAATTATTAATTATTAATTATTAATTATTAATTATTAATTATTAATTATTAATTATTAATTATTAATTATTAATTATTAATTATTAATTATTAATTATTAATTATTAATTATTAATTATTAATTATTAATTATTAATTATTAATTATTTATTATTTATTATTTATTATTTATTATTAATTATTAATTATTAATTATTAATTATTAATTATTAATTATTAATTATTAATTATTAATTATTAATTATTAATTATTGATTATTGATTATTGATTATTGATTATTGATTATTGATTATTGATTATTAATTATTAATTATTAATTATTGATTATTGATTATTGATTATTAATTATTAATTATTAATTGTTAATTATTAATTATTAATTATTGATTATTAATTATTAATTATTAATTATTAATTATTAATTATTAATTAATTATTATTAATTATTAATTATTAATTATTAATTATTAATTATTAATTATTAATTATTAATTATTAATTATTAATTATTAATTATTAATTATTAATTATTAATTATTAATTATTAATTATTAATTATTAATTATTGATTATTGATTATTGATTATTGATTATTGATTATTAATTATTAATTATTAATTATTGATTATTGATTATTGATTATTAATTATTAATTATTAATTATTTATTATTAATTATTAATTATTAATTATTAATTATTAATTATTAATTATTAATTATTAATTATTAATTATTAATTATTAATTATTAATTATTAATTATTAATTATTAATTATTAATTATTAATTATTAATTATTAATTATTAATTATTAATTATTAATTATTAATTATTAATTATTAATTATTAATTATTAATAATTATTAATTATTAATTATTAATTATTAATTATTAATTATTAATTATTAATTATTAATTATTAATTATTAATTATTAATTATTAATTATTAATTATTAATTATTAATTATTAATTATTAATTAATAATTGTTAATTATTAATTATTAATTATTAATTAATAATTATTAATTATTAATTAATAATTAATAATTGTTAATTATTAATTATTAATTAATAATTATTAATTATTAATTAATAATTGTTAATTATTAATTATTAATTATTAATTATTAATTATTAATAATTATTAATTATTAATTATTAATTATTAATTATTAATTATTAATTATTAATTATTAATTATTAATTATTAATTATTAATTATTAATTATTAATTATTAATTATTAATTATTAATTATTAATTATTAATTATTAATTATTAATTATTAATTATTAATTATTAATTATTAATTATTAATTATTAATTATTAATTATTAATTATTAATTATTAATTATTAATTATTAATTATTAATTATTAATTATTAATTATTAATTATTAATTATTAATTATTAATTATTAATTATTAATTATTAATTATTAATTATTAATTATTAATTATTAATTATTAATTATTAATTATTAATTATTAATTATTAATTATTAATTATTAATTATTAATTATTAATTATTAATTATTAATTATTAATTATTAATTATTAATTATTAATTATTAATTATTAATTATTAATTATTAATTATTAATTATTAATTATTAATTATTAATTATTAATTATTAATTATTAATTATTAATTATTAATTATTAATTATTAATTATTAATTATTAATTATTAATTATTAATTATTAATTATTAATTATTAGTATAGATAAGATATTACTTACCTATGCTCATTTGTAAATAAACCAGAATTTGTGTCTTTCCTGACAAGTTCGTACCATATTCAAATCATAACATGACGTGATTTTTGTTACTGTGACAGTAGATTTGTTATAGCTTGTATTTATTGAGACTACAAGAGAAAACCCCACTACAAAAATAGATGAACAATTTATTATTTTCGCTTTCTTATCAGTTTTCCTTATTACACAAATTTTATTCTCCCAATATTATTATTATTTTGCTTTTTCATATGAATTTATTATCTACACTTGTTGTTTTCCATTGAAAGTCTGGATCTAGTTGTTGCTTATATCTCTATACTCTAGGTAGTACACGATGTACAATTGAATATAATGTATGAAGTTTTCGTAAATGTTTATATGTATCTGTGTTGTGTGTTGGGGAAATGCTGATAAAATTAAAATATATCAAAGAGGGAAAGAGGGAGAGAGAGAGAGAAAGAGAGCGAGAGCGAGAACCTGAAAATGAGAGTAAAATCACAGTTTTTTACGTTCCGCTTAAAGCATATAATATAAAAAATCAAAAAAAATCGTAACTGACTAAAACCTACCACATAAAATTTACTTTTCATTTTCCTTACGTTATCCATTGGGAAGAGAGTGCAATTCCTACAATAAAACTAAAATTCGGTATTATCGGAAAATACATATTCTTTGGTTGAAAATCTTTATATACTCGTACATATTATCTAAAATAGAGACAGAGTAAAAAAGGGATTTTGTACGTGTGTTGTACAAGTGAAAATAAAACGGAAAAAGAAAAGTAAAATTCGTAAAAATCGTTTTGAATATCTTTGAAAATTTTCCAAGCTCTAACAGTTTTCCCCGGGCTTCAAACGTAATAACATTAAGCAATTTTTTTTGGTTCATTATTCTGGAATAATTTTAACTAAATATATTTATTTTTACCATTAATACTAAATAATAAAAATAAATGAAATTTAAATTCAGTTTTTAAATAAAATTTTTTTAATCAATTTTTGATTGAGTTTTGTATTTATCGTTAAAAATAAGTGTATGATAAAAATTACGATAAATTTTATATTGGTACAGTAAATAAATGAAACAAAGTAAATTTTTTTTTATTTTTGTGTGACGAACTGATAGCAGGCAACGTAAATGAAAATAAGAAAAAGTGGAAAATAACTTGTTGAGTGAAAAACTGAAAATTTCTGTTTTGTGATTTTGCACGAGTTTTGTGATTTAATTTTTTGTTTTCATTTCACAGTTTACTTCGAGAATTTGCTTATACCTATTTTATAACGAGTACATTTGGTTACTTTATTGTGTGGTGTTAGTTTTTTTGTTATTGTGAAAATTCCGGAAAAATTACAATAAAAGTTTAATAACAGGTAAGAGAATATTTGTTTTTCTTCATGTAAGAAAAAGCAAATAAAAGCAAATGTCTCAAAGAAAAATACTAAACTTGTTGATTGTTGGAAAATTTGTTATTTTTCAAAACAGAAAATATTATGAAGATAAACATATAGATATCTTTATAAAGTACATATAAGTGGATAAATGCCTCGAAACCTTGAACACGTATACTTGTAGCAAGAAATATATGTATGTGCTCAGAACTCGTAGCACCCCAGACTTATTATTTTATCGTATAATGTTTTTCTCGATTTCTGTTTGCCATATAATTTTTTTGTATTAGTGGCAATATTTCAGTTGTTGATACATATTTTTTGGATGGATTCGAAACATCTCTATTTTATGTACACATGCAGAATATTGAATTTGATGACAAGACTATAGTTTTGACATTGATTTATTTGTTCATATATCCATTTCGACCACCTACCGTAGATGGATCGAATATTTGTTTATTTAATTATTTTTTTGGTAGCCTTGAGTTATTTAGGAAAGTTTTATGATTCAAAAGACGAAAGTTTATAATAAAGCTTCCACCTAATATTACTTATTAATAGTCTTTTCACGTTTAGTTTTGATACGCCCCAGAGAATATTTGTTAATTATTAGTAATTTTGCAGGTTGTAAAACCGTCTTTGTAATAGTTAACATATAATGTTAATTCTAACTCATTTGTTTTAGGGTTTCAAACATTTCCTATGGGACAACATTATATTTGATAGCACAACAATGCTTAGTTGTATGACTGTAGAGATTAGATTAAGCGATTAATCATAATTTTAGCAAAACCAACAATCAGTATTGTTTGAGATAACAAACATAATTGAACAATTGACTTAATCTAGGTAAATAATTTATATGCGTGCATGATTATAATTAAAGTAAAATGTTCTGAACTTTACTATACACCAATTCCATATTTATTATTTCCACATTTGTATATTGTCGTTTTCCGAGAATCTTTTTTAATTACCTGGGTACTAATAAATGTAAAATTTTGCAGGTTTTATTTTTAATTAATCCTCTGGGGATAATTTTATAAAATAAATATGCGTTGCGTTTGCAACTACTCGTATATTACGTTTTGTTTACAGATTTATTTCCAAATTGGTGGTAATAATAAAGTAAAACGCCTTGTAGCCAACTAGCAAGATTAAATTCCCTATTAATCTTATAGTTACATATTATAGAAAGTAATATAAATGATAACTAGTCCCAAAATAAACAAGTTTTTGTTGTTTAACCATGCCAAGAAAGTTGTTGCAGTCAGAACTGAAAAAAATGTTACTACATTTCGTGTGACATTCTCTTTAGTTTACCTAATTTACTAAAAATGATTGTTTCTTTACATCGATCATAGAAATTAGAATTTTATGCAAATATTAATAATTTTAAACCAAACACTGTAACCACGAGAGATACAATTAATTCAGCTACTTTTAACTGATATTGACGGGAAAATGGAATTTTATTTCAAAATTCGTCTTTTGGGACGCCTCAAGAACGTTTTGTACAGTACACTAGGAGAAGTAGTTATCATATATGTTTCAAAACTCAATGCCATTATGTGACGGTCCTTGATGGTATCTTGACGAAAGGAAAATTCGAAACCGGCTTTTCCATATACCTGTATAAAAAGCATCTATGCATTTTATTTCCTACTTTCACTTATTAATTAAATTGATGTTCACTAATGTTTTGATTCACTTTTTATTCTATAAGGTATTTTCAAGGTAAATCGATATATATATATATATATATATATATATATATATATATATATATATATATATATATATATATATATATATATATATATATATATATATATATATATATATATATATATTAGGGCGACTCATTTTTCCTCATGTCTGATTTTCTACCGGGCTCAGGGCTAACAATATTCGTTTTTATTAGAAATGACCTCATGCAAATTTTTAGGTTCATCGGACCACGTTTAGGGGTCGCTCAAATTGTTTTTTTTTGCAAAAAAAACACTAAAACGACCTTTAGTGACATTTTTCCTCCCTTTCACTTTATTTTCTAAGTATTTTTGAGTATGCCGAGTTCAATGAAATAATAAAAAAAGGTGGTGGGCCTAGTAGAAAATTAATTTTCAGGTTGTTTTCGCAAAAAAATTGTAGCTCATAAGTTTCACCGAATTTTTAAAACAGTACCTGTTGTTTTATTATACTTTTTACTTTTTGTCAGTAGAGCAATAAAACACGAAAAATATGAGGTACTGCACGTCATCATATCTGAAAAATTAACAATTTTATAGCCCTTAAACGACCAAAAGGGTCAAATTTCAAATAATTGCTTGCCACTTGCTAAATCAATGGTTAGAGTTTCTTAAGATAGAGAGAAACTTATATAGACGAAGAAATGCTACTAGTACTATGCTTGGAAATTAATTAATACCTTAATAATGATTCTAAGATATATAGCTTGTCACAGAGCAGTTAGGTTCCATATTTTTAAAAGGTGAAATTTTGGTTAAAGTCCACGGAAACGATTTTAAATAGAAACACATTTCATATGTAATTAACAATATTTTATATTTGATATTTTTATTAGTTTTATTATTAAGGCATTAATTAATATTTGTTTTTGTTACTAAAAAAATTCTCTTGTAGTGATCTTATAGTGATATATGTAAGTGGTTCTCCAAGAAATAAAAGTGATAAACATAACAATTCTTTATAATCATCTCGCCCATTATGTATTTTTCCAAGTTGATCATTAATAAAGGTAATACTATTCTCTTTCTCTTGTGAACTGAAGATTTCTTGAACATTTGCGTCGCTAAACCGGAGCTTATTTGGGTGTGATTAAAATAATTCCACTGCCTTTTAAATCTCTCGGGCCCACTTGATACTTCCTTTAACAAGCTACTAAAAGCAGCAGATACAATTAATTCATATATATGACGTCTGCAAGCAAACTACAATAAATTTCTGCCAAATCATTTTTCAAGAAGTTTGCAGGCTCCATTTAGCTTATCGACGTTTCTTGCCGTTGTATCAAAGCACAATCCTTTAATATTTTCTGTTATATTCCAGTCTTCAAGCATTTTATATACCATTTTACACTACATAAATTTATACATTATATACACATTTTAAACTTTCTATGCCTGTCCCATGTATAATCATTGGAACTCCCAACATTTTGGTGTTACCATAACCGGATACTATAACGCACAGTCGATCAACCATTGTTTTCTCTGCTAATATATTCTATCAGTTTTCGTTAGAATAGAATCAGAACTGAAAGACTTAAATATTTCATCACTGATTTCCTTCCTGAGCTGTTGTCGATGACGACACATGGTCTCTTTGGAAATGCAATTGATTCTAAATCATGCCCTAACGCATTTGTAGTGTTGGCGATTAGAAGAACAGCTCCTGAGTTGCTTATCGATCCAACGCACCTACTATATTCTTATCAATCACGTTCTTCATATATAGTGATGAGTGAAATGAAACGATTTTTTTTGTTTGTTTTAGTTTCTTTTCTACTGGTGCTTGATACTCACTGTCGCTAGAAGACAATGTAAGTGAGCTGGTGCCGAAATTATTAAGTTTATATCTGTTTTTTGAGATCTACTTGATGAAGGTTGTGGATCAGTAATCGCCAATGTGAAATGTCTCTCATCCATTGCTCGTAATGAACGAATGTTAAAAGCATTAATATTTCGTTGTTGCTCGAGGAACCACTACTTTGACGGATCTTCGGTTTTTTCAATATTAAGACAAATGTCAAAGAGTTTCCATCCATCTTGTAAGAAAAACTTCTCTTTTACTTGTTTTTTCACTTTTTCTGCTAATATTTTTTGAGATTCCGATATGTATCATGCAATTTAATGATTTTTCTAATAATATTCCTCTTTTCCCGATGACAAATACCAAACTTCTGCTAAATGGAAACTATCTCATCCACAACAGTGCTAGCTTGCATATTTATACTAGAATTTGTCAGAAGGAATCGTCTAATTACGTCTCGATTCGTTGGAATATTATCTTTTTGTAGATTTTCAATAGATTCATCTATGAAATTACACAATGAAAAATATCAGATATGAGATTGAAAATACTAAGTGACAAAACTTACCAATCAACCAACATGCGGTCTTTATGTTATTTTCCATGATTATTAGTCACCAAAACTATTTCAGAAACTTCATGGAAAACTAATGAAATTTTCAAACTTAAAAAATAATTAATATTTTATAAAACTTATTTTATTATTTGATGCAAGACGTTGCTGGTTCAACTTCTAAAAGAATAGTCATTGTTTAAACTTAACTGAACCTATTTTATACAGAATTTCATCCTTCGTAATAAATGCGTTACTCATCATGAGTCACTGGAATGTAATATCATAAAACTAGGCGTACACATAAAATAAGAGTACATGTGTTTAATTGCACTTTATTTATCTCCACAGAAATACACTTAATAAGTACAAATCCACTAAAATTGATGTGTTCTCGTAGATACGTATGCACGGCAAAACGATCTTTTATCCGTTTTGCAACTGTAAAATTGTTAATTTTTCAGTTATGATGACGTGGAATGTCTCATTTGTTTCGTAATTCTTTGCCAAATAGTGAAATTTAGTCAAACATGATAGGCACTATTTTAAAAATTAGCCGGAACTCACAAGTTTTAATTTTTTTGAAAGAAACAACCCGACAATTAATTTTCTACTAGGCCAACCACCTTTTTTATCATTTCATTGGATTCGGCATAATCAAAAATACTTAGAAAATATTAAACCGGCATTACTTGAACGAGCTGAATTGAACGAGATAAGAAAACTTCACTAAAGGTCATTTTAATGTTTTTTTTTGCAAAAAACCAATTGGAGCGACCTCTAAACGTGGTCCGATGACCCTGAAAATTGGCATAGAAAAAAGGAGATAAAATTTCCTCCATACAAAAATGGGTCGCCCTAATATATATATATATATATATATATATATATATATATATATATATATATATATATATATATATATATATATATATATATATATATATATATATATACGAGGGCGGATTGAAAATGAAACTACCTAGCGCTAGATGGCAGCACAAACACAAAAATTCTTTGTTTTTTAGAAATTGCGATCTGTCAAACGTCAGCTGTTAAAATTTCACCCAAATTCACCGATTAGTGAACTCGGTAACTTGAGGGGAGATATTTAAGACAACAACAATAACAATAAGAGGAGATATTCCCAAGTGTTTTGTAGCTTGATTTCCATCAAACAAGACAAATAAATTTTTCACATTAAAGAATTCAATCGTCTCTTCAGAAAGCAGCGCGTGTGTTTAAACATATATCAAACGCGTCCTTTTGAAACTAATCTGCAGGATATATTCATTATAGTTACCGTATCATCCCTCTTCTTTATGAATAATCTTTTCAAATCCCACAACACGTCCTTACGAGTTTTTGATAATCCGGTGGCAGCTTAATACCATTAAAATGTTTGACCAGCTGCGTATTGTAGACTATGCTAAATTAGATTGGGAGGAGATTAACCGAACTAGACGGATGTTTTTGGATAGCAATATATTGTCCACTCGCAAATCAAATTATCAGAAATTTAAGAGCCTGAATTAATTGTAGTCCATAAGTATCCACAAATATGGAAAATCTACAAATTTCCACGTTCTAACGTTACACATATGAAAAGGACTTTTTCTAATAGCTTCTCGATTAGAAATTACATGCTGAGTTTCACACACAAATGGTTATTGAAGACTGAGGTCCCAATAATTCTTAACCATCCTAAATCAATTAGCAGCTGTGTATTTGTATATGAATCCGCACCCTAATCTAGAATGCAGAATGCACTTAGCTTTTAGAGTTTGTATCGAAAATTTTTATGTTTGTGGGTCACTTACATTTTACTTATATGTTGTGGGTAGATCGCTACCCTCATTCGCCTATTATTAAAATTACTGTCCAAGGTCAAACATTTCGAAGCAATTGCACAATATTGGAAATCAATCGAGTGCGTATGGAGGCAAATATTCCTGCTGTAACAGCTAGTGTTCATGAAGACGACAAAATGTCCATCTGTCGCAGGGCATATCAATTGGGATTGTGTTATTCAACTGCGTTTTGGCAAAGGTCTTGTTCTGAAGGCGTATACAATACAGCTTGTACAACAACTGAAGCCGAACGACTTGCCACAGCGTCAAAGTTTTGATGTGGGCCTTAGAATATCTTATGAAAAATCTGTTTTTTACCGAAATTTTTACCGAAATATTTTTTTTGCGATTTGACCCCTCTTGATTATTTTTGTGGGGCTACGTTAAATCTCTCGTCTATGCCAATAAGCCAATAATAATTGTAGAATTGGAAGATAACATTAAACGTGTCATTAGCGAGATACCAGCCGAATTGGACATCTCGCATGGACCACTTAAAACGTAGTCTGGCCAACATTTACATGAAATAATCTTTAAAAAGTAAATGGAAAACATTGATTTCGATCGATTAAAATAAAACTTTCATATATTTTTGCAATCCTACTGTTTTTTTTTAAATTATAAGCCAAACGCTCAAAAATCACCCTACATAAGATGATGCACGCGAATCAGGAGAAATATACGCCTCGTAAATTCATAATGAGTGCTACTTTAACACACATTGCTCGATCGGTGAATTCGTTAAATCAACCAATTCATGTGACAGTGATGTATCGACAGTACTTATACACCCCCATTGGCGAGCGATCACATCTATAAAGTCTAGGGAAGAATTCCAAACTGGACATTCTGTCGTTAAATGATGTTTCATAGAATATATAAATCGGAAACTGTTTTTAAAATCAAGTTATGAACACAAAATTAAGTTACCTTCGATGACATTTTGTTTTACAAAAATGCTTCTTTCCTAAACTTTTTCGGATTGCGCTTAAACATATCCAAACAGTGCTTCAAAGCTATGAGGCGATTCGGTTTTTGTTACAATCTGAACAAACGCAGCATTTTTCGGAAAGGATATTTTGTGACCGTTCAATTGAAATATTTATAATGTCAACAATAGCACTGATCTTTCTAGCGATCGGTATTGCTTTGTTGGTGTGCAGATTTTGAGTTAGTGGCGTTATAAGTACCCGTGGTACTTATTATACTGCCCTGATACGTCACACACACACACATTTGAGTACATATTTGCAAAATAATTAAAATAATTTCTAAAGCATCTTACTGTGATAATTTTGAATTTGTCAATTTTCAATTAACTAGATTTTTTCTTTTTATTGCTGAAAGATCCAAATGAAATATATAAATTAAATAATACAACAAACGTACTCCGACGATAAATTAATTAAGAAATATTTACATCGTAAACGAGTTTTATTTGTTTGATAACTATTTGTTATGACATACAGACAAATCGCATGCTTTGTTTGTTTTTATTATTATTAAAAATTTTGTACCAACTGATAAAAGTAAAACAAAATACGTCTTGGTCGACACAGCGAGTCACCTTTTTTGAGCAAAAATTACTAAAAATCAAGAAATAACGATTTTGCACTATGCAACCACCAGGTGTACAAGTATGAAATACGGATTTTTTTTACTAAAAACATGTTAAATTCAGAAGAATGATAAAAAGTGTTTTATTCAAAGTAGGCTCCATCGTTTGTTATACATTTTTCTCATCTTTCGGGCCATTTGTGAATACCGCGAGAGTAAAAATCTTCCCCTTTTGCTGCGAACTATTCGTCGAGCTTTTCTTCGTACAAACCAAAGCGCTGCTCAGCAAGACCCATTGATGCAAACAAGTGGTAATCGGAAGGAGCCAAGTTTGAGTAAGCCGCATGAGGTAGCACTTCTCAGCTGAATGATCCCAACGTGTCGCGAAACGGTTTTGCCGTATGTGATAGAGCATTGGCATGAAAAAAAATGACTTTGTGTTGCCTCTTTTGGTACTCTGGTCTTTTTTCAAGCAGCGAACGGTTCAAATCGATCAATTGTTGTTGGTAACATTTAGGCCCGTATTTTTAAACGTGGATAGAGATAAATCGGCGGATTTATCCTCCCATTCATATTTTTAAACGTGGATAAATCCACTGATTCAATCCAGGATTAAAATTGTATCCATAGATTTATACATGGATATCGGTGGCTAAAACAGTGGCTACATTATTTTCGAAAATTCGGAAATAGAAAACGTCAATCGTTGTGTCAATCAGTCGTGTGAAAATTTATTTCAATTGTGTTGTGATAAACAGATATGGAAAATTTCTGTAATTCATCTTCGTCAGAGTCAGAATCTAATGATTCAGATTACGAAATTATAATAAGTCGACGAATAAAGCGACCAAAACTATTCCACAAAAGAATCGATATGGATTATTATAACGATGAAGAATTTAAAATGCGATTTCGATTTTCTAAAGAAGAGGTTCATTATTTAGAAAACATTATAAAAAATGACATTGAACCACTTGACTTTCGCGGGTACCATTTAACCACAATACAACAAATTTTAGTTTGTTTGAGGTATTTTGCGACGGGGTCATTTCAAGTGGTAATCGGGGATTTAATAGGAATAAGACAGAGTACGGCCGGCAACATAATTCACAAAGTATCCAGAGCTATTGCCAGGAAAGCCAAAGATTTTATAAAAATGCCTGTGGGCGACGAACTTAATAAAACCCAGCAAGATTTTTATAATAAAGCTGGAATACCTCGCTGTATCGGTTGCATTGATGGTACTCATATACCAATGAAATCCCCTGGAGGTGATGAGGCAGAACTGTATTGCAATCGTAAAGGATGCTTTTCCATTAACACACAAGCGATATGTGATGCTGATGGTAAATTTATAGACATTGTTGCAAGGTAATTTTCTAAATATATTGTATTAAAATCAAGTGGCTAAAATATTTTTGCGTTTCCTTGTTTAGGTGGTTTGGATCATCACATGATCAAACCATTTTTAATTTTTCCCAAATTAAGGCTCGATTTGAGGAGAATGAATTTGGCAATATTCTGCTCATTGATGATTCCGGCTATGGATGCAAAAGTTATTTAATAACACCTTACAGAATTTCAAGAAATTCTTTACAGGAAAGATACAATCGAGCGGTTACATCAACCAGAGCAGTAATTGAAAGAACTTTTGGGCAGTGGAAGAGAAGGTTTCCGGTTCTGGCAATAAGTACTGCTGTTTGTTATTTATCATTTACTCTAGTATTTATATTTTATTTATTCGTTTTTCATAGAATCACAACTAAAGCTCCAAAATACTTTAACGATAATTGTGGCAACGGCAGTTCTTCACAATATTGCTATCGCAATAAAAGAGGAAAATGCTCCCGTCGATGAAGATATAATTGTCAATTATCCACCAGAAGTACGGAATGACAACCCAAATGAATTCGAAGCTCAAGCCAATTTCGATGTAAGAGAAGAAATATGTCGGAATTTGGCACAAAATTGAAAAGGACCTATCGAGCTACAAGAAGAAATGTTGTCGTATTTCTCGATAATGCCTTCAATTAAATTAAATAAATCATTTCTTTATTTCAAATAAATTAATTTATTCATGTATTTTTTAATCCAAATATCACATATTTTCATTTCACAGTTCACATATTAATAAAATTATAAAAAATTAAATTCATAGAGAAGTTTTAATTGTATACATACGAGAATGTATATAATTAGAGGTTTTGCATCTTTTTTTTATAGTATTCAATTTTAATTTCATTGAGTTTGGTGCGAGACTGAAGCGCTTCTATTTGAGCCTCTCTCAATTTCTTTTCGCCCTCGGACTCTATGGGCTTTCGAGGTATAGGGCGTTTTCGCATTTGTGGTAACTTATTGTTGTGAATTGTGCAGGTTGTACTAGCCGTAGATGAGGCTGAAGTTGGCTCAGTCATTTCTGTATGAAGAAATGCTTCATTGTTATTTAACGGATTTTCATCGGATAAATATTCGTAGTTAATGTATTCTACTTCTTCCTAGAAACATTTAATATGAATAATTATAATTTAATAAAATTGAATTTGATATATAAATAATTAACCTTATCGCCAAAAAGATCCGCGCTGGAGTCATAGGGATTTGGGTTTGGCGTAATACTTTTTCCCACAATACTGAATATTGGATCTTCTTCTATAGTTTTAGATAAAGTACCGCCTCCCGTTTTAAATATATCTAAGCGTTCGCTTGCCACATCTTTCCTAACCTTTCCCTTTATATTCTTGTAGGCCACTTTTAGTTGTTGCGTGCTTTTCTCGGATCCAATGCGCCGTGAATTGTATGCCTTTCGAATTGAATCCCAAGTTTCCAATTTTTCTTATTCGAAATTGTATCGGTCAATTTGCATTCTATAATATGTTTATTTTTCTCCACCAATTCAACTAAAAGCAGCCTGTCATTTTCATTTATATTTTTAGACCTGGAATAACAATAATCATAAAATGATAAAATAATAACATTTAAATGTGCGTATATAAAACGTATATAAAACTTACGTGTTACGCTCGCTTTCCATTTTCTTGTCATAAAAAATTAAACAAAATTGTTTATTAAAAATATTACTAGGGAAGTACCAAAAAAAAATTGGAAAGTGTCCCAGCAAGCAGTTTTAATTCGAAAATCGATGTCGAAAATCCAAGATTTTAGCTTCGTTCAAAAATACCACAAAAATAATCAATGGATTTATCCACGTTCAAAATTACCAAAAGTAGCCTAGGCTAAAACCGTGGATTTCCGAAATCCACGGATTAATCCGACGATTTATCCGCGTTTAAAAATACGAGCCTTAGTATTAATCGTTTCTCCAGGTTTTAACAGCTGATAATAAAACACGATTCGGTCTTGCGGTCGATGTGGATGGTGTGCCTGGGTTCACCCATGATTTTTGCGCTTGGGATTCTCAAATCAAATCCACTTTCATCCCCTGTATCTATAAGATGCAAAAACGACTTCCTTTTGTACCGAGCGAGCAACATGTCTCATGTGTTTTTGCCCTTTTCCATTTGACTGTCGTTCAACTCATGTGGTATGTGTGGGTACCCATCTGCCGGTCTTCTGAATCTTTCCCATCTCTCGTAGCCGATTGGAAACAGCTTCTTGGCTAATGCCCAATTGCTCGGCGAGTTGTTTTTGTGTTTGTGAATCATCTTCGTGCTTCGTCCAACATTGCTTGTAATTCCACATTTTTGTTATTTTTCATTCTTGTACACCAAATGTATGTGAAGTACTCCCAACGCTTTCGCAGTTCGCTTGCCTAATCGAACAGCCAAATCGAGGATGTATAGCTATAGGTACGGTTTACATTGCATAGCTCCATGCCAGCCATAAGTACCGACACTGAAGATGGAGTCGGCGCAAGGGTTCTGTACTCCGACAGGGGTTCATAATCAGATGCTGAAAAATCCCTTTTGCATCATGCTCTGATCGGGATTCGAACCCGGTACCTCCCGATTCAAGCGCCGAAGTTTTAACCAGTAACCAGTAACTCCTACAAAAGTGTTTTTATAAGGTAAATTATTTCCTAATCGTATTTATAACATTGGGCGGTGTCAGTAAGTGAAATGAAAAATTGTAAGGAATGTTAAATAATAAATTTATTGGTTGCTCATCATTATCTATTTAAAATTTAACAATTTTTACATAACCACAAAAATAATTTATTTGTTAGAATAAAAATTCATAAATAATGTTATGTGTTTACTATATTAGTTTACTTTATTTTGCGTGACGTTGCAACATTTTAGGTTAGTGGTTTAGTTTCGTTTGTTTTATTAAAAGTATTTACCGTATATAGGCTAGTAGGCAGCTGACGTGAAATAAAATTTTCGCTTGTCTCCAAAATCAACCAGATATATATTATTCCGTGGCTATGGCAGTTATTTCAGTTTCCCGAGTATTCATTGGTTTCCTTAATTAATGACACAATATGGGTTTCTCGCTACTAGTTCATCATGGAATAAGAAATTTTTATCGGAGGCTATATCGGTGGACTTCTAACGCAAGGAAATGTACGTAATATTTTTTTATTTGATATAACACAGAGCCATTGGATAATTTATACCGATACTCCGATATTTTTTTATCGATTGTTAGATCGGTCCGACCATTGCTTGCAATTTAGTACTGACACATAATTCTAATATTGGTATTTATATATTTTCTTGTGGATAAATATTATCATTTGTTAAAAAAATTTAAATTCGTCATTGTTTAAGTACAATTGGAATAGATGAAATTCCAATTTACGAGTTAACAAGAAAACCCGTTATTGCTATCGGTGATGGATTCACGATGATATGTCGGCATCGTACCGGACAATATCCGTTCTATATACCTGCATACATACACCTAGTTTAAAATAAACATTAGACTTTGTTTTATTATCATAAAATAACCCCACGATTTTACTACTTTATACATATTTTCTTGTTTTATAGCACAAAATATAATCCAAGTTTAATTTAATTAAAAACGGAAAAATTCAACGATATGTATGTATAACGAAAAATCATCAATCTTGTATTAACAAATCTTTGAATCTTTGAAGTGTATATACACAGAAATGTAATGAACACAAAATTAATCCATAAAACCGCACCATACCCATCACCATTTTTACCATCGTATCGAATCCAAACAACGAGTTTAAAAATTTTCTGTTCTTCTTCTTAACCAAGAAAAAGAAACAAGAACGGAAAAACAAAGGAAAAATTTTGTTTATTCTAAATAACACGAATTACAATTATTTTGAACAATTTTTTTAAATTATAAATTTTTGAAGAATTTTCATACATTACGCGAAATATGAAGTCATAAAACTTTCTTACCTACATAGTTAACGGGAATGTACTTATAAACCTACATTAACTATCAATAATTTCTTAGAACAAAAATTATTATTCATTAGTTTTTGACAAGCACCTTAGGGAGTTTCCTTTTATATTTTGCAATTTCGTCCTATAGTGAAAGCTATAATGAGGTAAAAAATATCTACGTTGGTCTTGACAAGTTGATAAATGATTATTTTGAGGTATCGTAATACTAATATTCCTCTTATAATGGCTTTGGTAATATCACAAGGAGAACAAAAGAAAACAGATATTGAGATGGGTGATGATTTAAAAGCAGTTTTAGCACCTTCTGTGTAGGCCAAGGTTTCATTAAATGAAATGTGGTTTGATATTTTATTGGGCGACTTTAATATAAAACAAAGCGAAACTTTAGGCACTCAAATGATTTTCAGACAAATGCATCGCAGAAATAAGCAGATTTTACTAAATAAATAATCTGATCAAGAAAAATTTGCATATCAATTGTAAATATATAGTATATAGGAAAATTTGTAAATTTCATCTACTGTTTGTTTATACATAAAAGAGATTTTGCCATATCAGCAAGAAGTATTTTCAATCATTTCATTTAAGATTCCTAGTCATTTCTTAATCTTAAAATTTTGACAAATTGACTAATTTAGATTTTGTACTGAAGAGACAAATTCAGTAGTAAAATTTGCCAATTTTCACTTTAAATCACCCGTCTTTGATTTGTTAATTTATTTTAATTATTACAATTAATTGTTTATTTAAAATTGGATTTTGGGAATACATATAACGAATGTAGTGTTTACAACTACAAAATTGTGATTAAACTTCAGAGCCAATGACACTAAATAATTAAGGCCACATGCAAATTAAATGACACAAGATCGATTTAAATGACACCTTTAGGTTTAATTCCTCCAAAAATTGTTTTGGGATTTTTATAAAACGAATAGTGTGACTCACTGAATGCATTTTGAACTATTAGGTTAGGTTAGGTTAGATTAGGGTGGTTGTTCTAAACGACAGTCATAGAAACAAACAGGTACATATTCGTGTCACATTATTGTCTCACCTCACCTACGAGGTGAGAACCCTCTTGAGTCGTCTTGAGAGAATGCCAAGCGCACTTTGCAAGCGTTCTCTTAAGGTGCAAGAATATTTGCCGAAGACATTAATCGTAACGGCTTAAAACCGCTCCTTTCCAGGAGAGGATAGTACCTGCGTGATCGCCTCTGGTCTGGTGTTGTTGGATTTCTTCTCAATAGGAGCAATAAGGGAGTGGAGAGCAGTTTCCACAGATTTTCCCTTGCAATATGTATGTTGGGATTTCAATAGCCTATTCGGCTCAATCGAACTCTTAAAATGAGCTTTCCATCTGTCTTTCTAACATTTTGAGAAGGGAAGAGGCTAACGTATAAGTCTAAGGTCTTTGGGACTGCAATGAAAGCTTTTCCCCCGCCTTATGTATAAATATTACATTTACTTCAGTCCATTTACGAGTTCTAGGCCGCCCTTGAAATAACTTCCAGCCATCATAAGTCAGTCGGTTGTTGAATATCCGTCTGGAGAAAACTCGGAGTGATGGGACTTAGAGATAGTACTTAACGTAGCCTAGATATCTATGAGCATTCCCGTATTTTACCACAGTATAATTTCCAGGCACTTGTTGTAGCATTTCTTATGTCGTATTTGTATGTGGAGGCAGTCCCAGCCCTTGGCAGCTTTAGTTTCCTTTGCTCTAAAGAGCCCCCTTAAAGCATTTTTTACGGTTGTTTCAAATCCTTACCATGACCGCGGTGGTCGAGATTTACCCAAAGGTCTATACTAGGGAGACACACACCTAATATAACCTTATAAAGGGGCCGGATAACTGGTCCACTAGGACAACAAGTTCTTTTGAGTGAATTCCTTAGAATAATTCTAATGAATATACATAGGTTAGTACTAAGAATAAAATCAAGGAGTACCTATTCCTTGTTCATTCGAATCAGTGGTTCTCCAAATTGTGTAATGTGAATTTGCACCACTTCCCAGGATGACTCTAATTTTTTTGTTTTCGAGCCTGGGATATTTTTCCCATTATGTGGAAGGTTTGCTGATATTACTTAGAGATTTTGACCATTCATCTAAATGCTTCTTGTAACCACATCTGAATTACTGTAATTTGATAACAGAAAGCTATTTAGATTATTTTTAACAAAAATGCAGGAACGAATTCTACCTACCTTCTTTGCGTATAGCAGTTTATATTTTGAAGTCCTAAGTCCAAACGTACCCGGTTACCATTGACCTAATGCATCAGAGTTCTTCTTTGGCTGTGGTTCTTCTAGGGATCCACAAAGTAATCTATCTAGTAATATCACCTCATCCATTTCATCATACTTTCATATAAATCTTGAGTGAGACCATTAGTTCTCGACAGCGCAACCGACGACTCCATATTTAATATGATAATAGCTGATCTATAATCAACCTTTGGTTCTTCCAACTTGGCCACTTTCCAGTCGGCGGTCGGCAGTTCATCATTGCTAATTTGTAGCATTACCAGAATTTATTCGAGCCGCTGGGATATAAGCTCTCACTCTAGGTTTGTGAGGGATCTTCTCTTTAGCGCCTACTTATAGTCTAGCACCAAGGGTGACGGTTAAGGAATTGTCCACACTACTCCAATTGTTCGACCCAATTGCTGGATTATATATTCGCCTTCATGAGCTCTGTCAATAATAGCCAACACTAAATGCTCGTTTAACACCTCATTGAAAGGTCTAGTTACATTTCCCGAATTCTAGACCTCTTTTCATTCTTCTGTGGTTCTTCCTCTGATTTCTGCCTTTTGGGTAGAGTGCTTTCACATGAACCTTCCTGTTTTATTTCAATAATCTTTCTTTCTTCATATTCCTACCCCGCCTCTTCGCCAATGGAACCTTGTTGCGCTTTGCTAGAGCTTTCGTACTTTGAGATTGCTATGAAATTTTGTTTTATTTGTACGATAATTGATTAAATACAAGTAGGGACCGATGCTCCACATCAAGTAATTTTTAAAATTAATTGAAAGCCACAATAGTCGATCATATTAACATTGTATAAATAGAAAAATGGATGGTTAGTGATTGTCACGTTGCGCATTAATAAACGTATATGATCTAGATTGCAGATTGCAAATTAGCAGTTAATTAGTTTGAATTATTGCATTTTTTATATTCAACTTAAGAACATTTTCTAAATCTAGTCGTATTAAACTCGGCATCGTTGATCTTCTTTTGAATAAAGTGCATGTAGCTTTTGCGTCTTTCACATATTTAAATAAATATTTCCATACTTCGGTATTCATCTTATTATACTTATGGTGTTGCTGGGCACTGTATCGTAATGCAACAGCGTTAATATTTTTAACACTGTTTGCCGTGGGCACTTGGCGAAACACACTTACAATTAATAAACACATTTATTTTAAGCACTTGTTTCTTTTGTTTCGCAAAAGCTAAATTTTGAATATTTTAATTAAATTTGTTCTTCCAGAAAGTTTAAAAAATCACTAGATCGATTTCGGCTTGTTACGCCGTTATCAGGCCATGAGCGTTACATGGGCTCGTGGGAGCTAATTATACACCTCATAATGCTTAGAGGGACGCCGCTCTGATGGGGAATAAATGGAGCTGCGGGGATGTAGGGGGGCGGTTAATAAACATTTCGTAACCATCGGACCTATGGACAACCGGTTTTTAATCGTGTAAACGAATTAAAAATATAAAATTTTTGGAACATTTACCGATTTTGGCCTTCAACCGTAACATATACACATACACATATACATATTATTCGGATGCAAAATTATTACTACAACAATATTACTTAGTATTTTTCTTTTAAATCGATCGCCGATAAAACTTGAAAAAAATAATAAAAAATTTAATATTATAAAAGACTTTACGATGCCAATAAATCTTATTCAACGCGTTTTAATGTTTGAATTATTTTTCCAATTTAATCTAAATATTTCAAAAGTACTTGCATGTGCTGCATCGATACCATCTAAGAATGAAGATGAAAAATACAGTAATTTTAAAAAGTTCGTGAAAATTTTTTGACGTATGTTATGTAATAAATACGAGTAAATTGGTCTAAGGAAAACATAGAAGAACAATTGATTTGTTGTCAAAATTCAAACGATTGACCGCGATGGATTTCATATAAGTGAAAAAGTTATCCAAAAGTTGATAATATTCTGTCTTTTATTCCGTTGGAATTATCTTTTACTTTTCGTGTTATACTCTCTGTTTCTTATATGACACCCCCTTACACAAACAATTCAACTGGTTGACAATTTTGTTGTTGTTGGCTTAAATCTTAATCTGTCGAATATGACAATTGGTTTATTGTGAACACGATACAAAATGAAAACATATAAAAAATAATTGAGTAAAAGCTTCATCCCCTAAAGATTATCTTTAGAACTTTTCGTATTTGTTTGGTGCGGGTGCGAATTATTTTTTGTCTGTACTTTGTTATAGAAAACCCCTCCAGGTCGATTCAATAATATTTTTCTTTTTAATTTGATCGAAGTTCTAATCTTATTATTTATTTGTTCTTTCTTTTTTTTAAAAAGCTACATTTAAAAAATATAAAATCTTTGTAGCGTAACTTCGAAAATGAAATGTTGATGCCGCTGTTCGCATTAAAGAAAATGTGTGACTCGGGTTAACAGTAAACTACAGATGGAAACTTTTCTCGCGCTCTAGATAGTTGTTTGCTTATTAGTGAAGGGTGGTTTTAAAGATAGAATTGTTCTTTTTACACAATTTGGTTTAAATTTTTGGTTTAATTGGTGATATAGAACCGAAAAAAGTATACAATAAAATTTATAAATTGTACATCATATTTTTCTTAATACTTTACGAAATTTAATTTGAACTTTGCATAGTAGCAACAGATTTAAATTAGTAACACAGACGATTTATAATTGTCTGTGTTAGTAGGGTTTAAAAAATTTTAAGTTGTAAAATGTAATCATTTGAAATTATGTCATAATTGAGCCTAATATTTGTTCTATTTATAAATGCAATGTGTTTTTAGTAGATACTACTATGTTCGTCACTTTTGCACTGTAGAGTCTTAACTAGAGTTGCCAGAAAGTTGATTCACCAATCCGAGACGAAGATTCTCATAAGAGTAATGCAAAACAGAAATATGTATGTATAATTAAAAAAATTGCATAAAATATGTATTTTACTCTTTAATTAATTTTTATAGAACAATCTTTATAGGCTTAGAACAATTACATCTAAAAATTTATATAACTAAGTATTTTTTTGTTTTTCTAAAATATATTTTAAAAAAATTACACCCAATAAAATCAATAAAGTTCTCCAAACATACCAAAATGCTTTCCACTTTCGATAATAAAAGACGGTCTCGTTCATCCGACCAATGAATGCTTATTTTTGGAAAAATCTTTCGGCAATGGTATGATAGCCAGGTATACAAAATTCATCACATTTTGTTTATATGTATCTATCTATGTTTTGTACAAGTTCATTTATGACGAGCATGTTTATCGTTCCAATTTCGCTCGTACCTTAGAGAAGATCCTTTTACTGAATTTCTTTTAATTCATTTCTTTTAATTCATTTCTTTTGAGAAATTGGTTAAATGAGGCATCACCCAAATGAATATTCTTCTTACCTGGGGCATTGACAACTTGATAGGCAAAATGACTGGGAAACATAATAACAATGGTGAACAGTGAATTGAATGTAAAATATTTCTGTTCTGTGTTCAATTTTTGTATTCTAAGTGTTGATATAAGCTCAATAGGGTCAACAATATATGCTGAGAACAACTTGCAGGATAATGTCTAAAATATTTCCCGAAACCCGACATCGATGCAGACAAAGTAATTTAATATTTTGGTATTTTGTCTATTTCATATAAACTGTTTAGACAGCAGAAATCTTATGTAATCGTATTATTTATACGATAACATAGGATTTCTGTTGTCTAAACAGTTTATATGAAATAGACAAAATATCAAAATTAAATAAGTAATAAGTAATAAATAATTATAAATAAGGCCTTTAAAATACAAATAAAGTAGAATTAACAGCAGAATTAACAGTATAGTTCTCACTCTCTGTATTAAACAAAATCATCCGTGGTAAGCCAACTAAATTTGTGATTCCGGCACTGGCATTACAACTCTGCCATAAACCGAAGCTTCTGACATACGACAACTGTTCGATTTACATGCAGTCCATTTGAATAAATATCAACGGCGCCACTACAATCAATAACAATAAATAAAGGTACCACATCAAAGAATAAAAATCTGGTTCAAACAGCAACAACTATGATGTGACAACAAAGGCAATTCCAAATATTCATTAAGAATGACAACATTTCAGAAGAAAGAGTGCTCACCGAGGAGGAAATAAAAATTGAAAAGTTCTTTCAATAAAATTTTGGGCGCAATCCAAATAGTAAATAGATGTATGCCAAACTGTTACAGCTCTAAAGGAAGTTTAAATAGAAAGCATCAATTTGGGTCATCCTTGCTTTTTTATTTGCCCAATATTGGCAAGGTAATGGCTGAACGTTTTTGAAACAATACGGTTTCAGAGATTTTTCAATCACCAGAGGTTTCAATTTTTCTGTTCCTGTGGCGTTACAACAAAACCATGCGGTTAGTCGTTGTTTTGATTTTGTTCCATTTTTACAAGCTTCGCTTTTCAGTGTGAGGGTTTTATTTGGCAGAAGCTAGTAAGACATGTCCTTTTCATCTGCGTTAAAAATGTCCTTCATGTCATATGGTTTTAAAATGTTTTTTATGTCAACCTAAACTTGATTGAAAGTCGTTATGGCCGTACTGTTTAGATAATTCTAGCGCTTCATCACAAATCAGAGAGCCATTGATGGGTATGTTTTTCGATCGAAACTCTTGAAACCACTACATCCTCAAACTGTTCTGTTCATCCTTTATCGCGATCGTTAATAAACGATGATAATGTTGACGGTGCGATATTGAACTCCTTTGCAACACTTTGCTTGGGCTGCTCAGAATCTATTTTTTCCCAAATTTTTGATTTTTCTTCTAAAGAAAATTGTTTTTTTTTTAAATTACTCATCGGTAGGCCGATTCTAGGTACCATAGGAATTCTGAATTTTATTTCTATCACCTCAATACGAAAAATAAATTATTGCTATTTTCTCCTGTACAATACTTCCTATGATTTATTCTGGAATAAAAAAGGAGCATTTTTAGGAATTTTTATTTTTAGTGTTAGTAGTTTACGATAAGCCGCTAACGCCAGTTAAAAGAAGAAAAACGAAACACATTATATTTTATATGTATAGTAAGTAACAATAAACGGCAAATGAGAGATTATAACGACGATGATAGCAAACAACACATTGATTGAATAGATGAAGGTAACATGCAAATAAAATAAGCGAATTCTAGACAAATTTTGCCCAGTTAAGAACAACAACATGAATTACAAATATTTGTAGAATACTCGTATAAGGTCACTGCGGTCATTTAGATAAAATCTTTATGAAACATTTTTAAAAATATTTTAGGAAACTTCAAATTTTATATATTAATCGTATAATTTTTTCGTTCAATCAAATTTTACCATTATCTAAAACCCATTCAAATATTATCTTTGAATAGGAATTTAGTTGCGCACCTCAAATAGGTACGGAAACTGCTAAAAAATCGAAAATAAAATTCTTATTTCATTTTGGCAGAACAACCATTTAGAAAACAACACAAGATTGTTACAAAAATTTGAATTATTTTTTATTTTTCCTGTTCCTAAGGCAAGCCAGAGTCGACCTGTTGGAATTTAATCAAATATACAGCGGTCAATACTGTTAAAATGTATTTGTACTAAAATATTGAAGTCGTACTGCAAAAAAAAAATAAAGTAAGAAAATTGTACTAGAATGCAGTATTCACATGTACTCGTATATATTTACATAAAAATGTCTATGTAAACTTAGTTCAGACAAAAACTAACCACTTTAATGAAAAATAGTAATTTTTGTCTAAATTTTACTTCGTTATAACGAGATTTTAGTTCGTTATTCTTGCTCAAAATTTGTAAATGGTAATAATAAACAAATAAAATAACTAAAACGCACTGTGACCAGCCAAATAAGTTGAAATGGTTCGTTATAAGGGAAATTTCGTTAAAACGGTATTCGATATAATAAGATTTTACTGTAGATATAAATTGTGTAAATAAAACTCTATAATTTGTTTAAAAAGGTAAATGTTACAAAACTCTTTGTTTTTTGAAACCAGTGATTTTTGCCAAAATAGTAAATCCTTGTGTATGTCGTTTTAATGGAATAAACTTAAATTTGAAAAGCAGCCTACTCGCCCACCTCCCAAACTCCGCAAAATATTGTTTGAAAATTGTTCGATTTTTATAATTAGATATCTAGTAACCCATCTACTTGCTATGCTATTTACTTTCGATTTTTAAACAAATAAAGTTCTGTTTGGGCAAAGTAGTAGAAAAGGTGATAATTTACATATAATATTTTTGTTTTTAAGTGATTCTCATGTCGATTTTGGCCTTAAAATTTTGTCTTTTTCAATGTTAATATTTGGTAGAATAACTTGACATAAAAGATGAGTATAATTATAGTTTCTACTAGGAAAAGGTACTTACAGTGCCTTAGTTTTGTAAAGTAAATGTCGTAACTTTTGGCTTAGCAATTAAGCAAATTAAACCACATTTCCTGGTTAGCAAATAGAGTTAAAAAATGAATGTTAACAATTTTGTAATTTAAATAATAAATCCACAACAAAGCAGGATTTTAAAAAATGTTCTCTATAGAATAAATTGTCTTTAGAACGAAAGAATTATTCAATTCGCCGTAAAAATCCCTTTTGAGATTGTTGTAAACTCTAGATTTTTAAAAGGTAGTAACCACATAAATGTTTTTAGGAAAGGTAAAGGTAGTGTATACTTAGAATCATTTATCACTGTTTTGAAGTTTGAAAAGATATCTATTATTTTATTTCTAATGTGAATCTTGGTCGTAAACATTAAGTTATATTTGTACATAATATGAAGCTTGTTCTTAATAGTTTACTTCATATGTGAAAGGTTATATTCGTGCGTGGGCTGTATGGATCCAATATTCTTAATTAAATTCTACGTCTTTAACTAGATGCATAGTAGATAAAATAATCGATTAGCTAACGCATTTTAATCGCATAGTTTAATCGTTATATGCCTGGCCTTATATGTTGATTTCTATTTTGATAGAGATTTCCCCCTTGGATGTTCGTGAAATTTGGTTCGATGGCTACTTAATAACTGAAAGAAAGGGAAGAATTGATAATGTATCTAATGACTTCTTAATAGTATTATTCGAGATCAAAGCCTTTCAATCCTACGAGTACATTCATCCTAATATTCTAACTGTATCTAACACGACAATAAATTTTCTACACTTTCTGATAGAAGTGTCGAACAATTCGGTTGATTTAGTGAAAAACTAGTGTATAATTCAATTGAATATAAATTTAATTAATAAATTAAATTGAAAAATCATACTACTATAAGAGGTATATATGGACATATATGTAATACTGACATTTAGATTTAAACATAAGAAGTAAATTTATAAAAGTTTGGTTGTGTAACAGATTAGTCTGGAACAGAACCGAATCTTCGCGTATATTCTTGAATATTCAGTGCGTAATATAAATACGGGTGCGATGAATACAATGCGATAATCTTCAGTTAGACTTGGATCAGCCTTTGAAGAGTCTTAGTTAAGACGTGGTCAGCAATATGTGAAAAGCGAAAGTGAAAAGTGTGAAATTAATGGAGTAAAATTAGTGGTGTGTTTAAAAATAATTGTGAATGGTGACTCGTGAATTACTAAATAATTGTGGTAATTGTTTGTTGTAGTGTTTTACTTTTGGTAGATAATGGTGGACAATTATTGCGCGATTTCTGGTATTTTCAGTAATATTCCAGTAGTGGTGTAAGTATTACGGTAGCGGTGTAAGTGTTTGAGAGAGGATTTCCGATATTTTCGGAATATTCCGGAAGTGGAGTAAAATACGAGAATTGATGATGTAAACCGTAAAATTTATAGAGATATCCAGTGATACGAACTGGGTTTGACATGACAAATTCGTAACAATACAATTCAACTAAGTAAAAGCAAGAGATTATACATAGTCCGAACGGTAAAGAAAGAAAATTTGGATCAACTTTATTAAGTAGACCAGACATCTTTTTTCTCTTCTAGATAAGCTAATCTAAAGAGCTTTACGATGTTGTTATTGGCCTTTTATATCATTGGATATAGATTACCTTTCAGACATCGTTTTAATTGGTTCTGATTAGTAAGATAAGATCTCTCCCTTTAGATAAACAAACAATGTTTAACAAAATTAATCATTTTCTAGAACTCACTTGTGTTTATGTTGTTACGTTGGCTGCCAAAAATCATAACTTAAATAGAGAATAGTTTAGTAACAATTGTAGAAACAAATTCAAACATTTTGTAATACTTACTATACAGGAAATTATTAGTCGACTTTTCCACGTTAAATTTGCTCGTCAACATCTCATAAGTTGTTTTTGTTGTACTGTTATGTAATCTAGTCTTGCGGCTTATTAAGTTTAGGAAAGTTGTTGGAACCCGGATTTCTTCATTTCCTATAGAGTATAATATAAAATATTTGGAAAAATTGTATAAACCATACAATAGGTCACAATTCTGTTAAAAAGAGAATCGAAAACGGTAGAAGTAGATTAAAGGGTATCTGAAATGAATCGGACGGCACGATTTAGAATTCTTTTTAGTTCAGGCAATGGATCATCGTCCCTAAATTTATATTAAAACATCAAAAGATTAGGTAACGTAGGGTAGGTATAAAATAAATACTGCTGTTACAATAATTTAATAAAAGATTCAATTTTCTCCTTTGTAACAAAGTTAATAATAAATTTAACTCGGTTTAGGGCAATTTTCTGATTTCTTCGCAAAAAAAACATTGATTGGCAATTTATTTCTAATCCCTTACGGAATAGTTTTTTATACATTTTAGAACTACTTATTACATTTTATAATACTTCACCCTTGTATAAATTTCTTATCTCCTACGTTATTATGCTTACATGCGGCATTAAATTAATAGAGTAAAACCAGAATGCTGATGGGAATAACAGATCGTAGAATTTTTAATTACGTCTCATTCGTATCTAGTGAATTAAACTACTAAAATTGAAAGAGTAAAACCTGAAATCTTTCAGTAGTTATGCAATAGTATAGGTTTTTATCAATTATGGAAAACAGGAATCATATAGGGAACTATCCATAATTTAAGAACCTCACAATAATGAATTGATTTATTAAAAATATTCGTCAATGGTTTTACTGGGTAAACCATCAGAACCACTTCCTTTGTCCGTTTAAATAATTTGCACCGTCTTACAAAGATGTGTTGAGAAAATTTTTGAAATAATCTGGAACCAACCAGTAACAACTATAAAATTACTCGAGACATTTTCTAATTACCTTATTAAGTTAGTAAATGAAACTTGAACTAACAGGATAAAACTTATTAAACTGTCAATTAAAAAAGACGCAAAAATTTTTTGTGATCGAAATATTAAATTAAATAAAATCAAAATATTAATTAAAACAAATATATTCGCGATTAATTCAAGTATTTGAATATTAGTTATTATGCCGAATTATAAATCAGCAGAAAGTAATCCGAACTATCTGGAAAATCTAGAATGTGCAGTTTGATAAAAAGCAGTCTGTTTTTAGATTTGTGGAGAGCTCGAATTGTGGAGAGTGTTTTTATCCAGCATGCAAAAAGCTCCACGGCGAGCATACTACAACAACGAGCCTGTAAATACATTCCACCAAACTGTATCAACCAATGCAAAACTGGACGAAATATCTAAATCGTTCAATCAATAGTTTAAAGCCTTGCATCAAAGAATAGATGAAGTGTTCAAAGATAGGAATACTTATCATCGAAATTTCATAAAATTCAGCAAGCCATCACTGAGCTGAAAGATATCAGTAAGAGTTGTAACCGTTTGTTATCATACTAAGTATATAATATGGAAGCTACAAACACATCTTCAAAATGATGTTATACTGGCGGGGATACCCGACAAGGATCAACCTGCAAAAGACGTTGTTAATTTCAGTTAAGTAAATAAGTAAAATTAGTATAATTTGGAAGACATTGAGTAAAATATTGAAACAACCTAGTACGTCAGTCATCAGGTAAAGGGATCCCTAGATAAGAAAGAGCATCATACTAATAATCTAAATGACTATAACATCCTCATCACCTTCAAAAATTGTTCGGCAAAGCAAGCATTGTTTCGTGAGAAGCGGAAAAGTAAGTATCTGGCTACACTACGGACGCTGTAAAGAATAAACCAATATTTATTCGACATTACTAACACCATTCCAAAAGGTTTTGTATGCTGAGGCAGTTCAGCTTCAAAACAACACAAGGGGAAGTATCTGTGGGTAAGCGACACAAACATAATTTTTCGTAAATCTAATGGGACAAAAGTCTATCAGGTTTCAGTCACGAAACGATATTGCCAAGATTAAAAATATCATTTCATCAGAAGTTACACGCACCAGTGGAGCATCATCGTAATAAATTAATTCTCACACATTTCATTATTAAATCAAACTCAATTTTTAATTTAAATTCCAGATTTTCAGAATTTTAATCAAATACACAATTATTTCGGTAATTGCATCACATTTAAACAGCTTTGACAATTCCAGGACTTTATTGATTATTTTTATTATAACATCCATCAAGTTTTCTAAACATATTTCATAAAAAACATTCGATATACATTTTTGTTTGGATTTATAAACATAACAGTTTAATTTATTACCTTTTGTTATACAATGCACTTTTAAAGTTTATTTATTTTTATTAAATGTGTAGTGACATTTATGTACACAACTGCATTTCGCAAAACATCACTCATAATTTTTTTCATAATGGTGTTAGTAATGATGGTAATGCAGATCTCAGGATGGCGTACCTGTATGTAAGAAGTCTGCAAAATAAATTAGCTGATGTAGAAATTATAGCACATCAACACAATGTTGACATTATAGTTATAACCGAAACCTGGCTGGGTACGGAGCCGTACCAGATGGGTACGGAGGATGTGTCATTTCTGTCAGTTCAAGCATCCCATCGGTATTAGTATAGCAGCGTGATCATAATTAATCACTGTTTTTGGGCATTAAACTAGTTTTGAACTGTATAAATATATTTGCATTTTACCGATCGCAAAAAAACATTCAAGCTATACGTTTATGGAGTTATTCGAAAATTTGTTGGTCTCTCATATGAATTCACTAGTGTTTGGATTTTATTTGTGATATTAGTCCGAACTAAAAACAGTTTGATTTAAATGTAAAATTTTAAAAGTAGTTGCATAAAATCCTTCGGGTTGCAGCAACTTAAAAAAAACAAGAAATATTTTTCATATTAAAATTTTAATTTTCATACTGTAATTGTAAATTAATAAAGAAAAAACTTTTTCCAATTTATTTTTAACCGAGCTGAATACTATGTAGGAAATTTTGATCTTGACCTTCTTTTCCAAATTTTAGTAGATTGCTTTATAATCAGAAATTAATAATTAATGATTCATTCACGAATCAATCAACTTTGTTGGTTACAATTTTTGTTAATTTTAAATTTGGATAAGCCTAAAAAGCAATGTTATTAATAAAAAGCGCGCTCGACTATAATGTCTTACTTATAATTTCACTAGTTGAGATTTTAGTTCTACAGGTACATCAAAAATGAATGTGAACGATTTTTATTTCAAGTAACTCAGAGCCCCTTATTTTAGAGAGAGATAGAGTATATGAGAGAAACAAGCATTAAAACAATGGAAATTCCAAATGCAATTTTATTTTAAATGTCAGTTTTCATCATGGTGTAGACAAAAGAACAGCAGCTCCTCGTTTTAAATTGTTTAGAGAAAAACGTTAGTTTTTCAGTAATTATCAAAGAGGGTAAAATGGTGGAGTTCAACATTTCAAAAGGTGCACTAACCAACTATCAAATAAATAAAATTCCGCTGCTGAGATGTAATAAACCAATTAAAAATACTGGACGAAAATCATCATTGAATCATCATCAAAACGCCATATTTCAAATTTGTGAAAAATGGTCCAATCAACCGACACAGAAACATCTGGCAAAACATTTTAAAACAAAGGTCGGAGTCATGCAATATACTCTAAAGCAGAAATTGGAAGTAAGACTTGCGAAGAAGCCGAAGCGTCACAATATGTCTGAGAAAACAATCACCCAAAGAAAACAGCGCTTCCTGGGCCCTTACCGACTTCTGAAAGGCGATAAATGGAAGAACTATATTTCAGTCGACGAAGCTTGGTGTGATTTAACAAATGCCGAAGTCCAAAGAAGTGTGCAATTTTTGAGTCACTACCAAACTAAAGCGGAATTAGTTCTCTTCATAAAAACGTGTCATCTGAAGCGCTTCATGGTATTCTTAGGAATATCGAATTTGGCACAACTGTATCCATTTTCGTTGAACCAGGCGGAAAGATAAATGCAAATTACTACATAAGCAACTGTTTAAAACCACTTCTCAAATATTCGAAACGCATAAACCATCACCCGACTTTGCATCCTGTGATTATTTCTTGTGGGGCTACTTAAAGTCACAATTGGAAAATTTAAAGTTGACAATAATACGCAACTAAAATTATTGATAAAGCGAAAGATCAAGAACATTGTTCTTGCAATGATTCAACGCGCACTTAAATCTTGGTCAAGTTAGTGTTTGACTGTTTATGAAAAGTAAGGATTACATATAAAATAAAATGACATTAAACACTATAACTGTATTTTTATTATTTCAATTCAAAATCGTTCATTTTCATTCTGGATGTACCTGTACAACAGATTATAGATATTTCTTTATAAATTCAAAATAATAATTGCAAGTTATCATAAGCAACAAGTCCGATCGTCAAACATTTCTTAAGAGCTTGGTATTAGGAAATGTTTCCGTAAGCAAAATAAAAAATAGCTTACGTCCTGTAATAGCAAAATTCAGTGTTCATAAGCCACGACTATTGTGTTATCATATGCATTCTTTTCGTAAAATGCTTAATTAAGAATACATAAACATGTGATACAAAAAAAGAAACATAATATATTACAACTTTGTTCTTTTCTTTGTCAAATAAATTTTGTTTAATACCCTAATACTGTGTGCCTTAACCGACGAATTAATAGAAAAAGTTTAAGTATGCATTTTTTATCCGAATAGTAGTCCGCCTAGACTGTAGAGATATCGGATTTTGCTGAAATACATGTTGTGTGTCGTGTGTAATCAAAATTTGTCATTTCTGGTAAAAATTTAAAAAATAATCTAAACTAATTTTGTTTGAAATTTAATTAAAAATCATTTTGTTTTTAATTGTTTTTTCGTAAATGCTTTATACTTTTCAAAATGTTCGAAATAATACAATAGTTCTCGAAGCGTCACATTTTCGACTAAACTCGCGAGCAATGTTTTTTCTACTTATTAAATTTACAACGATTAATGAAAAACAAAAAAAATCTATTTGAAATTCGATTCGATTGGTCTTGTTGTTTTTCCAAGTGTGGTTGTTGGGAGGGGATTGAATGCAGAAGAAATATTCAAAATTTTTGCCATAATATTTCAAGATGCCTCATTTTGAAGTTGCGTCCCCATTTTCTGGAACGTAATACCGACGCCACACGAGACTCTAGTGCATTGTATTTTACTACGTAAAAGAGATGCTGTATAAGATAGAGGAAATTTCTCAGCGGATAATAAGAGATTTCGTTACTCGCCGCAAGTGGCAGCACCATCACAAAAGAGAATTTATTTCGTTATAAATATAATTACCATGTTTTTTTCATTTTGTATCTCTTTTCTCACTAAATAAAACATCCCAGCGAAATAAAATACATATTAAAAGTGATCGTTAAAATGACAAATTGATTGATCTCCGAAGTAATGGAACTCGGTAAATGAAATCTTGAAATTCAACAATATTTCGTCTTTCCACCATTCTAAAAGAATGACGATGAAATTTCGATAATAGTATTGATCAGGGATTTTAAAGTAAGTTCTAGACAAAATTCTAGGATCTGTTCATTCTTGATTAAACTTGGCCATTTCATAACCAATCCTTTTGAAAATTTAAAAATATTTAATAATTTATTTTCAGTTTTTAGCAAATATCTCAAAAACTTCCGCTAGTAACCAATACTTTCGGTTGTTTTTCTAATAGGTTAGGTCATACTGGGGGATTTGGGGAAAATTTATGGATTAGAATTTTCTATAATTTTTTGATTTTCTTCGGCCATATAAGTTATTTTCAGTTTTTGGCCAATATCTCAAAAACTTCCACTAGTAACCAATACTTTCGGTGGATTTTCTAATAGCTTAGGTTATACTGAGACTACGAGGCTAATTTGGGGAAAACTTATGGATTAGAATTTGCAATCTTAAGTTCATGAATAATTTACCGTTAAAACCTTCTGAAAAGTTCATGAATAATTCACCTTCTGAGAATAATTCATAATTATGTTTGTTACCATTGCTGGCGCTAATGTCGTATTCTGTGGTACTTTACTTGTGTCGTAGCTTGGCGTTGTTTTGACATTTGGATTTGTTGTGTTTCGATGTTCCATGTATCACATTTGCGTTCATATTGAGTGTATTATTCATCGACAAAACATATTGAAATAACGTTTTAAATCATAAATGTAGTGTACTTAAACACATACGATGTGCAAATGTGTAAGATGCAGTGTTGAAGTGAATATCTTACAAGACCTTCCATGAATTTCTATCGATCGATCAGACTTTTACACACATACAACAACAGCAATATCTTTTTGCAATTACCTTATTATACTTACCATCAATCTCACCAAAAGTACTGCCTCTATCGCCAAATGTGCCAATGACAAGTATTAAATATCCTCCGGCCATGACACGAGAATTGAATGGCGCAGGGTAACGAGTCATTGCACTCAATTTTTAATTTGGCTTTGGGCACCAGCAAATCACACAATGACGAAACGAAAATATTGAAATGTATATAACTTCCAAATTAGCAATTCGTCGACCAAAAATTTGGAGTCTTTTGATCTGGTTTTGTTATAGATATATTGAAAATAATAATGGATTCCGAGCAGTCATTAAACAAAATTACGCTGTTAGTTACGAGAATTCTATGGACTTGGTCGCTACTATCAATATTCCTTAATAAATATTTCCTAGAAATTTTAGTACTTATTAAGCAATTATTAAGATGACGTAAGTCGGAAAATCAACTTTTATACAAAGTTTAGTATTTTTTATGGTATTAGTGCAAATTGGAATTTGGACTAGTAAGTACTATCGTCGTCAAGTGACTTTTCATTTCATCATGGGAACATTGCGGTATTCTGAAGGTAGCTTGTATTGTTTCCCACTTTTATTTTCTACTCAATATATGGGATGTACATACCATGGGATGCCATTTAAACGTGATATAAAGCCGTGAACAAACTGACTGAAGAATTCGAACTTCTTATATACTCCAATGTTTAACAGTTACTGGTGGAAGCGATGGCTTTTGCAATGTCAGTGTATAATACATTAATTGCACTAACAATACAATTGAGGTTTGAATTTGGCTAGGTGGTTATAAATCCTGGTTTGACTGTGCGTAAAAAAGACAATTTCTGCTTAAACTCAAAATTTTTCGGGAAGACTCTAGTGGTTGTACAAGCCACGCCATCTTTGAGTGCGGAAAGCTTCTAAGAAGTATGTAATTTTTGAGATTTAAAAGTTTTACTAGAGATTCGTTTAAACTGCTCATAAGTAGTTCAATGGTTGTGAATCACAATAATTTTTTCTCATTCTGAGACTAATTTGATAGCTTATAATTAATGCCATTATTGCTGTCATGCTCGTTGCCATTAGTGTTTGTTTTCTGTAAATATTCTGACACTATAGTTGTAGGAAGTGATGATCTGATTTATTCATCAATTACCGGGGTTTTGGTTTCAGATATCGCTGGTGTTTTTGCTGTGAACCACTAAAACTGTGGATTTGTAATTATTGTGAAATAAAACTATTAGTGTTTTGGAAATTAGGGTTAGGAAACGGGGCGGGTTTAACGCTGTCATTTATACATTTGGATTATAGTCACGCGTTCACTATATCCAATATATAAGAAAGACTTTACTTGCGTATCGAACCATTAAATTGTAATATCATGTTTCTGGAATATTGTTGAGCGATTTCTAGTAACTTAAACCCCCGTGGGATCGCAATTGAGTTCGGATAAAAAAGAACTTCAATTTCTTATATTAGATGAAATATTATCTTGAAATTATAATTTCGGAATGATGAACTTTAAAACCAATGTCCAGGTAGCATTTCTTGGGTTAGTACAAATTTGAATGACCGCATGGAAATTTAAATTAATTACATGAAACCAGATGTAACTGACCCATTGGTACAGTGTAAAACTTGGGTGTTTAGATAGGAGCATACGTTCTCGATTCGGCTGCGAAAGCGTAAAGTAGGAACGTCAACGAGATGAAATACTTCGGCCGACCTGTCACTATGTGACACTGATATACGAGTATCGCGACATTTTTCAAAATTTGAGAAATTTCTATATTGTGCTAGTTTTGAACGTCACCCGAAAAATTGTTATTATCATTACATTTTTTATGTCTATACTACAAAAAAAATTTTCGCGGTAAATATTTTGTGTTATCACAAGAGCAAATTCCAAAAGATCGAATTTCAGCGAAAAAAAGTCGAAACAGTTGTTCGTTTCGTACCATCCCATAACCTAAGCAAATATTGAAACGCAGAAATTTATGTCACGAAAAGTTATATGAATATGAAATAAATTACTGGTAAGGTTAACCCTACAGTGCAAAATCAAGCTTGCTTTTAATAAGTGTACCAATTTTTAAATTTTTTTATTGGTATTGAAACTCTTGTTTTTATTTTTCTGCTTGAGCATTCGACATCCTTTCGGTGTTATTTTCAAAAGCCATGTGAATGAACTTCAAAATTATTTTTACAAAAACAAAAAGTTTGTTAAAATTAAAAAAACGAAGTTTCATAGAAAAACGACAGACACTTGAAAAAAACAAATTAAAAATCAGTTGTTCGTAGTGCACTACATAGACGAACTCTTTGAAGAAACGCTATACAAATAAATTTAAACTGAATTATTTAAATAAAACAAAAAACAACAATAATTAGACAAATAAATTATAAGTATTACCAATATAAGCACAATCACCTACGATATTTATCGAATTGTGGCTGGTGTTTTTAGTGTTCCTGGTGTTGTAGGGTTGGAACCGAGTACTCACTACATTTATTAGTTCAAACATTTCTTTGCTCGTGGCGTTTAATATGGCAACGGTTTTGTTTTTTTGTTTCTGGATGATCGTTTTATTTATGTTTGGGTGCTCGTTTTATTATGAGGGGATGTGTCCAATGACCTGGCAGTTGAGGCAGCTGAATTGGATTCATCATCATCTATTGAAGTTGGGGAATTTAAATCATTTACTATTGACCGATACAAACTGAATAAAATTTATAGAATGTACCTTTCATTCGAATGCTTGGCATTTTTGAAAAACATCAACCGATCCTTTTACTTTTAGTTATTTTTACTTTCTTTTACGTAGTCAAATAAAATATAGCAATCATGAAAAATTTCAACTTTGAAATTTTTGCAGATTTACCACTATATCGCTATATCGCCGGAGTAATAAAAATGGTATTCAAAAAAATTCTGTGTATGCGTGTAGGCTTTTTCCATAAATTGGGAGATCCCAGTGATTTTTGGCTGCAATCAGTCCACCGGAACTTTCATTATTTGCAAATATTTCTTTTATGAGAAAAATGATTATAAAGTAAGAGATTCTTAATTTAATTTTCAACAATATCTGTTCATACCAGTTTTCCAAAATTTAAGCGGAAATGACGATTTTTGACAAAAAACTGGTTTTCAACAAAAATGTGGCCCCTGTGCGGACAAGACGAATTGACTGATCGGGTTAAAACTTTGGTGCAAATCTGTGTATCGGAAGTGGCAATACAATGATTTTGAAAAGTTTAGCATTTACCAAAATCGAGAAAAATTTAAAAAAAATACATAAATTTAAATTTTCAATGAACAAGAGTTGGCCTTGTTGGTTTTCTAAAATTTAAGCAGAGGTAATCTTTTTTGAATATGCTAGACAGTTTTACCAAAAGTCCTGTAGCTTAATTTTTTACTTTAGTAATCAAGTGAGGTGTGTTTAAAATTTACGTTTCTACATTCGTGTTAAAAGAAAGTCGGGTGTTGGCCCATTTTTTGTAATTACAATGGGTTTTATTATATAAATCCATTATTGACCAGTTTTTCCTCCATCGTAAATTTAGTTTATACCACAGCAAGGTTATGCCGTGCAGCTTATTCAGAAATAGAGACGAGTTATATCATGATTCATGGTGTAACATGTGTTTCGTTCTATATAGAAGTGTATGGGGGCTGCATGCTGAAATCTGCACATATGTGTTTAAGCTTTTAGTGCTAAATCATACTTATCATCGAGAATGAGTTATAACATTTCCGCAGACACATGCGTGTGAAGCTGAAGCATTAATAAATTAAAAACTTGTCATTACGCGCTTAGTTTTATTCAAAAGTAGGACTAAACGTTTTACGGATTAATCAGATTACAATTGTGAGGCTTTTATTAAAATTAATATTGTTGAATGTAAATTACGAATACTCTCGCATGTTCCAATATATTTTAACAACAATGGTAAGTATTTAAATAAATAACAACTATTTCTGTCCCACCGCGCCATTATTATGGGAATGACCTAAACAATCCAATCACTTGTTCAAGAATTAAATAATCCACCGCAATGATTTCATCGTTGAACTGCCCACTTAACCTCTGCCTCAATAACATTTCACCTGGAACATAATATGTATCATTATGAATATATAATTTGTTCAATCATCCGCAAAAAACTAATACATATTCAGCTTTGTTGCAAAACAATTTTAGGTTTTCTTTCTGTCATAAGATGATTGTCTCATTAAAATTTTCAAACGTGAATCCAATTTAAAATCAATGAGTCATCAATATACCGTTACGACCCGAGCGAGATATCTTACATTCTTACAACAAACATTCTTGTTTATATAACTCGTACAATAGAAACAGAAGCATTTACAATTGAGATATGATGAGAGTGGATCATCTCGTTATGTGCTTCAAAACGATTTTATTTTTATATTAAAGTTTTTTTTTGTTATTTTGTTCAGAACTTTCTTCCAATTTTCTTCCCTCGTAAATATGAATTTTGTAAGAAAACTATAAGAAAGCATATAAAAGTTTCATATTTTTTTTTGAATAGGATCTTATTGTGTATTTGCGTGTGTACTTATGTATGCATATTATGTATAAATAAATGTAATGGCTCTAAAAGTTATAATTTTATTACGATTTTATCTTAATAAACAAATAAAATAAAAAAACTGTAAAAAAGAAAATATCCGAGCAATAAAATTTTATTTTTTTTTTAAATGAAAATTATTTGGAATGAAATTGTGATAACGCTGAGATAATGGCGTAGGATGGCGTGTATGTTGTGTGTATGGTACAATATATTGGAACTTCGTCCATATTATAAAGAATTTTAAACTTTTTTCCTTTTTGTTGCTCTTTTCCGATCTTTTTATGTTGTATTGATTTGAAACTTTATTTTTTTGATTTTACCAAATTGAGCCCAAATTGATTAACGAGATACAATTTAGTTTTAGGTATGTATTTGTGTTTACGGTTCCGGTTTAATAATAAATGTTTCTAAGAATTTTTATTGGAATAACTTTCAATTATATGGGACGGGACTGGACAAAAAGTATGTATTTTGTGAAAAAACCAGCTAGTATTAAAGAACACTACTAATTTGTTTTTCTCTAATAGACTTTGCTTTTTTGGAATGGCTATAACAAACAAAATTCGAACTTGTTTCCGGAAACATTATGTATTGGCACAAAAACGAAAATAGTTCCTGTTCACCTAAACAAATAATATTATAAAGTACCATTTCTTGCTATGTTTAAATCCGTTTGATGAAAAACTACGGGACTAGTAAATATATCATTTTTTATACCAAGGCTTTCATGCTGTATTAATCAACCTTAGACAGTTTTAAGACTTTGTAGCGGCTGAAAATCTTTTACACTTCGTGGCACTCCTCGTAGCAAAACTATTTATACACCGCGCCGCTTAATTACGAGGCATAGCTCGTTTTGCTGAATAGAGCTATTTCGCCACCTACATTAGCGAATCTCGATATTTATCGAATATCGATAAATATCGAGAATTAAAAATATTCACTCGGAAAAAGAAAAGAAGAAACGAAAAAGGAGAGTCTGGTTTTTGAAGCTCAAGAGACACGGTCTAAAGAAAAAGTGAAAACAGTGTCGCGAACAATCGTTCACCATTTTGAAGTCGTGGACTTATGTGTAAAATCTAATTGTGCAAAATAATAAATTAACAAAGTTTAATAAATCATAAATAAATATTTTTATAATATATTTGTATTATGAGTGTATCATTTAATAAATTAAACCCGCTATCCTCACTATAACTTTTTAAGTATTCGAATAGTAAAACTTCGCAAAAATTGAGTAGTAAAAATGAAAATGCTTTGCAATACTCCAACTACATATTTCAAATATTAGTAGACTATGCTGAAATATTTCATTTTACTTAGATAGTTTTTCCAATTTCCGTAACGAACTTATGTATAAATCGTCTGAATCTTACTTCAAAACAACTTTCTTTTAATTGATTATTTGACTGTAAGACCAGAAAATAAGTCCATCGGTCTCACAAAACAACCAAGCACTTTAGCTAAGCACCCAAATAAATTATTAATTTATATTACTCCGAAAATCTATATTTAGTATAATTTACTTTCTCCATCCAAAATTCCGTATTTAAATAAACTTTTAATAATTTGACAATACTACTCCATTCCAAAATTTTATTGAATCTATAATCCTATATTAAAACAGTAGAAAATAAACAGAACTAGAAGTTAACTTTAAAATAATAAAAATAATTAAATAAACAAGTAAGTAAAGTTTAAGTAAGTTTAATTTAAACTTCGGACTATAAATGTAATAAAATCAACCAAATGAATAATAAAAATATATAAAAATAATAAAGGCTTGTGTACTACCAAGATTCACACAAGTAGAATACAAACAAGTAGAATTACTGCTTAACCGTTATCCCACTGTTTAAGTCGTTTCGCACTAAACCAATAAAGAACACATTACACTCATTTAAAGTCACAAATAAAACAAAACTTAATCTAACCTGCACTCTGTAATTCTGCGTTGCCAAACTAAAACAATGCAGGTGTGAACATGTTGTGACCAACAATCGACTTTCTTTTACCATGAATCTTGAATACACCACACTCGATTTCTAAAGTGAAAAATTAAACTTACCGTAATTTTGGTAACTGTCTTATATAATTAAAAATGCTGGCACTTCTGGTACACAAATGTCCTCTAAAAAGTTTAATATAAGTATGACGATTCAAATTGGGATTAATTATTTGCCTGGACCGTAGAATTTCCGGTAAAATTTAAAAAATTATTTCAACTAATTTTGTTTGAAATTTAATTTAGAATCTTTTACTTTTTAAAATATTTGCAAACAACGAAATACCTCCTATGGAAGCAGACATTTCCGGTGGACCAATTTCGGCCAAAAATCACTGGGATCTCCCAGGGGCCGATTTTTTGTAGAAAAACTGTTTTTTTCGTCAAAAAACGTCGTTTCCGCTTAAGTTTTAGAAGCTGATATGAACCGGTATAGTTGCAAAAGTAACTTAGAATATTTTAAATGAATTTTTTTTAACACTATTTGAGTGTATAAATGAAGTCTTTTCTCGTAAATGATAGACTTTTCAAAATATTTACAATTTTTAAAGGGCAAACACATAATTTATCCGAGAAACTTTTAATTTATAGTTTCATGTTTTTATAACAGTTTACTCTATTTACCTGGCATTTTTTATTTAGTTAAAATTATCATTCATTTTTGTTATCATCGTCATCATTCATTTATGCCTCCTCATCTTAACTGTAGTTTGAGCCCGTGTTTAATGGTGGAAAGTGAAAGCAATTTAGTTTTTGTTTATTTTGTACATACAAAATTGTAATATTAATATTTTGTAAATGTAATTCATGGATCGCGAATAATATTAATTAGCTTAAATATGTTTAATGTGTGATTCATAATTCCATCTAATCAGTGTGTAAATAAAATACAATTACATGCCAATTATTTTTCTGTGATAAAATTTTGGGTTATTCTGGATGGCAGCTGAGTGGTTTCGACTTAATGAAACCATGAATTCTTTAAATCAAAAAATTCGGCCTTCTCATCAGACTGCATTGGCCAAACTACAAAACTATTAACAATACTTTGAACTTACATACAATGTATAATCACAATACCTTAGCGAATTATTATGTTTCGCTGCACATTTGTGAATTCCTTTGTAACCTCCATTTTTATTGTATTTAGCGCATACATACGATACCATTATGAAATTTTAGCATATTCTGGGTGACAGCCAGTCACCAGCTTCACATCGACCTGTCAGTGTCAAAATAACATATGATTAGAAGAGACATTGCTAGATCGCCCATCTTTAGTATTTTCTTAAATATTACCTAGAAGTTCGGTGTATTCTTTTCATTAATTAAATTTCAAGTGTCGTATCCGACTCGCATAAAAAGACTGTTATCCGCTCAGGTGATTTACGATAGTCGCCTTACTGTTTGTAAACGTTATCCTCGTAAATAATGTAATAAACTTTATACGCCCATTGTAGATGAATGTAGTATGAATTATAGCCCATCAATCAACAAGAATCTCCTCATAGTGTTTGAAGTTCGAATTATAATGAATTTATTGTTTTATAGTCGGTATTGTTTTGCTTGAACATGATTGGTCGGAACATGAACAGTCAAAGTTTCGGCTTACTTGGATATCAGATTTATCTAAATTAAACTACTTCTCTTTCGAAAATATGCCAATTGTTTCAGTTTGGTCTCAAGCAGAGTTTCTCAGTATTCGCTTACAAATTTTTCCGAGAATTTTTAATTTGCAATTTGGTATTTACCGAACAGTTATCGCGGCCATTTTTTAAGCAATTTAGAAGAGAATTCAATTAATTGCGAACCCGGATATTTATTTAGGAATTCGAGTTTTCATTATACATGGTGCTTTTTATGTTCCAGGTCAATGGTCCATTTAATAACTTTTAAACGAAATAAAATTTTATTGTTTAAATTTTATTGATAATGACGGCCAAGTAGCCGCCTCTGGTCGTGCCGCAAAGACGAGCTTAAAAGAGCACATTTTTCATAACATTTTCGCAGACTTTTGGTGTTATTTCAGCAATTCCAGCTTTTGGTTTTTTAATGTACACCTTTCCGTTCAAGTACCGCCATAGGAAATAATGGAGGGGAGATCAAATCAGGGGATCGTGGGAACTACTCGCTATTACCATTTTTTCACATTATTATTCCGGGAAAATTTGCTTCATAGGACGAGCTGTGTATGATGGAGCACCATCTAGTTGCAAGAAACCACATGTTTTGTAGGCCTAATTAATCAAATTCGAGCACAATAAAGTTTACCGCCCAAATGGCGCACCATACAGTTACTCTACGAGGGTATATTGGTCTTTGGTATATCAATTGATGGTTTTGAGTGCTCGGAAAAGTCGAAATGTGTTTCGTCGCTTATAATGATTTTTTCCAAAAATAATGGTTTCAGTATCTTGTTTTACATTATTTTGTTTATTTAAATGTTTTTACGTTCTGAACAAACTAACCTCAAATTTCTCAGATAAGAGGTTCCGTTTAAAGTTCATTAAAGGATGGGTATTTTATTTGGTTATGTCGCAAAAGTTTTACACAGGCAAGTGCAGTTAGTAGATTATTAAAATATTAACTGACATATTAAGGACAATAATGAACTTTAAAGATAAATTAGATTGACATGATCTCAAATTCGGTTTTTTGGTTTTCGGTTTCAGTCTCATGTATATAGTTTATTTTCAGTATTAAAAAATTGAAATTGTTTTTGGGGTTGTAATTGATTTTACGATATTGTTTGGGCTTCCTTCAGGTTTTTGCTTATGGTTATTTATGACGTTGAGTTACACGTTACATCCAAAAAATACTACAAACATTTTTATGGGATTGAAGTATTTTTGCTTTTAAAAAATGTCTCAAGATTTGAATAACTTGCTACATTTTGGGGTATTTATGAGTTAGTAGAAGCGAAACCTCCAAAAATACCACAATGAACACAGATGATAGAACGTCTCATTTCAGCATCTTGAGCACAAGCTTGTTAAGTGAATGATAATTTTATGATTAAAGTAACAAATGTGGGTATTTACCGATTAATGTATGATTTTTCAGAGTCCGTAGAGCACAGCAAATCATAATATATAAAATTATGGAATTTGAGTTTTTCGAAAATTTCGATTTGCGTTGTTTCGTTTTGCTTCCCTTCTTCGATTTGAATACCATTGGGTGACTCTTAAGTAAGTGCAATATCGGGAGGTGATGGAGGACGCTAATCCGAACAAAAAAATTATAAGGCAGCACATATGTAACCGTAACAGAGTTAATCAAAGTTCTATTGTAAAATTAGTCACTTTGAATTTCACTCATAACTTAAAAACTTTATTTACAAATTTCTCAGACTTTATGCCCAACACTTTTAATTTCTACAGCAATTTCACTTATTTCAAACTGCCCACTAATTCTCTTTTACTTGTTCACTTTCACTGTTCACTTACTTACTTTTCGCATTGTTTACCTTCCACTTTTTGGCTTGCACTGTTCATTCGTTAAATTACACCTGTGTCTGCGTCACAAATTGCTTTCGCTTACTTATTTGTCACTGCTATTCGAGATATTATTCTTTTTATTGCATCTGGCGATGCTTGTGTATTGCAATTGTAAATTACTTTCAAGTAGTTGTGTACACGAATATTCCACGTCGTTAGTTCTCTTGTCTTTATGATTAACGCCCGTTGTTAATTCCAGTATTTTCGACGATGATTATTGCCACGGTTTACATTCATTTCTTTCGTTATCTTCACATTCCGCCTCCACATAGTATGTCATCCTACAAAATTATGTAGTTTCACAAGATTCGAACTCACGACCATTGGCTTGATAGCAGTGGCGATCCACGCCTTAATCACTCGACTACTGAGTGTTATTCGTGTGTAGAATATAATTTGATAACAATAAGATAAATTGATATTAAGTACACTTCACACTAAAAAACGTTTGAAAATCTTTAATTTTTTTTTGCATATTTTCAAAATATTTGGAAAATTTATTGTAGTTTTGAGGTAACTGATCAGCTAGATATTTCGCGAACAAATGCAATTAGAACATCAAGCTTCTATAGATTTATACATAAAATATAAGGAAAAGTAGAAAAACATTGTTCCAATATAATTGATTCGTACACCAAACAATTTATATAATCAAATTAAATTATTCCTTCTAAATGATTCACGTACTCTCCCAAATATACCTGGATTAGAACGTACGAGTATAGTATAGCAACACGCAAGCAGCTATTATCCGATTTCTAAGGTTCTTCAGATGTCCCTACTGGGAAAAATTTTGAGGATTTAATCCCGGAGATCTTGCAGGGCATTATTGGTTGGTACCTTATTATTGGCCGTGTGTTCGATAAATTAATTAATTTGCGATAAGACAAGGTTTATTTGCGAAATTTTTTAGTAATACTTTTTAAGGAATGAGTTAAAACCAAAATAACTAATTTTACAGTAGAACCTTGATTATCTCTATAACGGTGACTGATAGGGTATGCGCTGTCTTATAATTTTTTGTTCAGGTTAGCGCCCTCCATCACCCCGAATTTATTGTACTTACTTAAGAGTTACCCTGTAAAGTTGCTTGTGTAAAGTTTAGAGCAGATCGAAAATACATATAGTTTATGTGATTACTTATATTGTAGGTATAACAAAATTGGAGGCTCTTTCTAATACTTTATACATTTGTACTTTATACAGTACTTTATACATCACATCGCCTGAAAAGTTCTCGGTTTAACATAGACAAACACAATTTTTTTTGGGAAAAATACATTTTATTCATCAACATAATTTCCTTCTAGAGCGATACAATCAGTCCAACGCCTCTCTAACATTTCGATGCCTTTTTTGAAGAACGATTTATCTTTGTCTTCAAAATAAACTTTAGTTTCGACAATCACTTCTTCATTGGAGCCAAATATCTTTCCTTGGAGCTTTTTTGAAGTATTTACGGTCTTTCAAAACAATTTCGTGGATTTTTTTATGTTTTCTGTAGTCAAAGCCTCAGTTGGGTCTCCAGATCGTGGTACAACATCGGTGGTTGTACGACCGTATTTAAATTCAGCATACCAGTCAATGATGGTTGATTTTCCTGGTGCAGAGTCCGGATAACACTTATCAAGCTGCTTTGCTTGAACGGTATTTTTTGCCCATCAAAAAACAGTGTTTAATCAACACACGAATTTTTTTTTCAAACAACTGTAACTTGCAAAAAAACTGTTGGAATGTAATGCAATTTTGACACATATCGTTTGAAGGTTGGTAGAATTTAAAAATCATATAGGTTTTAAATTTGTGACACCATCTGTGTATCATACCGAGAATATAGGTATTAAATGTAAATATTAATTCAACCCGAAAATTTTTCGGCAAATGAGAAGTCAATACTATGCCTTTTTTAGTAATATGTTCGTTTACAACACAACAACGCGTTTTGGTTATCCAAACTTATTACGAAAATCGTCGTTCTGTAAAAAAAATTTCGTTAATTATGTGATGATTTTGGTTAACATGGACGTCCTACAGAGCCTGGAATTCGCAAAAGTGTTGAACGTTTAGAAGAAACTGGATCAGTTGCAGGTCGTAGAGCATATGAACATTATCGTCCAGTTCGTACTCGTGAAACAGCTGTAAGTTAAAATGTTCGTGAAGAGCTAAACATCTCTGTTGAGCTATGAGGCATGTAAACTGGATTTTTGTGGCCAAAATTGGATGAACTCCATATATATTACACAAATCGTGAAACACTTGACTTATTGGCAGCCAAGTTCGATGTTCACATAATGCGATTTGACACCGTTAGATTATTTTGTTGAACAACATTCGAGCTGAAATTGAGGCCATTGACCTGCTTTTATTGGAAAGTCATTAAAATTTTGATATTCAGATGCAGGCCTGCCACAGGAGCCATGGTGGTCACATGAACGATGTTGTATTCCATATTGTTTTCAATAAAAAATTTTCACTTTCCGACATTCATTATGTGGTTTTTAACATAAAATAATAACTAACAGATGGAACATCCTATGCACATAAAATTATATATTTTGATTTTGGAACTGATTTTATTTGATTTAGTCGCCTTTAAGATCTATCAAACGCCAATTACTTTTTATAAATTACTGTCAAATATAGGAAAATATTTGTTATGAAATACAATACATAAAATAAACAGCTTTGCGGTTATATTTTTATGGTTATTTATGTTAATGTGAAAAGCTACATTGAGCAATGTGTTGAGTAATATGTTATACGGCGGATTTGCTAGGAGTATTGGAAATGTTATTTCTAGCAAGTATAAAATTAGTGGCACAGTCGCCATGTTTACTATTCTTAATTTATTAGGTGGCGAGATTAATGAACTTCGATCTGTCTACTCGATAATTTAAATAGTATTAATGTTTTTTGTCTATCTTTTCGGCTAACTAAATTGCTTGTTAGTTCTTGCCAGTGATTGATAGATATAAAACCAGGTACGAAAACAAATATTAATTAAAACTAACAAATATTAATTAAAATTGAGGTTTATCGAGTTAGACAGTAAATTAGCTATTTGCGAGCTTAAAATCACATCTTAGCATGCTCGATCGTTTTTGTAATTCCTGGCCAGCGAAACAATAAAAATATTTGCTACCGAAGTTTTGAGCTCGCGGTACTAGGAAAACTAATATTTTTCGAGGTAACTTACAAAAATTATACTATGGTTAATAAAAAAATTTTAAATTTTCTTTTCTTTAGTACTAAACCGAGTTTTGCTAAATCGGTTTTATCAAACCAGAGGTTAAATTCAAATAAAGAAAGTTATTAAATAGAGTTTATTAAGTTGAAGTCTGTCAACACGCTAACAACTGAATACTATCTGATTTAATTGAATTCATTTATTATTTTGCAATGACGGGGTTCCTTTTGTTTTCCCTCGGTCAACTGTGATGGATTTGAATAGTTTTATTTATTTACGCCTTGCGGTGCAATCAGAAAAAAATATTTTAATTGAATTTCGCGGCGTCGTATTCTAATTCATACATTTGAAAACATTTGACTCGAGCATTTTATATACATAAAATATAAAATGCTCGAGTCAAATGTTTTCTTGAATTTGATAAATTGGCATAAACATGAGGCTATAAATGAAGAAATGGTTTATATTTCTCTTTAAAACAATTTGTCAGGTATATTAAAAGAACGTTGCTGCATAATGATTGGTGACTCATCGTTCTTTAGTTTCTTGAATTTTTTGCTAATTTTCTGGTAATACGAAGTAATATGTTGACCGATTTACCAATATTCCAAATCATATTTGGTTTTCGTTATAGTACGAGTATATAAATAAATATTTTAGGTAGTTGAAACCACATTTCATTTTCATAAAATTCGACCAGGTGTTTTTATAAACAAACATGGCAATGTCAGTGTTATTATGTTCACTTGTATTTTCTGTATTTGGGTTCAAGAAGTAGTTTATTTTTGAAGTTTTGCGATTCACAAGGAAGGAGAGCTTGGTAGTACCTTGCAGGTAGTATTATAATAAATTTACTGTATTCTGTAATCTGTACAGTATTATCATCTAATAGAACAAAACATCGAATACCTTGTTAAAGTTAGCCGAAAGTTGCCAGCCGAAAGTGAAAAAATCGATAATGCAGATAGTGTCTTGACTACTTGAGCCGAAAGTTAAGTAAATTATATATTAAATTGAAATATCGTAGTCGAAAGTGAATAATCTACTTAACCAGCCGCAAACATATATATCGGGACAAACAACAAATACAATTTCCAATCTAAACGATATTAACTAATAGTTTCATGTGTTTATTATAGCAGCATACGGCCAACTTTCAAAAATTTATTTTATATAGATGTTATAGATTTAACCAGAAAGACATCACAATGACTATGCTGATTCGATAGCTCATGACCATAGGTAGATTTTGATTATAGGTTAGGGGTAAGTCTGATGGGGTTATAGGGGTGAAATTTTTATTTTTCCCTTATTCTGACGATGAAATCGTTCATCGTTCCAGATTTTGGGACATGGACACCAATCTGACTATACCGATTCGATAGCCCATGAACATAGGCAGATTTCGATTATAGGTTAGGGGTAAGTCTGATGGGGTTATAGGGGTGAAATTTTTATTTTTCTCTTATTCCGACGATAAAATCGTTCATCATTCCAGATTTTGGGACATGGACACCAATCTGACTATGCTGATTCGATAGCCCATGGCCATAGGTAGATTTTGATTATAGGTTAGGGGTAAGTCTGATGGGGTTATAGGGGTGAAATTTTTATTTTTCCCTTATTCTGACGATGAAATCGTTCATCGTTCCAGATTTTGGGACATGGACACCAATCTGACTATGCTGATTCGATAGCCCATGACCATAGGTAGATTTTGATTATAGATTAGGGGTAAGTCTGATGGGGTTATAGGGGTGAAATTTTTATTTTTCCCTTATTCTGACGATGAAATCGTTCATCGTTCCAGATTTTGGCACATGGACACCAATCTGACTATACCGATTCGATAGCCCATTACCATAGGTAGATTTCGATTATAGGTTAGGGGTAAGTCTGATGGGGTTATAGGGGTGAAATTTTTATTTTTCACATATTCCGACGATAAAATCGTTCATCATTCCAGATTTTGGGACATGGACACCAATCTGACTATGCTGATTCGATAGCCCATGACCATAGGTAGATTTTGATTATAGATTAGGGGTAAGTCTGATGGGGTTATAGGGGTGAAATTTTTATTTTTCCCTTATTCTGACGATGAAATCGTTCATCGTTCCAGATTTTGGCACATGGACACCAATCTGACTATACCGATTCGATAGCCCATGAACATAGGCAGATTTCGATTATAGGTTAGGGGTAAGTCTGATGGGGTTATAGGGGTGAAATTTTTATTTTTCCCTTATTCCGACGATAAAATCGTTCATCATTCCAGATTTTGGGACATGGACACCAATCTGACTATGCTGATTCGATAGCCCATTACCATAGGTAGATTTCGATTATATTTTAGAAAAATAAAAATTTCACCCCTATAACCCCATCAGACTTACCCCTAACCTATAATCAAAATCTACCTATGGTCATGGGCTATCGAATCGGTATAGTCAGATTGGTGTCCATGTGCCAAAATCTGGAACGATGAACGATTTCATCGTCAGAATAAGGGAAAAATAAAAATTTCACCCCTATAACCCCATCAGACTTACCCCTAACCTATAATCAAAATCTACCTATGGTCATGATCTATCGAATCGGCATAGTCAGATTGTTGTCCATGTCGCAAAATCGCGAATGATGGACGACTTTGCTTGAAGAGCATTAAACTGCTTTATCGACATTATTCGGCTGCATAAAACAAATATGGCATTTGACACCTATAACCCCATCAGACTTACCCTTAACCTATAATCAAAATCTACCTATGGTCATGGGCTATCGAATCAGCATAGTCAGATTGGTGTTCATGTCCCAAAATCTGGAATGATGAACGATTTTATCGTCGGAATAAGGGAAAAGTAAAAATTTCACCCCTATAACCCCATCAGACTTACCCCTAACCTATAATCAAAATCTACCTATGGTCATGGGCTATCGAATCGGCATAGTCAGATTGGTGTCCATGTCCCAAAATCTGGAATGATGAACGATTTTATCGTCGGAATATGTGAAAAATAAAAATTTCACCCCTATAACCCCATCAGACTTACCCCTAACCTATAATCAAAATCTACCTATGGTAATGGGCTATCGAATCGGTATAGTCAGATTGGTGTCCATGTCCCAAAATATGGAATGATGAACGATTTTATCGTCGGAATAAGGGAAAAATAAAAATTTCACCCCTATAACCCCATCAGACTTACCCCTAACCTATAATCAAAATCTACCTATGGTCATGGGCTATCGAATCGGTATAGTCAGATTGGTGTCCATGTCCCAAAATCTGGAACGATGAACGATTTCATCGTCAGAATAAGGGAAAAATAAAAATTTCACCCCTATAACCCCATCAGACTTACCCCTAACCTATAATCGAAATCTACCTATGGTCATGGGCTATTGAATCAGCATAGTCAGATTGGTGTCCATGTCCCAAAATCTGGAACGATGAACGATTTTATCGTCGGAATAAGGGAAAAATAAAAATTTCACCCCTATAACCCCATCAGACTTACCCCTAACCTATAATCGAAATCTACCTATGGTCATGGGCTATCGAATCAGCATTGTCAGATTGGTGACCATGTCCCAAAATCTGGAATGATGAACGATTTTATCGTCGGAATAAGGGAAAAATGAGATTTGATTAAGATTTTTCTTTTAAAAATTTGATGTATTATTTGTTACTTTAAAATCTGTATTGGCGGGATTTTTTGATTGAATATTGAAGTTAAACACAATCTGCATTATCGACATATTACGGCATTTCAACTTGGTGTGGAAATATCATAACTGCATTACCACCTTTCGGCTGGGTTATCAAAGACACTAACTGCATTACCATCTTTCGGCTGGAAACTTTCGGCTAACTTTAACAGTATACATCGAATAGAACAAAACTAAAAAATTATTTTAATTTTGCCATTTTGATTTTCCGTTTTTTGTTATTCTTTAGACACACTGAAAACGCCAATACCAGATAAAAAATATATTCGTTGATTTTTGATTTGTAAGTTTGATTTAATTTTTATCTTAAGGGGTATTTGATCGATATTTCATCTTTCGTTCGCCATATTGTGCGAACAATCACGTTTTTGTCGGGTTTAATGGCATTTGTCAATTCAAATTGTACAGAAAATTTTGTCTTTTTATATATAAAAGCCAATTAAAAGGTTGTATGAAGGAACAAAAAAATATAAAATAAAATAAAGGAAATGAAAAAATTACACAACCAAAGAAGAACGAATAAAAAACGATAAAATGTAACTTTTTTTTGAGGATGTTATTTTTTATCCGGGTTAGAATTAAGTTAAGGTTTGATTATAATTGCATGGAGGTAAATTCCGCATTGTGTTTGTTTGGGGTAAGAGTGATGGTGTATCTCCTGAATCACCTTCAATAACAAGACAGGTGATTTTGTGTTTTGTTTCGAATTGGAAGTAAATAAATCTAAAGATTTATGTATTATCTATAATATACATAGGTTTGTCGTTCCCCGGCACCTTTATATGGGAGACGAATATACCATATAGCTCCATTGAATTACTATAGAAAATTGATTTGAACAAAGCTGATTGACGTATCACATAATAAATATAAAAGGTTAAAGTTAAAATTTTATACATCAAATGCAAATTACCTTGACAGTCTTGCTGAATTTGTAACATGGTCATAAATTTGTAATTAGAAATTTATTGTTAACAAAAGCTTTATATAATCCATAGGGAACCTTCTCCACAATAATCGAGCTCCAAAACATCAATCATGCGGGAACAAATTATATTTTTGATTAAGGTTGTTGTTTTGAGAAACTGTGTTCTAAATAAGCATTTTACTAAAACTTTGTTTCTCTAAATGTGGTTTTAAATTGTCTGGTGAATGCACAAACAATTCACAATTCTGACTCTTCTCTGACAAAGTATTTCTACAAACTGATAAGTTATTTGGGTCCCGCCATCATTCTTTTAAAATTAACCACTTCTGTAACATTAATACAAATTATATTTTTTATTTTCATAAAAGTTTTAAACATATGGTTTACCATTCGTATGGAGTTTCCATTCGTATTAATATACGATAGTTCACGGGACTCTCAAAAATATTTTCAATCCACCGGGCATCTAAGAAGCATCAACAATTATTTTGATTGTTTTAACTCGCCCACTTTATTGTTATTCCGGCCTTAACCTTGACTTTACAGCATCATAACCCATAATTTCCCTGTCGCGTCTTACATCCTTTCCATAATTTTTAAACACGCTTCGTATCTCGTCCTCAATAATCGAGCCAATCAAAAATTTATTAAAATTCAAACCGAGTTTCTTAAAACTTTAGTAACAAAATTAGTTCATCATTATGAAATTATCATTATTTTACTTCTATCACTATTCACTTTTATTTTATTCGTTTCTATTTATTGTGTACATTGTCATTACTAAGACCTACTCGCGGAGATAATAACTGGTCAAATTAGTATTATATATTTTATAAACATTGTAGCGGCAATTTTTATCAGATTTGCATCAAACTTGACATTTGTGTTCAGTATTGGTTTTGGTTCGCAAACCACCATGGAAAGACACACAGTTGCACAGCGTTTCGAAATTGTTAAAATTTATTACAAAAATAATGAATCTATTCGGGCTACGTTTCGCGCATTACGTGAAATATATGGTCAACATAATCGACCTGCAGAAGCTTACTATTCGTAATGTAATTATAAAATTGGAGACAAATGGTAGTGTTTGTGATGTTAAGAATCCCATCAAAAAAGTAAACGTACTACTGAAAATATCGGTGTTGTGAACCAAAGTGATAATGAAAATCAAAAGCAATCAATTAGACGTCGTTCATGGAATATTCTTCATAAAGATTTGCATTTCATAAACAAATACATAAACCTTATTGAGAGAAAAGTTTTATGACCGTGAGCGATCTCAAAAAATTCCGATGTGATCTGGCCACGAAGATTATAAGTTTATCTTTGGGGTGATGTTAAATTATTGGGTTACTCTAATAAACCATACACACTTATGCCCTTAAAACCAACATTATTCGTGTTATTGGGGAAATAGTGCAGATTTGTGTGAAAAAGCATCCAAAAATTAGTGTTCCAAAATCGAATTTTAAAAAAATCCAGAGGCGCTCATTTTGATGAAATAATTTTTATTAAAAATGCCATGAACCAATGTCTAGAATGAATAAAAATTTATATTGATATCTTCTACCGTTTTATCTTTATTTCAAATTAAAAATATATAGCTCTTATTTGACCACTTTATAAAAAGATGTAGTTTTACAAAAAATTCGTAAAATTGAAATATTGTTACAAATTATGAAAATAATAAAACATTTAGCATGATACAAAAATCGTATTTTTTAAAAATCTTAAAGAATTGCAATAACAGCGAAATAGAATTTCAATTTTGTTTATCTATGTATCTACGAGTACCTCAGTTCAAAAACATTCATCATGTAAAATTAGTGTTGCTCCAATAGTAAATTGTGTAATGGATGCTTAGCAGTAATTTGTTGCTGAGTTGAAGAATTGATGTCTGAGACTCATATTTAAATCAGTTGATTTAAGTACGCACGTACATTTTCAATTGGCATTGAACTAGAAGGTTCCGAAATGCATTTTAGTTCAATTGCTTTAAGTGTGACAACATATTTTGTATTTAATAACTAGCTGAATTACCCGGCGTTGCTTGGGAGAAATTAGAAATTGAATGCTGCTAACTTCAAATTATTTCTGAATTTTTCTATTGATCGACAATCGGGAGCGGTTTTACTCTGTTCTCTTGTTTCACCAGCTCTAGAAGAATTCATTATCTTTCACTCGTTTTCATATCGTATCTCAGGCTGTTCACTTCTTTCACCAGCTCTATAAGGAGACGTTATTTTTGACGCAGAACAAAGAGACATTCTTGGGGAAAAAATGTATGGGACCTAGACCCAGGAGGTCGATTTCTTCAAAATACTATGAACACCTACTCATTCATCCTATCTCGTAGTCTTTTATGAATATTTGTAAATATTCTTGCGTCAGGAACGCAACGCGTTTGAAACCGTCGTTGATATTCATTGCGAGCTCGTGACAATCGCGACAATGAATATCAATGTACTCCTCATCTGACCACTGTGCCATAATAATATTAATTTTCTTAAATTATTTAGAATGATTGATTCACAATACTGACACAACACTAGACAATTTCTCAAAACTAATGAAAATATTTAATTTTTGTGTTTTCAACATTTAAACAAAGGAGTTGATAATCATCGCCTATTGTTTTACTGATTACTAAAAAATGTTACAATAATTACACAAATATGGCCGAAAGTGAATAATCAAAAAATTTTTGGTCTCGTAATTATTTTAAAAATAGCCTTAAATTATGTATTAAATTGATGATTTTAATTAAATAAAAATTAATATATTCGTAGTACTGGATACTATCTATAAAAATAAATCATAAAATCATATTAAAATGGATAAATTAAAAGAATGTGTTGCGGCAATAAAAAATAAAATGGATGAAGTGGAAAAAACTCTACATAATCATAAAACGGAAATAAATAACTTAGTGAAGGAATTAAAAAAATGAAGTTAATTGTGAGATGAACAAGGTTATGGAACAAATTGAGTGTTTTTGTGAACAAATTATTCAAATTAATAATAGAATGGATTTCTTAGAACGAGAAAGTGTGGCTTCGGACATGTTGATAAGTGGCGTTCCTATTATAAAAGAATTAAGTGCCAGTGAAATATTCGAAAAAATTTGTAATGTAATTGGTTTTGAAGCAATCAATGCCACGAAGAATATATTTAGACCAATGTATTCAAAAGCTGGTAACAATTCTCGATCTATAATAGTCAGATTCAATAATACTGGATACAAATCATTGTTCTTTTCTAAGTATATAAAATTCAAATCATTGAAACTAAGTGACGTTGGAGTTAATTTAGAAACCAGAATTTACTGTAATGATCTGTTGACGAGAAATAATTCCGCTATTTTTCGTACGGCAAGAGAAATGCAAAAAAATAAATATAAATATAAGTAAAGTATTTACGAAACGAGGGCGAATATTCATCACTGATACTAAAGCGAAGACTAAATTAGTGTTGAATTGTAATGATTTGAATGTATATAAGAATCGAAGTACAGATGATGTCACAAATACCAATATTGCTGAAATAATTAATGATGACAGTTTGATGATCCCGATTGCAGCACGTATTCGTTCGAAAACCGGTGGTGCAACGGAGAATTAATATGCATACTACATAATTTCAATTTTAATTTTATAGCCATAAAATTGATTACGGGATTTTTCCATGAATTTTTATTTTTAGTACAATTTTCGAGCAAGTTTTGTATTTCATACTTGACATTATGTTATTTTTATTAAATTTAATTTTGTTATTATTTATATTATTATTATTATTATTTGTTATTATTTTCTTATTTTCTTATTATTTTTTTTCTTATTATTTTGTTTATAGTGATGAAGGTAAATCAATATATGATGGATACACGGATAATTATGTGCCTTTTAAATGTGTTTATTGTTTACAACTTGTGTACGGAATGGATGAATGGGGTTAGTGGATAGTGGCCTTTCGGCAAAAACTCCGAACATATTAGTTTCTAATGTGGTATTAAAATCATCCTTAAATAATCGAAATGGACTGAAATGCTTCTATTTCAATTCGAGAAGCATGCTGAATAAATTAGACGAGATCAAGTTGCTTTTGCAGAATGTTCATTTGGATATGGTGTGCATCAGTGAAACTTGGTTGAAGGACTACGTCAATGATAATGCTATTTGTTTGCCTGGATATAGAATTTTTAGAGGTGATCGGTCTATCTATACGGATAAAAAGGGAGGTGGTGGTGTTTGCATGTATATAAGGGATTCTATTTATGCGAAATTTGTTTACAGACATTTAAGTGCTACTTTAGAGATTTTAGTGGAAATTGTATACCATGGAATGAGAATACTTTTAGGTACTGCGTATAAACCCCCGCGTTTAGATTGTTTTTCCGAGTTAGATAGTATTTTGCAAGAATATTCTTCAATGAATGATGATATAATTTTTTGTGGAGACTTCAATTACAACATGTTAGGCAATGCTTCTATAAAGGCCAAACAGTTTGAGGATTTATTGAAGTCATATGATTTGACTATTGTTAATGGTGAACCAACTTATTTTTATGATGACCTCTCATCCATGCTTGATCTCATTATTACTAATACTGATAAGATTAGATTTTCTAATCAAATATCACTGGGTTTCACTGATCATGACTTGTTATATTGGAGTTATGGCGATATCAATACAGCGAAAGCTAAACAAACCTATTTTCGGGATTACAAATCATTTAACATTGTCGAGTTAGCTGGGGAGAACTTTACTCAGCCATGGGAAGGGATTTATTTTATGAGTGATGTTGATGAACAAATTGAACTGTTTAATTCGTGTGTTTTAAATTTATATGAAAAGTATGTTCCATTACCACCGGTTAAAATAACTAAATCAATCTCTCCTTGTATGACAAAGGAAGTACAAAATCTAATCATATTGCGGGGTTTTGCCTTATCTATATGGAAACAAGTTCGGTCTAGTGAGTTAAGAATTGTTTATTGTCGAATAAGAAATAGAGTGACGTCTCTGATAAGGGTCAACAAACGCAAAATTCTTAATGATAAATTGGAAGCCGAGCAATCTCCTAAATTATTTTCGCAAACTATGGATCAATTAGGCCTTGTCAAAACTAATGATTTTTCTGCTAGTTGTGTTTATCAGCCAGCCGAGTTTTTAAACGAATTCACTACTACCTCGATTAGGAATATCACTAACAGCCCTGAACTTCTTGAAGATTTACTAGTAAGTGATTTTTCTGCAAATTCGTTCAGTTTTAATACGATAACAATGCCACATTTAGTTAAAGCGCTGAATGCTATAAAATCGAATAGTACTGGATTGGATAATATTTCAATTAGATTCATTAAAATTATTTTTCCATTTATCAACAAGTATTTGCTTCTAATTATAAATAATATAATTACAACAAGCTCGTTTCCAGGTATTTGGAAACATGCTAAGTTGATACCGATCCCAAAAACTAATAATCCTGTAAGTATATCTGAATTTCGTCCAATAAGCATTTTGCCTACACTTTCCAAATTATTGGAAAGAGTTTTGAGTGAACAAATTATTCAATATATTGAGGGGAATGGAATGCTGGATTGTTATCAATCCGCTTATAGATCATACCACAGCACTAACACTGCTGTCTTAAGTGTAGTGGATGATATAAGACGAGATTCGGATAAAAACAATGCTTCTATACTAGTTTTGCTTGATTACGAAGGAGTTTGATCGCGTTGATCATGTAATCTTGCTTCAAAAACTAAAAGTACATTTTAAATTTGGTCGGTCAGCTTGGTCCTTGATTCGAAGTTATTTGTCTAATAGGTCTTTAGCGGTTTTTATAGGTGATAAGTTCTCTGAAAGCATTTGTACCAATGTTGGCGTTCCACAGGGATCGGTGCTAGGACCCTTGTTGTTTGCAATGTATATAAACGATTTGCTTAGAAGTTTGTCAATAGCTAACTATCATTTATTTGCTGATGATGTGCAAATATACTCCTCCTGTGTGATTGAGAAGATTAATTACTGTATTGATTTATTAAACATAGAGATAGAAAATATTGAAAAATGGGCAAAAGATAATAATTTACTTTTGAATGCAAAGAAGACTCAGGCAATTGTAATTTATCGGAATGAGATTAACACTGATAATATTCATTGCATTAAAGTTAATAATGAACGTATAATGTTTTCGAGTAAGGTTAGAAATCTAGGCATAATTATTAACAAAACCTTAACCTGGGATGACCACATTCAAATGATTACTAGTAAATTGTATTTCATGCTCAGACGATTGTGGACATTAACTAAATTTGCATCGCCGGAACTAAGGAGAAAACTATTTTTGGCCTATGTATTTCCATATTTTGTATATGGAGATGTAAAATTTTTTGGGATGCAAGACTATAACTTAAAGAAATTGGAAAAGGCATTCAATGCTTCAATTCGATATGTTTTCAAATTGCGAAAATTTGATCATATATCCGCTTATGCAAATAAAATTATTGGATGTCCTATTGGAGAGTATTATGAATTTCGTATACCAATCTATTTGTCAGTTAAACTTCAAGAGACAAAGTCTAGCCGCACTAAGAATTTATTAGTTCCGTCCAATAGATACGATATACTGAATCATTCTTTTTATGTTCGAGGAGTTTGCCTTTGGAATTTATTACCCCTAACCGTTAAGAAATCTGAATCGTGCTCAAGTTTTAAACGTGCTTTACTTGATAGAACTTATTAGTATATTTTCATTTATAATAATATTCATCCATCATCATTGATATTTTCATCACTCTTATAATTATTATTATTATTATTGCTATTATTATTATTATTAATATAATTATTATTATTGTTTTTTTTTCTTCTAATTATTAGTTTTAGTTAAGAATTTTATTATATGTATTTTACAAAATGATCTTAACATATATATAAATAAGCTATAGCTTAATATGTGTAACATACAGATAAATAAATAAATAAATAAAATAAATAATCATCATGTATATGGCCAAGTTGAAGGCAAATATAGAAAATACGGTTTGTATGTATGTAGGCCCAAATAACGTAAACACGAAAAAACACGTTCATACAAAAGTTATGGAATTTTTTTTAGACCTTATTTATTCATATCTCGTAAATGCGGCGGAAATATAAATTTTCATTCGTCTGGGCATGAACTTTGCTTATTTATCATTAGTTTTGGTAAATTGTTTTTATAAGGTAGTTTTCATTTAGAATTTTACCATTTTCCGCTATGATGTCTTTAATTTGATGATCGCCGTATAATATATAGAATAAAATTTGTTTGTATGCACGTAGAGTGGATAGAGAAGAAAACAGAGACATAGAGAAGAAAAACGAAAGAAATAACTACTCTTCATGCATACGATCAACAAATTAAAGACACCATAGCGGAAAATGGTAAAATCATAAATGAACCTTATAACCTTATAAAAACAATTTACCAAAACTAATGATAAATAAGCAAAGCTCATGTTCAGGAGATTGAATATTTATTTTTCTGCTGCATTTACGAGATATAAATAAATAACTTCAAAAAAAACTTTTCAAAAAAAAAATTCCATTGCATTTGTACGAAACTGTTTTTTCGTGTTTACGTTATTTGGACCATACTTTGCATACATACAAAGTTCATATATTGAAAATGTATATGTATTAAATAAATAAATAGAACAAATGATATACGTTTAAAACTAAGGCACGTGTTTACAAATAGTGTATTAGGGGATTGTAGGGGAGATCATGGCGATGTTAAATTAAGCAAAAAAACAAAAATAACTTTTTTTAGAAAACTGAGAATTATAAAAAAGAAATATAAAAAAAATACTATTTTTTTAATTTAAAGCATCATAGATTTCAAACGGATGCAGATGCAAGGTAACCCCTTACGTCTTGGGACTAAGTTGGTTGCTCTCCGAAAAATATTTTTTGGAAGTTACAGTTTAATATTTGTGTGTACTTTTTTTGAAATAAATTTATAAAACACCCTGTATCTCAAAGGATATTAAAAATTTACCCTTCCCCACCCCCCTCCCATACAATTTTTTTCACAGAACGAACCAATAAATCTCTCTTAACGGATAGCATCCCAAGCCGGGACTCCCTTTATATAAACGACTGAAATATATTATCTTGTTCCATTCGTTTGTTTTACAGAGGTTATCCCTTCACTGACTATTGTTATACCAATCCGCGCTATAAGGTTTCATTGCATTAGTAACGTCCTTAAGGTTCGAAGGAATGCCCCGACAAAAATGGTACTACTTTTTATTGCAAATTGCCTCAAATGATCCATTATTGCTTCCATAGAATTGATTTTTTACTCGTGCATTTTGCATTTTAATTCAGCTTTAGCAAGTTTGTTTGTTCTGCAGATTTTCGTGCTCCTTGAGAGATGGACTATTTTTAACTCATTTCATCCAGCGCTTTTCAGAGGAAATTTAAGGATGTATTGGAATCGTCCATCTCCTTTTGAATACATTTACGTCCAAAAGCGAAATATTTCCATTATGCTTCTTCTTGAGTAGAAATAACTTATATTTATTGAAATAGGCTGCGTCCCAATGGCCGGGTAAATCCGGTTTAGAACAGGGGTTTCAATCAGGAATATATAGTATCTATTAATTAATTTCCATTTTGGTACATTTTTTACAGCATTGAATCTTTATTTCGCTGTTATATGTTTAAATATGTAGAACATGTTGGCTTATTAAAACCAAACCAAAAAAATGTTACCAACTGTATTTTGGCAATCCCTTCGGAGATATAAATTGCGAAACCGCAAATCGCAATGTATTACTTTTCCCATTATAGCAAAAATTTTCTTTTTACCACGAAATTGATATGTACAGAATATTTATTTTGTATGTGTACAATTTTATTTTGGCCAAAACACAATATAATAAAAGCAAAATGTAATAAAACAATTACATTGTTACCAAAGCGGAAAAAATTCGCGACGCACAACAACAATTTGTACAGCTCAAAATCAAATCATTTACCCTTAAATGGCCCCATAAAATACATTTAATTTAATTTCTGTCAACAAATTGTTTTTCTTATTTTTTTAACCCAACGAAATATTTGTTGTACGAGTCTATGGCGGCTGGTTTTACAGCACATCGCCAAATTTCATAGTTCGTAAAATATATTTTAACACTTTTTATAGCTCCCCTGACACGATTTCGAGATACGTGTACAGAGTGTGGGTTATACTGTTCTGTTACTAAGTCTTGCGAAAAACAAAATCAAGGATTAATAATGTGACATAAATTTAGATGGATATGTTATGGCCACAGATGTCGTACAATAGAGGTGTATACTTATATGGCTTGAAAGCCCTAATATACGGTTTTCAGTTTCAAATTTAACTGCAATATAATAAAAGATTATATGAAACCTTGAACAGATCACCATAATCTGTAATACTGATGAGTGTTGTATGAATCCTGCAATCAAAAAATAAATTTATAATGGAGATGTTTATGGTGTACACCCCCGTTTATTATTATAATGATTTGGAAATATCAAATGTCAATTGCATTTTCCTTTTTATAAATTTATCTATGGAATATTTGTGTGATTGTAACAATAGAACTTAAAAAAAGTAGGAAAAGGTAGGAAAGGTATATATCTATATTGAAACGTAACGTAAAATAATAATATAAACGTATTATACATTTCTCAATTCAGTTGAATGGAAAATAATTTGATTGAAAATGAAAATCATTTTCGTTATTATGGTAATTTTTGTGTGCAAAACGTTTTACTTTGCCATTCAAACTTTGAACTTTATCGGGAAGAAATATTTCGAAAATGTGTTTGGTTTGGGCAATTGTGAAGGCATCATCACAGTACACATGTTGTACCCAGATAAATAGGGTGATTCGATTTATGTGTATACTATAGATTACATAAACTATAAGATTCTATGTACTATAACGTATGCTATACGTAAATATGTAAGTACATACTTACTTGAGAAATACCAATGTACTCTTTTTCTGCAGATGGAGCTAAAAAAAAGCACGACGTTGATTATTAAAGAATTATGTAATTGTGTTCCTAATTCAAAATTAGACGATCGTAAATTATACCGTTCTAGGTAAACTGCAATTTCTGTTTTAATTTGCCTTGAGGTTAATTGGGTCGTTTTGGGGCTATATGTTTTTTATGGGCATTATATCAAATTTTACACACCTTTGAATGTCTATTAATATACATTATTTACATAGTTTACGAAAGGGTTTTTCAATAAGGACGCTAGATTTTCAAAAAGTGAGTAAAACAAGTTGTGTATGAGATATCCACTCAATTTTTATTTTATTTGAAAGCATATTTTATGGCATTAATCTGGCTAAATTTACTGGATGGCTTCCGTTGTGTTGACTTTGAGGGCATCAGTTGTTTGCGGTTTATTCGCATAGACCTGCATTTAAGATAGCCTTTCGCACGATCTTGGTGGCCAGTTTACATCGCCACCGCGCGATATTACCGTGCTCTCAACTCGCTCGTGCAAAATGTCACTCGTGGCATGCGCTTCCCGGTTGATTCGAATTTGGCCGCCAAATGTAGAACAGTCGACTCGGCAGGACGGTTATGGCGAGGATAAAATCACGTATTGTGCGGAATATTTCTCGAACGGAGCACTGATTTTCAAAATAAAATTTGATGATTTGCACATATTGTTCAACACTATAAACGTCCATACGGTGATTTGCCATACACTACTGAACCATTCACAATAAATTTGACAGATTCTGCTTTAACAACATGGCTGCTATAATCTAACAAATTTCAAGCTTTCCTATTGAAAGACTCTTTGTAAGTCTTGCTCCAATCAAATTGGCGATATTCATAATATAAAACGAGTGTCTGCCAATTGCTTTAAAAATGACTTGCTAGTTACATTTAAACTGATTATCTTAAAGAACTACACCCGAAAGTGTTCCATTTCAATTTGACCTTGTTCTAATCTACGTTTTGTTCCTTACATACAAAAGGTTTTTTTCCAAATCGATTACCACATCCGAAACTCGTATTGGAATTTCACTTTCATATTATGTGGCAAGACCACTTCCATCCTAATCGGTTGACAAATTAGTTCCAGAACCTGAAACCGTTACCATTCAAATTGCTATTTCCACCGTTCACATAACGGTCCAGTTCATAAGACGATTATTTTTCGCATCGAATTTGATTTCAATCAAATTTGCTGTTTGGATTCTTGAGTTGTACGCGAAACTCTGAAACTGATTTTAAAAGTGTTAGGGGCCAAAACCACACGAGGCAAGGAAAAAATACTAAACCACTTTGTTCTGAAAATTGACAATCCTAATCCTTATCCAAAGCTGACAATATTCTAGGAGTAAAGAAACATTTGCTTCCTCTAGGGGCTCCTTCTGCGCTTAGCATCTGCAAATCAATATTTGCGAAGCTCATGCCGTTATCAGATATCCTTTCGCTGTCACTCTCCGATGACGAAAATAATGCTTGTAAGTCTATGGGAATTGATTTACGTTTTTCTTCAAGATATCTTCGTTTACAATTTTTTTCTGCCTTCATACGTTCCGATTTCCGCTTCTCTTTTCCAATTTCATTTTGTCTGGCTCCAGCCAAATATCCGGGACGTCCTTTCTCACGCTGCAACAAGAAGAATCGCTTGTCGTCTTCACTGACCATCATGGACAAGGCATTGGTATGTGCGATATCGAAAATATCATCCAGTTTACTATTAAAAGCAATTTCTCGTTAAAGGTAAATTTTTGAAGGTTTATTTTTATTCTTTAGAAGTTTTTTCCACTCATGCAATTTTTCCAATTTTTCAATGGAATGTTGTTCCTTTTCACTGGAATTCGTGCTTTTGACCAAAAAAGACACGTCCTGAATTGTCAGAGCTGCACTTACGAATAGTTAATTTTGCAGTACGGTGATTATAAAAAAAGACACAACATTTGCTTTTTTGAGGGTAACTTAGATCCAATAATTTGACAGTACTCATGGCCAAGAAAATAAATTTCAGTAGTGGACCGTAAATTAGCTGCTATTTTGTGAACTTTAGTAGCACTTTCTTAAAAATATTAATAGAACTGTTAAACGTACTTGATTTAGTTGTTACAAATTTGTGGCCTTTTCTCGAGAGATTTGGATTTAAACTGAAATTAATTTGCATGTTTTGTTTATAAATATATTATATGATAGAATGAAACATATTGGCCATAGCAGGTCATAATTAATGCAGTAGGCGGATTTAAATACAATAACTAATGAGTCGAATGAGTCATAAGGACTTAACATGGTGTGTTGAACAACTATGTTAAGTAATTATGACTCATACGGTTTTTTATGGCATCATAAAACATTCCTTTGTTTAGTCGTTATACCTCATTTTTATTTATTTATTAATTTTTTTGTAATTTTGAACATAAATTCCAGGATTAAAAAAACCGTTTATTGTTTGGGTGTTTGTTGATTTTGGAAATTGGCAATTAAATCGCTGTTTGTTAACCAATTTCCGATATCTTTGGTGTTTTGAAAATGTAATTATCTCCTCTATTCCCCACAGTTTTCATTAAAGCTGAGAAAATTTTTTAAATAATTTTTCTGTTCGTTTGAAAGTGAAAAAGTTTAAAAAAATACCGCATAACCTTATATTTCTAGGGGGGGTCCCTTTAGATATCTTTACATTTTTCCGCCCCATACATATATATATATATATATATATATATATATATATATATATATATATATATATATATATATATATATATATATATATATATATATATATATATATTCAGGCCGGGTGATTAAAATCGTCCGGTCCCCAATGACTGAGGGCAAATGAAACAACATAAAATAAAAATATTTTAGAAATAATTATACATATCAATATTATCAGTATTGTCAAAGTTAATAAAAACTTCCCGCCGATTATGTCACTCTCTAGGCATTAATAACCATATTTTCGAAGAAGATTGGAATCCGAGTGAATGAATTAGAGCGCGAAAATGTCTGGAGTTGGTAAGAAAAATCACATGATCAAGTTAGTTAGTCTTTGGGTACTGCTATGTTAATGTTTCTTTAAAGTATGCTATTTCAGGCTATGATTCTGGAGATGTAGAAAGTCAAATATATTGTCGAGTTAAGATAGAATAACTTATGATACAACATTGGCATTAGTAGTAAAGTTACTCATTCTAGAAACAAACATAATTTTATAGTTCTTAAGATTAATATTGGTACTGTGATGAGAGTTGCATTAATTGGCATCAATATTAGCGCAGCATTATTTGTCATAAAATTATTGCGTTGTTATTTGGACGACTGGTAGCTATGGCAGGTGCATTTGCAGCCACTTTACGTTACTATTGATCCGTTCACAGAATTCGTTTGATAAAATTATCATTAACAAAGATTTTTTCTGTCAACCAGTTATAAAATTCCCATAGGCGCTAGACTTATCAATAGATAGTAATTCTTGAACTGTTTTCAATCCATCGAGATTTAAATGATTTGTTGACACTGGTTACCGCTCGGGACGCGTATTTGAAATAGGAATATCTAAAAATACTGTGTGAGGAACTCGAAGTCCTGTTGGCATTTCTCAGAGTTTTTGATGTATAATAACAACATGAATGCCATTATTCTTATGGCTATAAAATCGTGGACTTCTGATAATTATATAAGATTAAATAATCCTATGTATTTTAGGTGCTTTCTTCTTTTAATACTCGTACATTATATCACTGTACGATTAGACAGCTTGCATTTATATTCGCTGGAGCTATGTGTAAAGGTTTAATATTTTTGTTTATTAATAGGTTACTTCGAGTGGGATCTATAAATGAGAACAAGCATTGGCGTTGGAATTTGACTTTATTCTGCTTTATTTTTATTTAAAAGATCTTGTTTTTACAAAAAATTTCTGCTGAAATTTTCTTACAGGAAATGCAAAAAATACAAAAATTGTGTAAAATTAATGTTCACTCCATTGTGGGTGTCTGAAAATATTTGAGACTGATTATTCTGCATGCTGTATTCTCAAGAATCTCCTTTCATTTCTTTTTATTTTGAATTTTTATGCAGCTTAAATTAATGTTTGTATCTAATTTTTAAGCAAATAAAGTAAAATAAATGTCACGTGGGAGTGCTTTATTTTATATTAAAATTTACCAAATGCGATATACCAAATTTTCGACACATCCCGAGAACAGAGAGTAATTGATATTATTCCTGACTCACGGAAATGGGAATTACTCGATTTAAGAGAAATGTAGAAAACCTAAATATTCAAACTGAATGCTTTATAAATCCAATCGTCCCCAGCTACCCTCTCTTATTAAACTTAACCCAGATAGAGCGCTTTGCTGGACTTGGACTATATAATTTCTTGAATTTTCTTCAGTCTATCTGAGGAAAATTCGAGAAATCTGCTCAATAAAATGACATTCAAGGATTTATATACTCGTAGATCCTTTCAAAGGTAGTACAAAAATGTAAATGACGAGCAAACGTCAGAGTGGAAATCCTTCTATATAAGAAACTAGAAACCCTATCGATGACTGCAAATCTTAAGAGAGATCTTTATGGTGATGTTAAAGTAACTTCCGGAACTAAGATACCGGAAAAAAATACATGAGGCTTTTATGAGAATCTCTCAAGTTACTCTAAGGTTTTTATTGGATATTTATTTCTTGGGAAGTATCGATACAGCAACAGTAGAACAAAATCCCACCATTGACCAAAAAACTAAGTGATATAGAGATTAGCAAAGCGCTACTAAGGTGGTGAGCGAGGAAACAATTATATGGAATTTGTTTTAGTTCTTGAAGTTCAAAACATATAGCCTAGATTGAATTTTTTCTGGCCATCCAGTAGGGATTAGACCACAGTTATGGAAAATACAAAAGCGGTTTTTATCCATGAGGATAGAAAGATGAAATAAGATTCTACAAAAATTCCTTGAATGATTTTGTCATATTACATTGGAACGTAAGCCCCTGATTATCAGACAGAAGCTGTTGTATTCTTTATTGTATACCTGTCTTTGGAATTGGAATTAATTTTAGGGGTAGCTCAATGTGCATCAGACAGCCAGGCTGTACTAAATACTATTGATTTTTTTAAACTTTAGTTTTCTCGGCGGACAAAATGAAAACCTACTTGTTAGGGTCGATGGGGAAGCTCGATAAATTAGCTAGAGCTGGGGTGTCAACAATATTTGCAGGACATAAACCAGCTCTCGGCTTGGTGATCTCATGCAAATAGTTTGTTCTGCTACATCAATCAAGGTGAAATAAACCTCGACAAAGGACCATTTAGGTGCTTCTAAACTATGCTAGATGCATCTTGAAAACTTTTCTTAAGAATGCAAAATGCTGGCCGCACCACAATGGTGGAGTGGAGGAGCAGGCGGTTGAACTCCTTATTAGGTATCTGATTTTCTTATTCTCTCATAGAGACAACGAATGGAACTTACTTTTTGTTAATTTAATTCATATTTTAAGACATGAATTACTAGTTTCTCTGAAATTTTCAAAGTGGTCGGGTTTTTACAGATTTTAATCAGTTTTGACATTCCCGTGCATTGGAGACAGTATTTTATAAAGGCATATGGTAATCCGTCACTATGCTTTCATCATTTTGCCGATTCCTATTTCTATGACACCTCAACTCAGACCTAGGGTCGATTAACCTATTACCATCCTTTGTTTTGCTCCGTCTTTGTCATCGTGTAAAAATGTTACAAAGCATTGAGTTTTTTGGCTTCTTTTAATACCTAAATGTTACAAAATACATATTTTTATTGGAAAATTTAAATAGGGTAAAGTTTCAATAATGCTTCTAGGCCCTGGTTTTTTAGTTGGATAAAGGAAGAACTTTTGCACTTCTGGTTGAATAATTCAGGCTATTCTAACAGTGTATCTAAAATCAAAGATATTTAGATTATTTGTTTATTGTTGGGACACTCGCTTAATTGTAAGTACTTTAGATCTTAAATTTTTTGAGCCGATTTGAAAGAGCTCAAAATTGGAAGAGTAAAATTAATCGAAAATTTAAAAATTCCAACGCGACAATAACGTAAATTTGTTCAAGGGTGAGGGAAATTTTGCAAAACAAAAGTTTAAGTAAAAAATCGTGTATCGCCGAGGAATATTATATTTGCATGAGATATCATGAATTACAAGTCTCCTGGGTTTACTACTGATCTTAAAACACTTTGTAGAACATCGCTTTCTGCAATAACATTTTCTAACTTTCATATTCGAGTATATAAAAGTTTTTATTTACTTTTAAATTTGGAGGGAAAATAGATCACCAACGAGCTTTACTGGAATTAGCCTCATAGGAACGAAAGCATTGGCAGTTCTCCGCATGAATTCTGTACTCCGACAGATGGCCATAGTTACACAAGTTCATTCAAGGGTCGCGCTTCACGCATCAGGACACTAGCACTGTACCTCCCGATCAAAAAATTTGCCATATCCTTGCAATTTTCGGGTAAATATTTTCCGTTTTATATTTATTTCGTTTTATATACATATTGATAAATGTTGAATCTAACAATGAGTTGTTGTATAACAAGAAAAACTAACCTAACCGAAGGTCCCCACCTTTGTGCTTAATATCATCGTATTTGTTGCTATTAATATTTTTATAAACGTAACATGATCCAATCAATTAAACAAAATTAATAATAAATTTATCAAAATAATTGATTATCTATTCAACCTGACGTGAAGTGAAAAGCGTTGTACCGAGCAAACATAGCGAGTGTATTATGAACTCATATGTGTGTGTCTGTCTATCTATTTTTGTATTTATAAACACGATAAAATTTTAATGAATTTAATTACATTTCGTATAAATATTTTTTTTGTGCACTTTTTGTTAGGTAGGTATTTTATGTAAATAGGATACGTGCGAGAATTCAAACACAATATTATAATGAGGTTGAAATTTTTCGTTAATGTTGAAAACAAATTTTGAAGTGGATTCCTAAAACAACCAACAGCTAAAAAGCATACGCACAGTTGTTCTGTTATTTTGTTTTCCCCGATTTCATTTCAACCGATTTTATTCACTTTGCGAGAACACACACACACACACACAACACCGAAATATATAAAGGACATACACAACAGCGCGCATAAGGATAACAAATATAAAAATGTTAAAAAAAGGAAATGAGGATTAAACGTTTGTGATTTGTCTATATAAAAAAATCGTATACGTATTTAGTTCATTTGTGAGGAACCGAAATAAAATTGTTTTAATAAGGATTTCATACACACAAATTGCTTTAGCTTTTTAAAGAGATTTGTTTTGTGCAAAAGCTTTAATTATTTTTACATCATATGGTTGGTACGTATAAGTACGTATAAAATGTATCGTTAGAGAATATGGAGGAATTATATGTAGCACAGCAATTAATCAAAGTGTTGCGTACAATAGGCAATGAAATTTATAATGATTAATATTTAGGATTTCATGTGCCGTATGTATACACGAACAGCATTTTCGGTGTGCAAGATTGGAGAAAGGATAATGCTTCAAGATAATTAGTTAGAGATTATACGAACGATATTTTAAGAATTTCGCCATCTGTGGTAAAATAAACTAATAATCAAAGACACTTGATCAGAAACACAATTATTTGCACAGGCAGCCCAAATACAAGTTTCAAGAACTAATCTACGGTATTGTATTTAAAAACGAAACATTTATTTCTTCTCGAAATATTGATTTTCTGAACAATTTTATTGTTGAATGGAATACGAAAGCTCTTCAAGTTGGTGTTTTCCTTTTTTCTTATTTTATGTACGAGTACATCTATCCCCCCATTATCCCAGCAAATGTATAATAATCGAAAAATAAATTTTTCCATTTATTTCTAAACGGTTTAATGTTAACTATTTTTATAACATACTTTCATCGATAGAACTGACGGTACGGATAAATAAAAATGTTGCTTTATGGTTAGCTTATAAATATTGAAGGATCAATGCTTATATACCGCCGTACTGGTTTACTAAAGGAACTTGAATCTTGATATTTTATTTATAACACTATTTCTATGAGGTAGTTTATATTTGTTACGTAACCCTACTTTTGTACACCAAATAACAAGAAATGCTACATAATAAATGAGACCATTTTATTGGCGAAGTTCTATGAACTATGGTATGAAACATTATAAGCCGAAACATCCCAGCGTTAAGATGATTAATTGTTTTTTTGCGTGTGCTAAATTAATTTCTTTCGTATACCTACGAGCACAAAAAATGCTGTCGATTTATTCTAATTCCATATCACTACGTGCGCCCTTATCATTACTTATGTTTTTTACGGACATGCACGTTGAAATATGATGCGTTTAATTATTTAACCGTACTAAAGATGTTGGTTGCGCCTTTTATCACTATGGTACTTTTAAAATCCTTCGAAATGCGTAAAGCTGCAACCAAATTTAATACATTCTGTTAATAAATTAAAGGCTTAAAAAAATGTTTTGTAAGTAAGACTCTTCTTATTCAACAAGTTCATGGTTTAATGCGTATGTCATAATCCATCCAAAAACGCTGTTTTAGGATCCGATATCTATAAATCTGAACTCAAGGCTCATCTGGTACTATAATTATCGTATCGGGTTCTGGATCGATGTAAAGTCCAATTAGCCAAATTTAGGTGTTATAAATTAGAATCATAAATATTTTGGCCATCGGTGCGTGCCAAATTAAAGAAGGTTGTATTATCAAAACTCAAGGCAAGATGAAACAACTTCAAAGATACCGTATGCCTGTACATGAAGTTTCTTATCAACTTTTTATCGCCTAGCAGAGACCTTTTTTCAACCAGTTCCCGTTGGATCACCTTTCGGTAGCCTCGCAGTGAACTACTTGGATACTCTACGGAATTAGGCGCTGCTCAGTCCTCTTCGCGACAGTTTGTGTTGCTTTGGGCAGCAGACATATGAAAACTATTGTTTCACATCCTCAATTTTTTGTTAACTCGATTATTGTTGAAACCCTAAAATTTCTTGGATCCTATTTTTATAAAATTTGTGTCGTTTTTTACCAAAAGAGCAATTCTTTCTCCTACCGTATATGTCTCGTTATCTGATATTGTTTAGCAGAAGGTCGCTCTTAGCTTACACCGCTCAGCACACAATCATATTTTAGCTGCGCTATATTTACAACTCTATTAATTTATCCCTTGGCTTTTGGAATTCCCACTACCTTCAGTCCTGGGGATTCAACAGGCCACCCAACATTCGTCTCGTTACACTATAGTGTTATAAATGGATTTATCTAGGTTTTTCAGTATATTTTCATAATCGCCTGGCAATTTGACAAAATAATGCCTCCCTTGAGAGCATCCACTTAGGTAGCGTGAAGTTTCCGGCAAATTGACATAAAAACTAGCAAAAGCTGAAAAGCGTATACACATAAACATCCTTATTAAACGTGATCTCATTAATCGTGTGTAGTAAGAAACAATAGTTAGTGACAAGACGATGTCTACGCTTAAAGGAGTATAAATTCATGTTATTTGGACTTTTCTTTATGTTTTCACTTTTCTATATTTTTTGTTACATATTTATGCGGTGGGGCAGCCAAAAATTTCTTTAATATTAATATTTCGCTATAGTACAACATGTAGTGACGTTTAGATGGACAACGACAAGGCATCGTAAAGAGGTCTATGCTTAACCGTATATGAATTCATGTTATATAGACCATTTTTAATATTTTTTATGTGGTGGGGCGGTCATTGTTTTTTTTATTTTAAAATTTCGCTGTAGTAAAAATTGTAGTGATGATTCGATGGTCAATGACGAGGCATCATAGAGATGTCTAACGTATAACGATGTATGAAATTATCTTATTCGGACCTTACTTATTGTTTTGTTTAAGCCAAAATATTTATGTGGTGGAGCAGTCAGCGATTTTTTTAATTTCATAATCTCGCCATAGTTACTAAAATTAAAAAATCTATGACATAATTATGCGGTGAAATATGTTGGCCTTTTGAAAACATAAAGAAAAGTCCAAATCATCCGATTTTATATACCGTCAAGTGCGGACCCCCACGATGGCGTAGATATCTCCTATTTTGTTACGAGTAAACTTCTCTAAGATGCCTTATGGCATAAATATGTGGGCTTCTAGAGAACATTAAGAGTTGGCTAAATACCATGATTTCATCTCTACGAGTGGTGCAAGTCCACCAAGAGCCAACTTTAACTGCCCGAAAATTACAGTCATGCTTGTGGACAACTGTGGACAAGATTCAGATTTCACCCAGTTACTAGGAGGCGTTGTTAAGGAGACAAACTGGTAACGCCGAAAGACTAAGTGTTGTGAAAGAAGTGCACAGATACAGAAGGCACTGTTATGGTATGTGCTTGAGTGTGAGTGTTAAAAGAACTGATATCGTTTTTCTAGAAGGTAACTTATCGGCAGCCAGTTACATCAATGAGGCCCCACACAGCAAGAATCACAACAGACTGGTTGGAAGCATAGAAAATCCATGTGATTGAACACGCATGGGATTAACTTCAACGAAGCATTTTGCCATATTTAGCATCAATAACAACGCGAGTGTAGCTATGCAATCTCCTTCAAGATCACTCAAGACAAATTCCACAATACAGCTTCGATACGTTGATTAGGTTCATGCCCAGGAGATGTCAATCTGTCATAAATGCAAGAGGAGGTAACACCACTTATTAGGAAATAAAAATAACTGTACTAATTAAATGAATTATAATGAAATAAAAAAATTCTGAATTCGGCAAAATTCGTAAATTTGTGTTTTTCTTCCATTATAACAATACAATAACCGTTTTTACAGTTATCGCTGAAATTTTTTTGATATTGTATGTGCCAATCGTACCTTCTAGAAACAACAAACAATTACAACCTAAAAACCATGTGTTACATTTACACTTTTGATGTGTGTATTTCTTTTAATATACAATCAAATGGCGCCTTGCATGTCACTCACGACAAGACTTATCGGCGATTTCTCACACAGGAAAAATACCAGTTTCGAAAAGTCATAGAATATCAGAAGGTTTCACATTTTATCTATTAGTCAATACATCGAATAGAAACTAAACGATTTGGTTACATTGTCGGTAATGCAGTTTAATAAATATGTATTACTCAAATCGCAGATGAGACACACTATAAAAACTGGTCATTTTCAATTCGTATCAAATTTAGAGCGGATTTCAAACTACGAGTATGTGGCGGTGACATTTTTTATTATGGACCATTCCAATAATAAAACTTTAATTATGGATTACAAACATTATAATTAACTAATTATAATTAAATTAACAATAATTATAAATAAAGTTAATTTTTCGGAAACGTACGAGTAGAGATCCATATATAACTCGAAATTTGACGAAATATTAAATAATGAATAGTTAAATTTTTTTGGAAAAACCTAAAAGATCAAAAGATCAACCAAATACATTAAGACCCACCAAAAAGAAACTCCGAGTGGAAAACCGAAGGCAGATTGGTTTCAAAATTGGTTTCTCAAGTCGACTTTATTTGTGCCAATTTTATCGTAAACAAACTTTCCCTTTATATTTCGTTTGCTCCCCTTTGAATTAAAATATGTGTATTTCGAGTCAAATTTTCTCCCAGTGGCACCTCCCCCCCTCCTGCTCAATTCACAAAACAAAAATTCTAAAGGCTCTATGATTGTTAGAATAAACATCAGCTAACTTCATCGAAAAGTGAAATACATTTTTTCGGAAAGAAGACAGGATTTTAAGACAGTTTAGCTCTCGATTTTCTCTGCTGGCACTACCTGTCATAGACGGATTTGGCCGCCTTACCGCAAAATACCAGCCAGATCCCAAGATTGTCGCATGAGGCGTACTGACATGCTAGAGATGTTTTTGTCTCTTTTCATTTTCTATGTGCGGGAACAGCGTGCAGTGACTCAAATTTGTATTAACGTAAGCATTGGTTACTTGGTGTTAGAGAAAAAATCGCATTATCTTGCTCAGAATTACCGATACACAAATACTCAATTTAAAAACACATCCTTTATCATTGGGAAACACAAATAGCACTAGCACTCAATTCAATCGACAATCCCGACTATGATGGAGGTGGCAACATATCACATTTTATTTTATTTTATTACTTTACCATACTTAGAATAATTAAATCAAATGAATTAAACTCATTTTAAATACAAAAATACATAAAACGGTAAAAAACAAAAATATAAAATATTTTGACAAACATGAAGTAAATAAACCACTATCACACCACTATTTGAAACGGAACAAACTGACCGGCAAATGAAGAATAATAAACGCTGTATTTGCCTTTTAAGGGTCGCAAATTTGTTGTCAGTTGAAATTGCCTCCAAAACATTTATTTAATTATGAAGTACTCTACCTTTTATTAATACATAAATAATCACTAGATGTCAGACTCTGCGTTAATAGGCAAAATATCTGCTGATAATAACGTTCAGAATTTTTAGGTTTTATACGTAACATGCCAAAAGTTACACAATTCTTCAAATACAATCAAACAACTGAATTTTACAAAGAGTTATAGTTAAAGCAGACGTTCGTCGATCTAATATATCTAAACAAAGCATATTCATAAGAATGCAACTTAGGTTTAGCTTTCGGAAATAGTTTTATCCAAATTGAATTATAGATTACTGATTGATTTATAGATTCTGCTAAATTATATATTGATCTATTCCTGAAATGTTTGAGTCGGAATAAGATTGCCGCACGGAAAATTTTAAGCGGTAGTGAAATTTTTATGGAAAACAACAACAATTTTGTTTCACAACAAAATACATAGCAATGAAACGAATTCTTTACGGCCCTTCCACACCATGTGATTCAATAAAATCATACCATGCAATATTTCTGTACAATATTTTTTTTCTAATCAGACAGCTTTGGCATATAATTAAACGACCGTTACACTAAGCAAATTGAATGGAAGTTTTGTACAACATTTGTTTCTCTTTGGTAAATTTGGCCTACTTGGGCTTGTGAATTTCCAAAAATCAATTGTTTTACAAAACAGTTTCATGTGAAGTGTGATGCTTAAGAGTATGATAAGAATTCGAATCAGTAAAAAATATAGTGCATCATCATTAGAAGCACCGAGGGTGTTGAACAAAAATTAAAAGATTCGTACAGCAAGCTTTTAGTTTTTGCTCAACGGCCTCAGCGCTTCTAATGATGATGCGTTATATTTTTTACTGATTGGAATTCTTATCATACTGTTACGCATCACACTTCACATGAAACTGTTTTGTAAAATAATCAATTTTTGGAAATCCACAGACCCAAGTGAAAAATAACATGTCCAAGAAGTGTAAGGGAATTAAGAATAATTTTAAAACGACATAATGAAACCAGTTAAATTATTGTTGTTTCTCCAAATAAATGGAGTTAAATTCAATACCGTCTAAAACTCCAGTGTTCACAATTATACATTATAACACACAATTATAAATAAAACTTATTATTAGTCTGGTTGTCCTACTTTGTGGATAGAGGTACACGAGTAAATCTCAATTACAAGGTTTTCGTGAGGTGTGATATGGGGGGGGGGGATATTGTTGATACTATAGGATTAGATTATTGTTATTCTTTATTCTACAAAAAATTCTGTCTCATAATCGAATTATGTGTGAAATAGTACTTTCCATAGAGCCAAAGTATCGAAAAATTGATACTTCGGCTGTATGGAAAGTAGTATATCACTCATAATTCGATTACCAGACAGAATTTTTTCTAGAATAAAGAATAACGTTCAACGGCTCTAATTCAAAGACTAAGATATTAAATTCGTTTTATGCTTATACTACTAGCGTAGCTTAATATTTGAAGTCAAAAATTTTGTAAAGAGCTCGTGCGAAATGCTACTCATTCTTATGAGTCTCTATGATATAGACATTAGTATTTCATTGTTTAGGTCTAAAGATCTAAAATCTAGTAAATAATACAAAAAATGACGCAGCCCTTTCCACAAAGTCTTAGGATTAGAAATAAATAATTTTTGGGATTAAGATAAATCCTTTTCGTGAAGCAAATTAATGTGTAATACCCACATAAGAGAGATAGGTCTACTTTTCAAAATAATCTGTTAAATCTAATAAATAGTTTTCTTTGGAAATGAATTTTAAACGTTAAGAATAAATATGTTGAGCCTATTTTTACATTCAATTAATCCAAAAAAATAAATATTATCCACAAGGTCGAACAATCACATTTGCGCCTCATGAGTCTCAGATGTCCAGATTGATTTACATCTCCACGTATTTGTATGAAAATATTGGGAATTTGGCGGTTCATTATAACATAATTTTTTTGATCTCAATGGTCTTCTCATGTGCTGAGAAGAATACCTAAGCAGGGAAAAATACTGAAAATAAAATTCGGGGAATGTGGAAACACTACAACTTTTGGGTGCTGTTGGCATCACTTGTTGGCTCATACACTTAGCATATCTTCTAATCGAATGAGCCAGCACCGCTAACGCCAACCTCTACTTTTAGTGCAATTAGAAATGAAATAACGAAACAGAAACGAAACGAAGTAAAGTCAAAATGAAAACGAAAGGTGATGAAATCATAGTATTAGTGAAATAGAAGCTAAAACAAGGAACGGCACATATTAGCTCAATCGAACTGGAATATGTACATTTATTGGTTCCCTGACAAACGAACCAATGGACGGATGTGTGCTAAATTGTTTTGTGGTGTGAACGTTTGTTAGACAGATTATTAAACAAAGGCGGAATTTATTTGGGTACGCTTTCTGTAAGTAACAAAACGTCTGACCTTTGCACGTTGTTGTGTGAAATACTATAGCCGCCAACAAAGTGCATCTAATGCACTGCTGGTTACAACGTTAGAGAAGTTTGAGTAGAAAAGAACAAAGACAAAATCAAGTAACTATCGCGCAATAGTATGACACTTATGTGTGTAAATAACGTTGAGCGCATCAGAATACACACGTTTATGTGTACGTACAATGATGAAATGATATGAATGGCAGTTTCAAAGGTGAACTACCAATCGAAAATAAAGAAAGTAAAAAGTGGCGAAGATATTGGTCAGAAATTAACTAGCACGCACAACCACTACAACTTTATAATTATCTTTGTATAAGTTTATTCGTTTTAAATTGTTCATAGATCAATAGCATTTATGTCGATAGCTAATAAAATTGTAGGTAAGATATATGGAATTTAATGTTGCTAGCTCAATTAGAAATATATTTAAATTATAATTAAAATCGAAACAAATCTGGCGAGACTCATGTGCCCAACAGAGGGTTGGTTGAATTGCGACTTGGGTCGTTGAAAATAGTATTTTGATGTAAGTCTAATTAGGCTGATTTGTTTTGGCCTTGAATTTGCTTGATTATCTACTGGAATAGTGTGAAGCTGGTAAACTTTCGAGCCACATGCTGTTTTTTTCGAAACGAAAAGCTCATGATGTATTAGTGGCTAAGCAACAAGTAATAATAGTACGAGAATATTTTTTCTGGCCTAGGCCGGGAATATATTCCCGTATGGATTTTTAATTGTTTAGAAGAAATAAAAGTACACTTATAAGGTCAAACGCATTTATTTATTTTAATTTTACAGTATACATAATAATCAATTTTTATTTGATAAATCTATGCCAAACTAATTATGTGTTAGGTGTAGGAGTTTAATTTTACTTATTTGTAATATTAACGGTTATCGTACAATTAGTACAATTATTGAACATTGGTGGATTGGTAGTATCGCATACCAGCATTGTTGTTGATATATTGCTATTAAAATGATTAACATTATTTGCATTGGCTGTTTCATTATCCGTTGTATCGAAAATCTTATGAGCAACTTCAATTTTATTGATAATGGATTCATCGAAATACCCTTCAGCAACAGTCGATGACTTTTATTATCCAAATCTTTTTAAGCATGTTAAATCTGCGCCATTATCAACTAAAATTGTCGCAGATGAATGGCGGAAACAGTGCCCTGTGTATTGTTTTGCATCTGGCAATTTTAAAAAAGTAGCAACAATTTGTGGCATTTTATCAAACTGATGTATGTCAACTACTTGTTTGAAACATTTACCATTTGTGTATTTAAAAAAAACGCAAAGAATTTAAATCTTTTGGACGCGAAGCTATATATTTTCTGTAATATTCTAAATAAGTTTCGTTTACGATAAATGATCGTGGTTTATTTGTCTTGTTATTCGGGATTTTAACTAAAAGTTTAGATCCCAAATCACTAATGTCAGTAATTTCCATGCGGGCTAGTTCATCCCGTCGACAAGTACCAGCTATTCCAAAAATTAACGCAACCTGCAAAAAACAATCATAATATTACAGACAAAAAAATATTGCAGTGCGAATTGTATTGTATCCGAAAACATATTTGAATTTAATGTGTAAATACAAATAATAATCGTTTTAAATACCTACATGCTTACTTTAGTAACTAGGAACGAATCATCTGAAGCTTCCAAAATGAATTGTTGAACATATTCCATAGTTAATATTTTAGATTTCTTCGCTTTATATCCGTCGGATTTGCGTTTCAAGAAGACACGTAATTTTTGGTATTTTGCAATATCCACATTATTTTTAACCACTAGCATCGACCTGATCATTGAGTAGTTTGACCATAATGTGGATGATTTTGTAGATAAATCAGGGAAATACGCCAGAATGACGTTTTCCGAAAATGATTTGATGTGTTTAGATTGACGATAATCCATAAAGCGTTTATAAGCATTTTCGTATTTTTCCTTCGATTTTTGCGGGAGCAAATCACATGTAGCTGAATTAGCTGCTTCCACTATATCCGGCGGGGTACAAGATAAGAATAATTCGCTTTCACTATCCATATCCCTTAAATTTCGTTCACACGTTTTTTATAAATCAAATAGGTACACAAACTTGACAACTTTTGAAAAAAAAAACAAAATGTATTTATGTCTTATGATGTCGTGGCTAACTAAGCAATAATTTTATATTATTTTCGATTTTTTACCTTGTTTTGATTTCTTGATATGAATACTAAAAATTATTTTGGGTTTATATTCGTTTTAAAGTCCGATCGGAGAAAAAATAGTATGTACAATTCGGCGGAAAAGTGCATTCCCGGACTCCCGTGGTTGCCAATTTCCACTATCGTCCGGGAATGCAGTACTTTTCCTCCTAATTATACAATATACTATTGTGTAATTCTTTAAAATTGTAATAAGAATAAACAAAATATTTTTTACTGGCGCTAAACCTTATAGAGGGATTAGGCCACTAAAAATAATTCTTTCACTGCAATATTAATAAATTCAAAACAGGTAATTTTGAAAAAAAAAAATTAGATAGGATCAAGAAAAATACGCTTAACAATAAAATAAATTTCCAAACCGCTTTTTTAATGAGTTAAACTGTCGCTCGCCGGACAATTTTACCTGGCCGGCCTATATGGGATCTAACTGTAGCCGGGCCTGCTAAACTTTCTAACAGCTGCATCCACTTTCTCTGCTCTGGCGGTTGCTACAAATATTTCTCATTCTATGACACTAGGAAACAATCATAAGTGATTACTTATTTAGAACTAGTTCTGGTATTTGATATTGAGTGAATAATAAATTCGGGTTTGATACTAAAACTATCGACACAATAAATCCAAATCAATCCTTGGCTTTAATTATGTAATCGTGGGTGCATAGTAAGCTCGTGATTGAGACAATTCTATTTTCAGTAAATATTGATATTTTTGATCTGTACTGTATATTAAATTATTTTGCCCTAAAGAATTGGAATCGACCGATTTTAATATTATATCTAGCTGAAGATAAAAAGAAAAATGAAATGTTTAATGTATGTACATCACATCCATTTATGGTACAAGGGTATCGAAGGAAAAAACAATTTATGATTGATGAAGATAAAAATGGGTCATAATAAAGGATTTTTAGCTAACCCAGAACATTCGTACGAAGGCAATAACTTGGTTAGCGATAGAAACGTGTTGGTTGTGTTTTTAACATTTAACCATTGAAATATCACCATGCAAACTGGGAGTGCAGTGTCTCATTGATCCTGCTACTATAACGCATAAACATATTTATCTTTCAAACTGATTTATTTTGTAAAATTTTATCTAGATTTGAATGTTAAAATGGATGACTAAAAGTAAATTTTTTAAATATATCTTGTTGTGTTTTGTCCTTACATCTTAAACAAAATTTATTTATGTAATTGTAATACATTTAGGTACAAAGTTCCTTTATTTATCAAAAAGGTAATCACAAGCATAAACGGTTGGGAAACATTAAAGATAAATAAATTAAGCCCTCAAATAAAGCAAAAACACGGAGCGCAGCGGAAGTTGTTTATGTCGAATACAAGGCAAGCATTTATTTATTTTGGCGTAATAATACGTAACACAAGCTATTGGATAATACATTTGAAACAGTTTGAATAATATAAGATATGGTTTTCAAAAGTTTATACCGTTGTCTTGATTTCTACCTTTTGTAGAGCTGTTTAATAGCGTTAGAAGAGTGTTCATTTAAACCAAATTTCGTCAGTTGGCAAGCATGTAAGATTTCGTAATTTCTAAGAAAAAGGTTCTTAAGAAATTTCGATTCTAAACAATTATCAATAAAATAAAAAGCAAATAATCAGATTTAAACGACTAACATATAAATAAGAAATTGTTTCTGATTCTAACTAAATGCGCTATGCTTTTATTTGATAAATGGATTGTTCTACGGTGTTAATATCTGTACCCTAGATAGCATTTGTTGCTCTACCATGTCAGCGAGCTCTGTTTAGCTCGATGAAGGAGCACAGATAACAAACTGTAGTTGAGCCTGGAAGAATCATTAATGTAAAACCATTGACTATAATTATCACGATAACTTAAGTATTTCTCAACTTATGAAATAGGAGTGTATATTTAGTAATAGTATTACGACACTGTAGTTTTCCAGTGCCATAAAGTGCTATAAATCCAGAAAGGCGCGAAAAGGAGAATGCAAAGCAGTGGAGTTAGTAACTACATGGTGGGCATCTGTTGGTCCTTTTTTCAATCGATGAACTTTAGTACCTAATGTTATCTGTTTAAAAAATTCTTTGACATATGAAAAGTCAAAAATATGCCATTTATCATCATGGAGTCGCTAATAACACAACAACGCATTTTGATTGTCCAAATTTATGATGAAAGTAATCGTTCAAAAACAACGACATTTCGTAAATTACGTGAGAGTTTGGGTCGACATGGACGTCCTTCTGAGCGTACAATTGGCAAATTTATTGATCGTTTTGAAGAAACTTGTTCAGTGAAATGAAGGTTAAAATCGTCTTTAGAGATGAAGCTCATTTTCATCTTAATGGATATGTCAATAAGCAAAATTGTTGAATTTGGGGAGTGGAGTATCTTCATATTATTCACGAAGCAGAAGTTTATCCTCCAAGAGCCACTATTTGGTGCGGTTTATGGGCTGGTGGCATCATTGGGCCGTTTTTCTTTGAAAACGAACAGGAAAATGCCCTTATAGTGAATGGGGAACATTATGGAAACATGTTAACTGGTTTTTTGTGGTCCAAATGGAATGAACTGCGTGTAAATGACCTTTGGTTTCAATAAGACGGAGCGACATGCCACGCAAGTCGTGTAACAATCTATTTATTGTCAAGAAAATTTGCTGATAACATAATTTCAAGAAACTGTGAAGTTCCTTGGCCACCAAGGAGCCCGGATTTAACTTTTTGTGGGATTATTTGAAGGTAAGGAGTATGCTAATCATCCACAAACAGTTAACAACTTAAAAACAACATTTGAGCTGAAATTGTGGTCATTGATCCGCTTTTATTGGAAAAAGTCATCGACAATTTTGTTGTTCGGATGCAGGCCTGTAGACGAAGTCATGATGGGCATATGAACGATATTGTTTTTCATACAATAATTGCATAGAACAACCTTTTCTTATCAATAAAAATTTTGACTTTTCATCCCAAAATGTGTGTTTTATTTACAAATGAAAAATGGACTAACAGATGGCCCATCCTGTATTTCTGAATTTACTTGAAATAACAGTTCAAATCATCTTTAGCAACGAGGCCTATTTTTAGATGAATGGATATGTGAACACGATGGACATTCTGTACGAGCGATTTGAGGGCATGGTTATCTCATGTAGCGGTGACGTGATTGGCTACCGAGATCGTGCGATTTAATGCTTTTAGATTTCTTCAATTCGGGCTATCTTAAACCGCAAGGCTATGCGAATAAACCGCAAACAACTGATGCTCTTAAAGTCAACACAACGAACGCCATCTAGCAAATTTAGCCATATTTATACGACAAAGTCATTGAAAATTGGACCTCCCGAATACGTGGCATGAAGCAAAGCCACGGTGAACACTTGAACGACGTTATATTCCATATTAACCCCATAAAATATTCTTTCAAATTAAAAAAAAATGAGTTGATATCTCACACACAACTTATTATATTTACATATAAAAATCGGGCGCCCTTATTGAAAGGCCCCATATATATACATACATATTTTTTATATAATTATTACTTTATATAAACCTAATCTTGTATTTTTTAATTTTTTTCAGGTAAGATTTGGTGAAAATCTGTTTCAATCTCAAAGCACTATGGAATAATTCAAAACTCGCCAGCCAAATAAAATCATAAAATAGAGCTAACCTTCATTACTTCGAATAGGGGTTCCAAAACGGAGCAGAGTAAGTATTTCCTAATTTAAAACTTTACTAAGCTAAATTATTTTAAAATGTGCTTTTAAAGTATGTACAGGGTGTCCGCCGGGAGGGTACACTACTTAGTTTTGCCAGTACAGTAGTGAGTAGACACGTGGCAAATTTATTATGGAAAAATATTCGATAAACCATCGTGTTTTAATCGTTAAAACATTTTATCAAAATCAATCATCGATTACTGTGACGATGAGAAAGTTACGTGAAATTTTTGGGAGAAACAACGTGCCAACAAAACACACTATTTATCGTGTAGTGAATGATTTCGAAGAAAGAGGTTCTGTAAGTAATAGGCCCAAGCATGGGCCACAACGTACTGCAAGATTGGCTGAACACATTACTGCTGTTCAAGAAAGTGTTCAAAACAATCCATCAACCTCAATTCGACGCCGTGCTCAGGAGCTTGGTCTTCAAAGAACAAGTTTGGCCACAATTTTGCACAAGGATTTGCATTTGTTTCCATTTAAGATTCAGTTGACACAAGAGCTTCTTCCACAAGACCATTTACGCCGCCGTACATATACCAATATGATGTTACAGCTCGCCCATGACAACCCCGATTTTCATGAAAAAATCATAATGAGTGACGAGGCACATTTTCATTTAAATGGATATGTGAATAAACAGAATAGTCGGTTCTGGGCAATGGAAAACCCTCACATTATTCATCAGTCACCTTTACATCCATTAAGAGTGACAGTCTGGTGTGCAATTTGGTCAGGAAGAATCATATTGGACCTTACTTCTTTGAAAATGAAAACAGCGTAACGGTAACTGTGAATGGGGAGCGATATCGTGGTATGATTGAACTCTTTTTAACGCCACAACTGCATACTTTGGGCTTGATTAACATGTGGTATCAACAAGACGGTGCCACATCGCATACAGCCAGGATTACAATGGAATTACTGCGAGAACTCTTTCCACAACAAGTTATTTAAAAAAATGGTGATGTTGATTGGCCTCCACGGTCGCCTGATTTGACTGCTCCGGACTTATTTTTGTGGGGATATCTAAAAAGCAAGGCTTATGCAAACAAATGGGAAACGCTTGAGCAACTCAAACAAAATATTCGTGATGAAATTAATGAAATACCACGTGAAAGGGCTTGCATTTGTGAGGCTAACAGAGGCGGAAATTTATCTGATATTGTATTCCATACATAATTGCCGACATTAAATAAAACATTTATCAATATAAGATCCATTCTCTTTCATTTAATCAAAAATCATAAACAAACAAAGTAGTATACCTTCCCGGCGGACACCCTGTACATATATTCGTTTCTTGTAAAGGAAGGAGTGGATAAAGGCAGTGTTATTTCGGTGCTAAGGCACACATTGCCTTGAATCACGTACCTGCTAAAACCATATTGAAGGAAATGGAAAGCCACATAGTAATACAAATGAAATATGTATATGTGGAATAACACGGTACCATTGTCAAACACCTTGTTTGAATTTTCCCATTTTATTAATACAGCCATATACGTGTTTAACATGTTTTTACTCAAATCAATTTTTTTGGTTTGTTTTCCTAGGTTTTATCTCTCAAACCAAAGAAATTTTTATGAAAATTTGTATAATTTTTCTAAATATGTGTGTACATTGTGAAAAAACTCAGAACAACCCGCAAAAAAGCGAAAGATAAAAATTCACTGAACTATGTGAATTGAGTTTTTATCATTTTTAAACAATGTTGGCGGCATTTTATTGAAATCTACATCACATACACATATTTATAATTTATACATACATTCGCAATGTACATATCTTTTCAATTTTCAGATTCCTAAAAAAATGTTCTGTTCTTTACGCCAACATTTATTTCTATTACACTTTTTGTTTTTGTTGGTTGGCGAATTAAACTCAGTGTGGGGGATGAGAAAATCATGTTGAAAATATAAATAAACATTTTATTTATGTATTTTTCCGCTCAAGTAATATTTTTTCCTTTAAATTACATTACAATTTATAATTGAATTGATCTAATATAATATACAATTATGAAAAGATTTATAAAGACAAAGGGCTGAACCAGTTGTTCTCTAAGAGCTATTAGCTTGTAGGTTTGAAACGAAATTTCTTAAATACATTTAAAAACGAGAAGTTTGAAAAACTTTCGGACAGGAAATAGTATTCATCAAAGAGGAATATGTGTTATTGTGGTAAAATGTTCAAACAACATGAAATGGGGTTAAAACGAGCCTCGATCAAGTTGCCCTTCATTAACAACATCTAATGAAAAAAGGAAGGGTGTAATTGTTGTAGCCAACACCGACTTTCTTTTACGATAATTATACACAGATCTCTGTCGATCTCTCTCGATAAAGTGAACCAACCGGATTTTTGATAAAAACTGTTTTGTATAATAAAACTAATTATTCTTGCTTAAATTTCAGAAAACAGAAGGTCATTAAATTAAAACTTGACTGCAAAAATTAAAAAGCTTCTGCGGAAGTTACCACTTCCGGTATACAGATGTCCACCAGATTTCGTTCGTATCTTCAAATTTATGGAAAAAGCAATGAAATTTAATTTCGAATAGTCAATCCGCCTGGACTTTGGAGATGCCGAATTTAGATGAAATAAAGTTTGTTTTATCAAAACTCGTCGTTTCCGGTAAAACTTAAAATCTGAAATTTTCTTGTTTTAATCGTTTTTCGTAAATGTTATATGCTTTTCAAAATACGTATTTGCAAAAATCGAAAATGCGCCTATGGGAGCTGTCACTTCCGGTCGATCGAATTCTATCAAAAATCACTGGGATCTCCCAATTTGTGGAAATAGCTTAAGCATGAAGTTTCATCCTGATAAGTCGATCCATCTGGACTGTAGAGAACCACATATGCACGGTCACAATTTTTCATGATTACTATACAAAAAACAGTTTTTTGTAAAAGTCGTAATTTTCGCTTAAATTTTGGAAAACTGATTTGAACCGATATTGTTGAAAATTTAATTTAGAATTTTTTAGTTCAGTCGGTGTTCTCGTAAATGGAGTACTTTCCAGAATATTTAAACCGATTACTGAAATTTCACCCCGATCGCCAATCCGTCTGAGCTGTAAGGAACCAACAGATATTTAGACTGCATGGAACCACGTATGCACGCCCCGAGATTTTTTTAAAATCCATTGTTTTTACTTCGTCGATATAGCGAATGGTAAATCTGCAAAAATCTTGATGTCAAAATTATTCCTGATTACTCTACTTTATTTTACTACGTAAAAGAAAGTAAAAAATTTTTTTGTCAAAAGACGTAATTCTCGTGCCCTTTTGAAAAAATACCGCGCGCTCACTGAGGCTTCGAATTACGATCTCCCAGTGATTTTTAACGCAGTTCGTTACGTCGTCATGCAAGGTAGGTTACCTTGCGCTAAATCGCGACAAATCGACACAACGAAACATAAACCACTTACGGACAGATGGTAACAAACCTCGTGAATAAATTTTATTCATGAAAAGTGCGTTTAGGTTCCATGTGGAAACGATTAATTTACCAAAACCTTGGTTGGTCCAAGCATGGAGCTTGGGCGGGTGCTTCACAGTTCGGACAATCCTTTTTTTTGCTTAGTTGAGTAAACACGCCTTTAAAATTAAAACTCCAAAAGGATAACTAATCGGTAAACACAACATTCGTCCAATCTTTGTTTTTATGTTCATTTCGACTGTAGTCGCTTTTCAATGGGTTTTTGTGTTAGCAGTGGTTTGACCAAAGTATTTCGATATACGTAGCCATGTTCCATAATTCTATCTTATGGTTGTTTTTGGTATAATAATATTCATTTTTGCGAATTTTTCCACAGCCCACAGTTCTGCATATAGCGTATGCAAAGAATTTTCATCAAATAACTGTATGATGGTGTCATTCTCCTTTTTTGTAGTGGTTCGGATTTTGTTTCTATCTGGCAAATCGTCAACATTCTTATACATTGAATGTGTAATCCTCTTCTGGACAAATGTTTTTGATTTTTTTATATATTTTGCTGCACTTGCAACCGACATTTTCGGTCGTTTCGGAAGTACACTTAGAAACACGGCTTCAAATCGTATTTTATAAATCATACTGCACTCTCTTCTCTGGTATGTGTTATCCGCTAAACAGCGTCAAAGAGGAATTAATAGAAAACCGGTTTAAGCTCTGCCCATATTTGTTCCTATAGTTTTAGGTACAGTTAAACCGTACACTCTCTTGTTGCACCTACTGTAGATAAGAAACTTAGTCGGCAAAAGAGCAGTATTTTTTTATCAAAAATTGTTATTTCCACTTAATTTTTAGAAATATGTATGGGTCAATTATGTTGCCAATTTAATTTGGAATCTTCTTGGTGTTAATCATTTTTTCGTAAATCCTATATGTTCTTTACACAATATTAACAAAAAATTAGCAAAACTACTTTTGCTGGTATACAGATGCTATTAGTAATAACATAAATATGTGAAAACCGTTTCAGAAATAAACAATTTTGTCGAGTAAGTCATTTTCAAAATTTTGATATGTAACTTTGAGTCAATAAAATTAATGCTGTAAATTTATAAAACAAAACTTACATTTACAAATTCGAGAGACATTTTGTTAATGCCGTTTTATTACACATAGGAAATTGCACGGTTACAGAGTTTACATACAGTTTGTGAATTTAACATTTAATTTAGAATCCTTTTGTTCTTAATCGATTTATTTGTGAATGCAAAATGAATATTTGCAACAAACGATTAAAAAACAAAAAATGTTGATGAAAATTACCAACAAGAAGTTCCATTCAAATAAGTTAATCCGTCTGGGCTGAAACTGACACCTCGAAAAACCACTTTTCCGAACTACGGTGATGAAGATGTAAATGGTAAAACTGTAAGACTTTTCAGGATTGCTATATTAACTTTTACAAACTTCTTTTACTTTGTAAAAATAACGGGTGTCCGCCGGGAAGGTATACTACTTTGTTTTTGATATTTCATGTTTTATGTTGTATAATTATTATTGAGTTCTACGAACGAAGTAATTATTTTGAATCCAATTGTTTCAATTTAAAATAATGTGCTTTTTTATAATTAGCTTCCTTCGTACTTTAATTATAAATACCGTGTAGGTAGCACTCCCTACCCTTCCTTTATATATGTGCACTCAAAAAAATATCAGTTAACCTTGTGCAATCCAATAGCCGCTTAATATTTAAAATATATGATTGTCTTATACAACTGAGTAGGAATCTTAGGTCGAACTAAAAAAACGGAAATCAATTTTCCCGGAAATTATTCTTTATTATTAACATCTTATTTGGCGGATATGTTTATAAAGTGTTATAGAAGTTTATTCTATTATAACATCGAAAATAAATTTCAATTACCGTGGTACAAATCTAAATCCCATTAGCGTATTATTTTTTACTTTGTAATAAACTCATCATGGTTATACATATGGGAAACAATTTCCAATCTATCAACAGTTTCGAGTTCGTTGCGAAATTCAATCAAAATCCAATGTACCGAGTCTACGTAGATAAGATAAATAGAAAAATGGAAAACACATAACCTATATTTAGTCCGTTGCGGTGAAAATTCTTTTGTTGTGTAATAAAAGATTTTGCCAAATGCTTTATTTAACCTAAATTGTATATTCATACATAATAAATATTGCTTCAATTACTACAGAGACCAAAAGGAAAGTTGTAATGAAATGAAGAAGAAGACAAATAAAAACGCTGGGTAAAAATAAAAAGAAATTGATTTATCTTAAACAACATACATTTACCTACATATTTCTTATATAATTTTAAATGTTAGATCCTCATATTTAAAATAAAAATACAAACATTTGAGAGATGCAAAGCCTTTAATTTACATAAAATTTGTATAGATACAAATAAAAATAACAAATAGGATAAAGGATTATTTTTTAAATTGAAATTCTCATATGAACAATTTTTATTGGTTTTAGAATTACAGCCTGTAAGCATAATTTTAGATTATATAAGAACGGCTATACGAGTACAGATGTGCAAACTGATACGCTTGTTTATATTTATTTTTCCCCCTGAAAGTCTTGCTTAGTTTATAAAGCATTTCGAGATTACTTCACTTAACCGACCGGTGCTCATTCATTTTTCGACATGGAAAACATAGATTTCAAACAAATTTTATAATAAACCGCATATTTGACATGTAAAAGCATATTTGACATGTAAAACAGTATGCAACATTGTTCTAGAAAAAAATCCTCGGTGGTTTGTCTCTTTATGTAGCAATGATCTACAAACTCGAGAGCCAACATAACAGGAAATTACAAAACATTTAATCGCGATTTTCAATATATTTTATTAGTTTGTTTCAAATTGTGTTATTTATTTTATTAACTAAAGAACTGCATGTAATACATATGTTTGTAAACATAAAATAGCAAATAGTCGTGTTACAAAACAATTTTCAATGCTTTACCAATCACTTTCAATTATTTTTAATTCTTTGGTCGCATCAATTAGACGAGTTGATATTACATTAACTAAACACTACATCTGAAATTACATTAACTGAACACCATTTGATGGTGTTATAGAACAATTTTCAAAGTTTCTTCTCTTTAATCAAATTCAGAAGTTTGAAATGCATCGTTACGGCACAGTTCGATTTTTGCTTTCATAGAGTACAACAACTTTATGAAGCTATAGAAGAACAGTCCCTGGATTTTTTATCTACCGGTCATCCTACTTACTGGCCCACGGATAAAAAAGAAACTTCCTGATCTAATTGATTTCTGCGTAACCAAAGGCATTGCGCGTGCTTATGTTAAGGCCACCGATTGCTATGATTGGAATTGGAGACTAGTCGAACAAAATTTTCATCTTGGTATCCCGCTAGAAACACCAGCAGATATTGATGTGGCTGCAAGAAAGCTAACAGAGGTACTGGAAATATCAACTGAAAAGGGTTCACCAATGATCAACAATTCTGAAAAAATTAATAAATTATCACAAAATATCCAGTCACTAATCCAGGAAAAGCGGATAATTCGACGGCAATGGCAACAAACTAAATCACCATTGTTCAAATGCAAATTAAATCGAGCTATTAAAACCCTGAAATTTGCACTGCAGGAAGAAGAAAACCAATGTGTCTAAGGCACAAAAACCTAACAAAAAACCTAAAAAGGCCTACACAGTCGAATCCACCGATTAGACTACCAATGCTTTCGCTGCACATTTTAAGACGGTGTTTTCATTCAGTTTCAACGAACTAATAATATCGTGCTGCCTCGCCAGATGGATGATGATTCATCCTTTAAACCTATAAAGTTTGAATGGAAGAAAGTTAAGAACACAATCAAAACTTGTATTAGCCCGAAAAAGGTGCCAGGATATGACCTTACTACTGGAAAAATGATAAGGGAATTACCAGACAAATGCATAGACCTATCAACCTACATTTTTAACGCAATCATGCGAACTAGTCATATTCCTCAAATGTGGAAGTTATCTTTGATCACAATGATACATAACCCTGGGGAAAACGAAACTCAAATCTCGCCTTATCGTCCAATAAGCATGCTTCCCGCAATCTCAACGCTGTTTGAATAAACGTTAATAGCAAAATTGAAACCAGTATTAGAAGAAAGGCAAATCATTCCAGACCATCAATTTGGGTTCCGAAACCAACATGGTACCATAGAACACGTGCATAGAATTGTACATGCAAACAGACAGACCTTTGAGGCAAAGCAATACTGTTGTGCTGTCTTCATGGATATAGCACAAGCATTTGACAAAGTTTGGCATGACTGACTAATATATAAACTTAAAGCGCTCCTGCCGAAGAATATTCACTCAGTTCTGGAAAACTATCTCTTCAAAATGTAATACATGGTCCAACAAAATGGTGCGATAACTTCCCTAAATAATATAAGAGCAGGAGTCCTACAAGGAAGCGTTCTGGGACCTATTTTATACTTGTTGTACACGGAAGACTTACCTGTTACTGACAATGTAATAATACCAAAATTTGCTGATGATACAGCCATCATGGTATCACACGAAAACCCGCAAACAGCCTCAAGAGAAGTACAAAGTACTCTGGGCAAAGTTGAGGATTGAGCAAACGCCCCTGCTTACCAGTACAATTAAACGGTGTATATATTTCTCAACAAACCAAGGTCAAATACCAGGCTTACACCTGGATAGACGGCTAACGTGGAAAGAACATATTGAAGCAAAGAGCAACCAAATAAAAATAACATTTCCCAAAATGTATTGGCTGATAGGAAGAAAATCCAAGTTATCATTAGACAATAAGGTTTACTATACAAAGCGTTAATCAAGCCAATATGGACATATAGTATTCAGTTATGGGAATTCATCACTGCATCAAATCGAGAACTCCTGCAACGAACTCAATCGAGAATACTCCGATGTATCGCAAATGATCCATGGTGTATCCGAAACACTAACATAAACGATGACCTTGGTATTAAACCCGTTAAAGAAAAAATCAAGGAATTCAGTTCGAAATACTACTCAAAATTTCAGGGACATCCCAGCGAATTGGCTCGAGATATACTAAAACAGCCGCCATTTAAACGACTGAGAAGAGTGGAACAATCGGACTATTGGACCTCTAAAATCATTAAATGTGTAGATTACGCTTACAAGTAGGATCTAAATTAAATTGTGAACACTAATATTAAGTAATAACATTGGTTAAAACTTAGAAAATGTAATTAGCTGAAGATTTTAACACTTCTTGTTAGTTTCTTATGTAGAAAGATTCAAGAATAAAGACATTGGGAATTAAAAAAAAAAAAATAAAAAATAGAGTACAGATCAGACCCGAATAAAGAATAACATCAAATAGTTTTTCTTCTTAATACACAGTTGTGATATTATTGTTTCAATAAACAAAACTAAAAAATAAAACAGTACAGTGCAAAAATAAATAAGATTAGTGATATCTTGTCTAATTCATCTACCACTCCAACATGGAGTGGTCTGGAACCAAATGTAATTAACTACAAAGGAAGAAGTGATATCTCTATACTTGGAAGTTCAAAAAACACGATATTGGGTCAAGATTAAATACATCTACAATGTCATCCAGTGAAATAACTACGCATAACCGTTTCGATCTATACCTGTCGATCACGTAACAAATGAACAAGTCTTTCACAAGGAAAAAAACAAATGTTTGTCAATAAAAAACAAAAATGTGAGGTAATTAAACTATTAATGAATGAAATTCAAGTTAAAAATTATATCATGAAGGTAAATGAAAACCAACATAATGGAATACAAGAAAACATATGATCTATTCCAACAAAAACCAATTATTTTTTTTATCTGACGAACTAGAGGAAAACAAAAGTGTGAAATTTGTGTTGACTGGGTTACACAGTATGACCGATGAGGAATTGAAACTAATATGCAACTAAACAAAACAAGGTACGATGATCAACAAATTTACAGTCTTCATTTTAAGGAAGAAGAGATGACCCTAAATACATTGAGAAAAGTAAAATCTTTAAGTCACTTTGTAAGTAGTAAAATGGGCTTACTTTACCAAAAAGTTAACCTCACACAATGTAATAGATGTCAACGTTTTGTCCATGACACTAAGCAGTGCAACATTAGTCCCAGATGCATTAATAATTAATTAGATAATTAATCAGATGCAACCAGTTTAATCCGAGCACAACCAAAATATTTAGTGACACTCATATTAAATATGCAAATTGCCTCGGAAACCATACGGCCAACTATCGCTTATGCCCCAAGCGTGAAATATTCCTGGAAAATAGGAGTCGCGGAAATAAGAAGCAGATTACCACAATACATAATAAGTCCTTTTACGATTCAAGGATAAAGTAAATTTACACAGAGGAAAGTATAATTATGTTCTACTAAATTCTGCTCAAATAGAGGATCCTGTGCACTAGGAAATCATTAGAATTACAAATGAAATCATTAGATCGCTATCGCGATGTAAATCAAACTTAGATCAAATTTCAGCAATAACTGAAATTTTATGTAAATATGTTTTTAATACTAATGTACAGTAGCTTTACTAATCTGTCAATACTTTACTGAATTTTCTAGAATTTTTCAACTGTGTGAACGACAATTCAATTGATATTGCTTGCATTAATGAAACCTGGCTGACTCAACAAGATGTTTTTATCAATCCAAATTATTACTGTATAGATTCGATCGCGTAAATTTTACGCGTAAAAGTAAAAAAAAAATATTTCTCATACGCCACTTTCAGCGATTGCAACTAAAGTTGTAGAAGCGTTGGTATTGAGGTTAAAATAAATAATTCACATATTCTTATTATTGCAGTTTATTTTAATAGTTTTAACAACACTAGTTCTCAAGAAACTATATCGCAATTTAAAGAAGAAGATGCACTTATTAACTTCATATCAGTCAAGCTATTTCATCTGTGGGGACTTAAAAAGCAAACATAGGTTATGGAATTATTCTAGAGCCAACAAGTCAAGTAACATATTATATGAATGCTTACAAAGATTTCAATTCATAATAAGATATCCCGATGAACACACTTACGTCCCTGTTAGCTCCATAAAATCCCCGTCGACAATCGATATATTACTGACTCTATATATCCAATTTCAGTTCCAATTGTTGACTCTGATCTAGCTTCTGATCACAATTGCGTTAAATTTAATATTTTTCATGAATGCTCAAATAACATTTCATTGTTAACGTTAGCGTGGTTCATGGTCGTCATGCATTATTTTAAACCAGCTGCATTATACCGGACATATATTTCGATTGATATACGGAACCAGAGAACCAGAGATGGAAATCATCAATCATCCAACGACGGTATACAACTATTATATTCAACATTATAAGTATACATGAACGTATAAGACTACAAGTCTTGAAGTGAAAAACAACGAAAATGGAAAAATAGCAAGACAAAAGTCGAACCTTTGGATTTTGACAGAAACTGCATACCTCATTGTAAATAAGCTAGTAAGTTCAAAATTTGGTGTGGGGTTCTAAAATTACTGTAGACAAAATAAATAAATAAATTTAAATAAATAAATAATGCATTTCTGATCATCACTTATACGATTACAGTCGAGCAAACTGGAATTCGTTTCATAACGATTTAAATATAAAAATTAATCTAATCAATTTAAATTCAATGAATATCACTGAGGTTTGCCAATTTGATGTGCTGATTACTAGCTTAACTACTTACATTAAGGAAGCAGAAAGTTTTGCAGTGCCTAAAAAATTTCCGTCGTATTTCAAGTATGACTATGAGCTAACCTGTAGTATAAAAGAGTTAATAAAAATCAAGATTAAATCAGGAACCCATTCTAAAAGCTTTATTGAACCTTCTAATTAGAAGAGTTAATTTTGAAATTATTTTATTTCGCAAAATGAAGTGGCAGGAATTTCTACCTAACATTTCTAAAGATAACAGTAGGAATAACCCGTGGAACGTAAAACAACTTATAAATAATAAAAAACCAACTACTTCACCGCTTAGAAGCAATGGTAAAATGTTGGTACCATCTCAAGAAAATGCTAATATCGTTGCTAAGAATTCATCAAATTATCAACAGATCTCATTAACTCATTAAATTCTGAGGCTGATCGACCAGTTGCGGAATGTATGGAATCTCTAACTAATTTCAATGATAACATCTCAGTTGCTAATTTTACCAATCCTAACGAAATTACTGCTTTAATCAGACGTTTAAAAAACCGTAAGTCCCCAGGTCCGGATAATATAAACAACAAAATTTTTAAGGAATTGCCAAAAAAGCATTCATATTTTTATCTATAATTTTCAACAGTTGCTTTAAACTCAACTACTTTCCGAACGCTTGGAAAATTGTATTCTCAAACCTGAAAAGGATCCTTACAATCCTGCATGCTATCGACCAATTAGTTTACTAAACACCATAGCCAAACTGTTTGACAAAATAATTCTGACTAGGGTCCAAAATCATATAGGAACGCATAATATTCTCCAAATTCAATTCATTTATACAGCAGATATTCCTTCATTATCAAATATTATTATGGCTCAGTTTGCTGATGACACCGCACTAATTAGGAGAAGCAATGTCCTGCGGTCATTGAAAATAGGTTGAAAAGCATCTATGATGTTATTACAAAATATTTTTCAAAATGAAAAATTAAAATTAATGAAAATAAAAATCAATGCATATTTTTTACGCGCAAGAGGACCCCCACTGACATTCCACAGGGGCCACTAAACACAGGGAACTGCCATATTCCTTGGTCAAATGAAGTAAAATACCTAGGCTTGATGCTCGATACCAAGCTATCTATGTCCTTTGATTTGTGGGAAAAGTAACTTAAGCAAATAAAATAAAATTTTACTTTATAAGTTTGTTTTTAGATCTACATATTATAACATACGCTTTACCCATTTGGAGATGTTTTGCTAAAACACATCGAGCTAAATTGTAAATACTCCAAAATAAATTATTAAAAATCATAATTAATATGCATGCCTAGATGGTATAGTATCAGGTTGCTACACGACGTAACAAATGTAGATTTAATAAACACTTTCATTGAGGCGCGATACAATAAATTCAAATTATCATGCAGCTCCTCAGTCAATCCACTAGTTGAAGCAATATCAAATTATGAATAATTTTGTTAATGTTGTTACTGATTCATTATTTTGGACTTTGGTGAGAAATCATTCACTCTATTTATTTACATACGAAGATATTAATTCTATTATTTTATTTATTCTAGTATAAGTAGGCTTGGGGTTACATTCAAACAAACAAACGATTGCATTCAAATCTAGATGGTTTTTTTTATCTATACCCAATAAACATTTCGTACGTTAATCTGTATGAAAACCAGTACGAACAGCTCACACGGAACGTGGAATCCAAGTTGATATTCATACGGAAAGCTGTGCGAATTGCCCAAGAGAATGGACAATTTTTTCCAATAGTTTTGATTGTATTAGTAATCGAATACATGGAATTTTACTGTTGGTTTCCGCATAAATATTGTATTCCTTTCCGTAAAAAAACTTTACATTTCTGTTATGAAAGTCGTACTTCTTTCTGTAATAAAACACATCTCTTTTTGTTACGATAACCCTACTATTTTCTGTGGCTTAATCAATTTTCATTCTGTAAGCTTGTCTCATTCCTTTCTGTACGGAAACCAGTTTTCTTCCTGTTAGAAAAGCGTACAGTTTTCTGTATGAAAATTGGGTTATTTTTGATAGTATGTATAATTTACAAATAAAAAGAAATATTTTGTTTTACATTTCATTCATTGAATTAATTTTGTTTGTAATAAATACATCAAAATAAATATAAAACATAAATATAAAACAGAAACTTAAAACCTAGACAAAAATAATTCATTTCAAATTAAAATTCTCTTAAATCCTCTAGCGAATTGTTTTGTTACATTAATTTTTGACGAATAATTCATTAAGAAATTTATAAATTTAAATTGTAAAATAAAGTTCAACTTTGTTGCGTTTAGGATACATTGTAATTACATACAGCCAATTTATTTAGTACTAGGTCCTGGTTTTTGTCTCTTTCGTTGGCGGTCTTTGGCTAGTTGAAACCATTTCTTTATGTAGTTAACGACTTCGTCTCGTGAAGAATTAGGGAATTTATTTTGTGTCGCATCTGTATGAAAAATAATTTTTTTTATTTAGTTTAGATTTCGAATATGGCTATTGTATTGCTTGAACCTATTAGAAGTTTCAATATTAAAAAATCTTTTACCGGAATATTCCCTTGCTGTCCAAACCAAGAAAAGTTTGTTCCGACTTCGTCAATTAATAGATGTTGAAGATTTATGTTCAAATATTTGGGCATGTCGTTGCTTTTTTGCATGTTAAATATGTTAATCTGTAATTAACAATACGTATTATATATAATATTTCATCATTAATTAAGTTTAAAATTTATTCTCACCAATTGTTTTTCTGTCTTCATTTACCTTGCAATTTGATTCTAACTTTTGAAATTCGTCCACGGTTCTGCAAGGAATGTCAATAGGGGAATTTTTAATTTCTTTTGTTTTATTTGTCGAATTTCTATGTTTCCACACCAGCTCCCTCAGTATAGTACGTTGTGTAATTTTAATTTCATTACAAGCTTTTTTGATTTCTTTGACATCGTTTTCAATTTTTTCAATGCGTTGTTCTGTATTTATCGTTGCTGAAAAAGAAATCTCATAATAATGCCAGATATATAGGTTTAAAATTAAATTACATTTCGGGCATATATTCTCAATGTTCATCATTTCATCAGAATTTTCGTATTCATGCGGTTTTTCTGTGGACACTGTCGGTGCAAATTTTTTGGTTTTAAAAAAGTTGACGTACCCCAGTTCTTCATCGGACCAGCAAAATGAATCATCAGTTGACACGTTAGGTTGACAATCTACTGTATAAAGAAAATAGTTGAAAACGTTTTTCTAATTATTTCATTATTTTCAAATTTTTCCAATATTATTTGGAGCTTCCAGTTCCAATCTATTATTATCGTTGGTTCTACTTTTTGCTGGAATAATTAAATTGTTTCAAAAAATTAACGAATTTAATTATACAATCCCTTGTGTTCTTTATACCTGCCCTTTTAAAATTGAAAATTGTCTGGGACTCCATACTTTATTCTAATTGAAATATAAAACAAAATTAATGCAATAATGGTATGTATATAGTATTAAAACTATTATGGAGGGCAAACATTTTTTGTTTAATTGAATTTAGTTCAAACTCTTCTATACTTTCTTTAAAACTAATATCTGAAGTGCAATAAATGTTTAAATTTGAAGATTCTATTGGGGAAATGAATAAACTAACTGCGTTTTCTAAAAAGTGCCCAGATATCAGTATAAGACATTTTTTTCTTTTTATGATATCAATTTGAAATATTTGGTTATTAATACAACACAAGTTGTTTGGTGGCAGAATAGAAAATGTATAGTTTTTATACAATACTTCGCGGTATAAGCATTTCCCATTCAGCTCATATTGTAAAGTCGCGAAAGGTTCAATTTCAAAATTATTAGATACATGTGCTTCAGCTTCAAATAGGCGATTTTTAAGTTGTTGTAATGGATGAGATTTCTTTTTTATTAATCGTTTCAAAGATTGCAGGTGGTTTTCAAATTTAAATCCGCTGTAGTTGTCTACATTTCCAAATTTTAAAACATCATAAGGAATATGAAGTAAATTGTGCACATTGTATGATACAGAATGTTGGCCATATAACTGTGGAAACTCCCTGACGTATTTTTGGATCATTTGGTATGCACAATCATTGTTATTACGACATTCATTTATATCGGACAATATTCTTATGGCACAAAACAGCAACAGAAAATGGTTATAGAAAACCTAATTTAATACTCCTTTTAAACATGAAACGCCGGTATAGCACAAAAATAATCTAAGCTCAGTTGCCTTCCACTCCTTTTTATTTGTTGCATTCTGAAATCTATTTCGTCAATTTGGCAATGAGATAGTGAGAATGCTTTTTTTTTAATCACCGTCCAGTATCTCAAAGTTTGTCGCATTACTCCAAGTACAACACAGTGCATATAATCTACCGGGAATTGCGACACACATCCAACATTAATTTTTTCCAATTCAATTTGATCCATGCTTTTATGGTAAAACGGATCAGTTCTGTTCTGAAACCCAATATCCGTGCGTAAGGGATTGTCAATATCGGTAAACACTACCCGCCGGTCTACATAGGTACCCTTTATTTGACATTTGGTACATCCGTAATATCCATTATGTCCTTTTACGTTTAATATTAACGTTTTAGCAGGAGCATCGCAGACAAATGCTCGTAATACAACTTTATATAAAGTATTGTTATGATGGATACCATTCATATGAATATTTTCAAATTCCTTGACAAATTCTTTCAAAAATGAGTTAGCACAATCTGGTTTTTTATAACCGTGGTAAGCTCCTATAAAAAACACCACATCAAAACCATTTACACTTCCTAATATAGGCCATAACTGGCTATTAGAACTTTTCGATAGTGGAAGACCATCTATTCCAATGTCTATTTCCAATTCGGATGTTGTAATTTTATGTTCATTTATAAATTTTATAATATTTTTTTCTAGTCCATAATGAGAATACAATCCACTGCCCAAAGAAATGAAATATTTTTGTTTTGGTGTCGATTTTAGAGTTCTGCAATCTTTTGGAAGTGATGGATGAAAGTTTCTTAATAAATTTAAAAGGCATTCATTGAATCGTTTGTCGTATTATATCGTATACACCATTCAGCTAAATCATTTTGTAGATTACAACTATTAATAATATTGTAGTTTTCTGCTTCCGATTCATCCGCATCAGGATTCATGCCAAAATAATCATCTTCTGAATCATCCGAGAGAAACCCACAGCATTCCGGTAAAACATTTACTGCTTCATTAATTTGTTCAATGTTAATAATGCTGGTAGTTGGCTGGCAATCATATTTATACTTATTCAGTTCATCTGTCTTTGCTTTCTTACATTTTATTTTGTTATTGCTCGAAATGTCAGAAAATGATAACAAACTGTTCACTTCCTTATTTATTTGTTTATACATATTTGCGTCTGTTAAATATATAAAACACTTGGAATAAATTTAATTCAAAAGAGTTGTTTACAAATACACATCCTTGCACGCGCTTGAATTGTCTAGCATACACAATTTGAACTTCTGGGATTCCCAATCTATACTACCAACTCAACAACCCCCGAAAAAAAAAATAAAATGAAGCCGATTTGAAAACCCAAATGTCTCATATAAAACATAATTTACTATGACAATTTAATAAATTAATTGTACATGCATTAAATGATTGTTTTATATAGGTTTTATTTAAAATCGACACGAATTTTATCTAAATTCAAAATATTAAAATGATCAAAATGATTGGACTCACTGTTTTGGTAGAAATTACAAAGATGGCTGATACTTTTGACTTTTTTTGCGCGGACTACTTCTTTACTAAATATATACAAAACAGTAAACAACGTTGGTATAGTATGTTATGCGTATTATATGTTGGTATGGGTGTACAATACGAATTTTTTATTTTTTTCCGTATGAAAATCGTACTAAAAATTCCGCCTCGGAATAAAATGTTTATTGGGTACATTTCTTCCATATACCATAAATTTTCTCTAATATACAGGGTGATCCAATACGAGCTTCCGGACGTTTTTTTTTAAAATAAAAAGATGAAAGACTTAAGGTGACTTAGACGTAAGTTCGGTTTATGACATTTAATGTTTGAAAATAATTTGTTTTAAATGTTGTCCGCGACTGACTCTTAGATGACCCATTCTATGGGTCCAATTTTCAAGCACTCTTTCGAGCATTTCGGCCGATATTTCGTAATTACGCGTGTTATGATCGCTTCTAATGCAGGAATCGATTGTGGTTTATCGATATAATCAAGTGTTTTCAGATACCCCCATAAAAAGTAATCTAACGGCGTTAGATAACAAGATCTTGGAGGCCAATTCACGGGTCCGTTTCTTGATATAATGTTCTCATTAAAATTGTATTTCATTAAATCGATGGGTTGGCTTGCTGTGTGGCACGTTGTACCATCCTGTTGAAATCACAAGTCGGCTACACCAATATTTTGATTTTTTGGCAATTAAGCTGGCAGTTAATATTTCGGCTGAAATGCTCAAAAGAGTGCTCGAAAATTGGACTCATAGAATGGATCATCTAAAAGCCAGTCGCGGACAACATTTAAAAGAAATTATTTTCAAACATTAAATGTCATAAACCGAACTTACGACACATATACAATTTTTGATTTTTAAATTGATTTTAATGCGTTTTTTTCAAAAAAACTTCCAGACGCTCTTATTGGATCATTCTTTATATATTCATTGAACTTTATTTAATGTTTTTTAATTATCAATTTTTAATATTCTTATGTAAGTATCAAATAGTGTACTGGAAATAAAATAATAATTTAATTATTATCTACTAAATTGTAATTAATTAAATTCTGAACGAAATAAATAATAATAATTAAAAAAAATACATCGTTACGACATTACCTTTGTTAGTTAACCTTGCTGACGCTACCTTAATCAAGCTGAGCATCTGCTTCTGCCATTGTAACAGTTTTGAACTCCTAATTTATTCTTCTTACATTTTGCAATCGTTCACAATAAGTAGATAATTGATTATTCTGTTTTGAAAATATTTTGTTGGATTATCATTTTTTGAAGACAATTAATCCACATGAAAGTAAAACGAACTAGTGTGCAGAGTGTTGCATTTGCTTTAAAATATTTGGTGTGAGAGTTTTTGGTTAGACGGTTCAGTGACAACTTTTTGTGCGTTTTATTGTGCGTAAATTTAAAACATTTGAGGGTCAGTTTTTATTATTTCAACTCTTTCAGTATCAAATTGTTGTTTTTTGCAAAAATTAAATGCCTATTGTATATTCATAAACTCTACATTGTAACATAAGGTGTACCACGATATCCCGAAAGACAGAATCTCGATTGACCAAATCACGAAGTTATAATCCAGGCACGATAAAATCCAGATAAGACAAAATCCAGACTAGACAATATCCAGACTAGACAAAATCCAGACAAAACATAATCCAGACAGAAAATCCAGACAAATTTTAAACGCGCGCGCGTTTAAAATTTGTCTGGATTTTCTGTCTGGATTACTATCCTCCGTTCGGTTCGTAGCTCATATAATCAAGAAAACCCAGAAATCTTAAATATGGTAATAAAACTGCACATGCATCGTGTGAATATGGCTTTAATGCATTTATGTCAAAAACTTTATGATTATTGCAATGTAAAATGAAGAATCACTAAAATGTAATGATACAGCTGCACAAAAATGAAAATTGAGTTTTATGTTAATGGAGTTAGTCAAATAGGGGTCTGGTAAGATAAATAATACCTACGTATTATATATCTATGGGTAGTATTTCTTAAAATTAAGTTGTAAAACACTAAATAAAACACATTAAAATAATAAATAAATTTGTGGTGGCATAATTACAGGTAAGCAATTTTAATATAGATTAGAGCAAAATTATGCACGAAAAAATTAAATTTCAGTATAAATTTGGATATGGACATACAATATTGAAATCTAACAAAGGTGGTTTGAAACTAAATTTAAATGGATTTCTATATCATGTAGATAAAAAGCGATCTAAAAGTGTGCTGGATTTGAGCAAAACGGAACTCGCATTACTACAAAGGAAGGGTTACGACTTTAATCGATAAACATGGACAACAGAAAATCAAAGTAAACCCTACTGAGCACAATCACGATCCATTCGCTTCGAATACACACATCGTTAAAGCTAATACTTCCATTAAAAACGCAACCGCGACCGTATTAAAACCATGCCAAATAATATCCTCTGTGACTGCGGAATGTAATCCTCTTTGTTAAAAATATATATTTGCCTTCTTCATCTGCACAGCAGAAAAAAATATATAGACAGAGACAAAAACAGCAGTTGAAGCAGCCCAAATGTATTGAAGACATCGAAATCCCTGAGCAATTGCAATACATCAATAGGAAATTGTTTTTACTTTCTATTAAAAAATTTGAAGGTCAATGTATTATCCTGGGTACCATTGAGGATATCCATCTGTTATCAAAGTCCAAGTTTTGGATTATGGATGGTACGTTCAAAGTAGTACCATCATTGCTACGACAGCTGTTTAGCATACACGGTCGAGTAGGAACAGATGCATGCGTGTGTGCGTTGTGAAATAGTTCCTCTTGTTTATTGCTTAATGTCCGAAAAAAGCGAGCGTTGCTATAATGAATTTGTATACAGAGTGGCTGAGACCAAATGTTACTGACTCCACTCTGCTGTCATTTGTGTAGTAGTCATTTTCGCGCGTCAATTTTTTGACAGATTGAAGTTTGGCTAGTTGTTTACATGTGGTCAACAAATAATTGTTCTAAATTAATATCTTCATAAAAAAATCGAAATGGAATCCAAACGTAATAGTGTAATTGCGCTGTATTTGGGTGGAAATTCACAAACAGCAATAGTTCGTCAGCTCCAGCATTTGAATGTGAATAAAATGTTTGTGTATCGAACCATAACTCGATACAACGAAACTGGTAGCATCGCTAAACGCAACAGAGGCGGTCCTAAAAAGACAGCAAAATCAAAAAAAATTATACGAAATGTGAAATCCAACGAAATCCTCGTCAAAGTGCCAATCAATTAGCCGCACGTCTACATGTTTCACGATACAGCATTCAAACCATATTGAAAAATGAACTACACTTGAAGCTCTACAAGATACAAAAAGTTCAAGATCTTACGGAGGCACAAAAAAAAGTTAGGCTTGAAAGAACACGAGCATTGAAGGCCTTGGCCGAACGTGATGAGATTCCAAAAATTGTCTTTTCTGATGAGAAAATTTTCACCATTCAACAGTATGTGAATAAACAAAATGATCGTGTTTGGTTAGAGCACAAGTCCAACGATAATTTGGACACATAAGTTGCCATGCGCAAGCAATCACTAGCTTATGTTATGGTTTGGGCTGCAGTGACTGCAGATGGACGCACTCCTCTGGTTTTCATCGAACATGGAGTCAAGGTAAACCAAGATGTGTACCGCCAAAAGATCCTAAACGATGCTTTGCTACCTTGGGCACGTAAACACTTTGGTACGAACCGTTGGACATTCCAACAGGACTCGGCACCGTCACACAAAGCTCGAGCGACATAGCAGTTTTTACAAAATTGCGTTCCGCGGCTGATTTCGTCGAAAGAATGGCCACCATATTCACCAGACTTGAATCCCATGGTTTTCTCCATATGGTCCATTTTGGAGAGTAAGGTGTCCACTAAAAAAATACGAAAGTGTTGATGCATTGAAGTCAGCTCTTGTTCGAGAATGGAATAAAATTGCGCAAGCTCACGTTCGGCCAGCATGCAATGCTTTCTATGGAAGACTGAATCAAATAATCAGAGCCAAAGGAGGTCATATCGAGCAGTAACATGTTTTTCATAAAATGTAATATGTTTTCAACATATTCCACGAAATTTCAATAAAAAATAATCAAAATTAAAAAAATTACAGCGTTTTCATTTGGTAACACTTGGTCTCAGCCACCCTGTATAGAACTTATGAGAATTGCTTTTCATAATGAAATCTGTTTAAACCCCAGTCATATTATTTCAGATTTCGAAAGAGCAAGTACTAATATATTTAAATCGTATTTCCCAGAAACACAATTTAAAGGGTGTTTCTTTCACTTCGGTCAAATTATATGGCGAAGAATTCAAAAGGAAAAACTTGAAAAAATATGATACCAATGAAGAATTTTCACTATATGTAGATAAGAAAACTGAAAGCTCTTGCTTTTGTACCAGCTAATGAGATTTGTGATTACTATGAAGCCAACCGAGATTTTTTTTTAAAAAAAACAACATTTTTAGAAGATATTTATATTTATGGTAAGCAGTCAAAATGAGGAAAACATCTTCCCATGTATTCACCTTCTTTCTGGTCAGTATATGGTAATATCGTGTTTAACCTTCCACGTACACAAAATAAAATCGAGGCCTGGCATAGAAGGCTATCATCTTTAATAGAGTCTAAACACACAAATATTTACAATTTAATTTCAAATTTAATTAAAGAAGAAATAGTGGTAGAAACAAAGGTAGAAAAGGCGCTGTTACACAAAGAAGGAAGAATGCATTAAAATAATAATTGGTGAAAGAAAAAATTATTCTAAAGATGACTTCTTGAAAAACATAGCCACACATCTGTCTCTACCTTATAAGGCAATTTTTTTAAATTTATTCTTATTTTATTTTTTAATTGGGAGACTGATTTTTTATTATTTTCAACGCCAAAAAGGCATTTTTTTGAATTAATGTTATTTGCGTTTAAGTTCTTAAATTAAGTTTAAGTTAACATGAAAATGAAGAAACTAAATAAAATTTCCGAATTTTTTTAAAATTATTTAGTGTTTATATATGTACGTGATTCATAAATTTTTGTATATCTGGATTTTGCTCTGTTGGGATTTCATCTTGTCCGCATTTTGTTTAGTCTGAACTTTGTAATGTCCGTATTTTATCTTGTCTGGAAATTGTCGAGTCTGGATTTTTAAGAAAAGTCGGGATTTTGTCCTGTCGGGATATTGAAAGTCTGTATTACGGGGTGCTTCCTTAACATAATTGTTAACAATTACAAATTACTCCATTGTGTAAAAACAGACACGTGTTTTTTGATGTTCGTATACCCTACAAAATTTCCCGTACCTTTCTAGCTGTCAAAGTAATAAATATGCTACGCACAACAGAAAAAATCTGTTTTTTACTCAACATTTTTATGTAGGCAAAAATTTCAGCACAAATATTTTACATAAAATTGACAAATAACAAATTAAAATTTAAAAAATCCCTACTATAATTTTTTAAGTTTGTGGATAATGGAAATGTCATATTCACATTGAAGGGTAAATACATTGAGTTTCTATTCTTAGTTTAACGATAAGTTTTATTATTTAAGTTCGTCAGTAATTTGTAAATTCATTGCCATTTTTAACAAAATAATTGTAAAAACAGATACGTCACACTAACAATGACAGTTGTAACAATATTAACAATATAGAGTTTATGAACATACTCCTGAGTAAATGTAGGGAATTTTAGATTGTGGTTGAAAAGCAGGATCTACTAGATTTATTAATTTCTTTTTGTATTTTCTTTCGGTTTCACTGAAACCTCTGATAGTCACAATAACGTTTTATTGTACAGCACTTGTCGTGCCCTGTCAAAAACCCTTATCCAACGTTCGAGCTCTATATATTTATCAATGCGGCGAACCGGTGATATTCCAGATTAATTTTAAGGACATGCTGGGGTTGAATCCAGCACTTGCAGTAGATTTTGCTTTACATTATTACGTTTTAGTAGGCTGCATACAAAAAATAATAACTAACGATTTTTACAAAACACTCCTTACGTCCAACGATGGGGATTTTTCCTCAAAATATTATAATCTCCTGTGAAATTTATTGCACTTCAGCATCACATGTGCCACTTACAGTCAAATTTATTTAGTTGCGTTAAAAATAATTAATTGTTACTTTGTCTTGTATTATATTTTCTTGCTACGATTAACAACACAACACGGTTTCCTTTACTCCGTTTTTCGTGTTTTGCTCTGTTTGGTTGTATTTGGTTTGGTATAACAAGACATTGTTGCCTTGTTATACGAGTACCAAACAGAGCAAAACACGAACAACGGAGTAAAGGAAAAGGTGTAATTATTGCTAAATAGATACATATTTATGAAAAATTCAAGTGTTCCGATTTTTATTAACATTTGAATTGTGTGGAATCACAATTCAGATGACTTCTACATTCTACTAATCCTAAGAAATCTACTACCAATTTGCAGAGTGCACATGCAAAAAATATTACCCTGCAACGCGAATATATTACGAATTCATATCCAATTTATTAACATAAATCCATTTTCAGTACATAAAGAAGACAAAACACAAAACAGAACTTTTAAATGTTTACTGTTTCGCATATTTGTGTTTCAATCAAATATTAAATAAATTATGGAATTATAAATTAATGATTTGTATACATACACCATCTGTGGAAAAGTCTGTGACTGCGACATGAAAAGAATAATATTTTTTTATACTCGTATTCGAAAGTAGACTACATATGAAAATGATTCGACGTTCTAAATAAATTATATTGAAATGTCAACGGAAAAAAACTCCTAGAAATGTCGACAACATTCAACAGGTAGGTACTAAGATTTTTATCTTTTGACATCACAAACTGTTACCATAAAAATATTGAAGACTCATTTTGTATTACGTGTGCTACGGATTAATTAAAGCAAACTCATCGCATTGTTTTTTTGTGTATAAACCCGGTGCGATTATAACACATTGACATTTCTACGTAGTAAAAAGCAGCACTTTTGAGTGGAATACTGGAATATTAACGCAGCCCTATTGCTCGAATGTACTCGATTATTATCTTCAACTGAATATTTTTCTTATTTCTTTATGTTAAGGAGAATGAAAAAGAACTTTATGCAAATTTTATGTTATTGATTTTACTTTTTCATGTATATATTTTGTTCTAGGTAAAATATTTTACATTAATATTGTTGTGTGTGTATGCCATAGTATGAGTGAGTGTTTTCAAGAATTTCGATATATTTATTCTAAACAAAAAGTAAAAACTTGGGTAAATAATGGAATTGTTTCGAACGGAAACAAGCAAAAATCCCAAAAAGCGTTTTATACAAGTACCAAATCTAGATTTAACGTTTGCTATACAACGTACAATACATTTTGCGAAATATTTTTCAAAGTTAATATTGATCTTACGTCTATAAATAAGCAACAGGTACTTAGTTCTGTAAAGGTTTCGACAATTGGCACATACGAAGAGGTCGGTAAGATGAAACAAATTATAAAAAATGTGTGTTGTATACACACGCAGTAATCTTATACCATCACAGTTCTAAATCTCTTTACTACTTGATAATAAACGGAATCCTTAAGACCGAGTATAACAAAAACATTTATAAGGAAGGAATAATGATATATTTTTATATGCATAATAGAAAGTAGTCCATGATGGATCCGCCGACAGCGCATCTAAGTAAATTGTATATGTGCTATAAGTCAGCAGAACCGGATAGCAGGATACCTATAAAATTAAATTTAATTTCCTTAAATGGTGTCTCTTCTTGGTGGTGCCTTTCCAAAACAATACTGTGTGAAATATTTGCAATTAAATTACAAATAATTGTCAGAAGTCTTGTTAAGTGCCTTAATAAGCGCTTGATTCTGTGCGAGATTTATAAATATGATTGTGAATTTAAGATGAAGTCGACAGATCTAAATGTGGGATGACTACTCCTAAAGTTAAATAGGGTTACAAACGGGTTAGTAATTTATTAAAAGTTGTTTAATTTATTTATTCATTTATTTATGCATTTATGAAGAAGTGAAGACATAACAAATACTGCCGCAATATAAATGTAACTCCTATTCATCTAGTCGTTTTACTTATTAAACTTAAAGATATTAGTTCACATGGCTTCAAATTTTAACAAATTACATAATTACACTCACTGATGGGTCGGCTGAATCCATGCCATAGAAAGAGTTAAAAATGATGAAATACCACGCACTTTTCTATAATATTTACGTACAATTTAAACTTACAGGAATTTTGATAAATTCTGTCTTATGAAATCAACAATGCTGCCACTTCCGATACACAAAATGTCATGTCCGCCAAACTTCGTAATGATCTCCCAATTTATGGAAAAAGTTTTAGTATGAAGTTTCATCCGAATATTCAATCTGCCAGGACTGTAGAAATCTCAAATTTTGGAGAAATAAGGCTCTGTTAACTCGTCATTTTCGGAAAAATTTAAAAAAATGCTCTGATTCTTTTTTAAAATTTATTTTGCAATCTTTTTGGATTTAATCGTTTTTTCGTAAATGCTATAGACTTTTCTGTGAAAAACGAAAAAGCTCTTCTAGAAGCAGCCACTTCCGGTGGAACAATGTCTGGCAAAATTTTTAGGGTTCTCATTATTGTGGAAAAACTTAAGTTTCAATCCGATCGATCAATCTATTTGAGCTGTACAATGGCTAAATATTTTTAACACTGTTGGCCGTGAGCACTTGGAAAAACACACACTTTAAATGTTTAAAAACATTTTTAAGTACATGTTTTTTAAGCACACATTTTTGCGAAACAAAAAACAAGTGCTTAAAAATGTGTTTATTAAGTGATTTGTAAATGTCATATTTACCACAAACTTAAAGCCTAGGTCATTTTATCTAGGCGTATATAGTATATAGGCGATAGTTAGAGCCATGGAATAACAATCTGAATTTTTACCACCAATTTCAATAAAATGAGTTCGGTTATAAAGATATGAGAAGTATCAGAACACAAAATCAGTAGAGAAGTCAAATGAGTGCAGGCTTTGCAGCGGCTGATGGATAGAAAAGCATCACTAAAGTCAGTGTAAGCCGCGTGCAGATCGACACTTAAGAGTGCCTTGAAGATAGGTATTATTTTCGATATTTTCGATTCAGTCGGAAAATATCTTTGTGTAACTACTGGTGGCAAAATACTTTTAATATTATTTAGAACCATATTTAATAGAATCTTGAATGTTTTTAGTGTAATTTTCATGATTTTGGTGTTCATGTTGCTGTGTTTTAATTTGTCAGTTGCTTCTTTCCATGTTTTGATACGCGTTGATTTTCAAATATTTTGATGATATGATTACTTTGTGTTTCAATCTTCTTCGCTGGTAGTGTCAGGTCGAATCTTCTAGAGATAACCGAGTAGAGTTTGTCAAAATTCTTTAGGTGCTGGCTGCATTTTTTAGCATTCATTTTTCTAAAATTGTACGTCATGATGTTCTTAATGTGGTAGTTGTTATTCTGTGTCATGCATACATCCAATAGAATTCCCATAAGTTTGTAGTATGCATCATTTAGGTGATAAATGAATGGTGATAATAATTCTGATACTTTGAAAATATTTGACTTATTGATAAACACCAAATCGAGCACCGTTCATACGCATTACTGTTGATTATTAATCATATTATGATTAATTTGATAATTTAATTTAGATTCCAAGCTACATAGCATTCAGTCAGGAAACGAATACTTTTTAGATGCTATATTGAATATATATATATATATATATATATATATATATATATATATATATATATATATATATATATATATATATATATATATATATATATATATATATATATATATATATATATATATGGGTTTCAAATACCTGAATTGTGTTGTTATACATCCCTGAGTTTTTGTAGGGAACAACCGTTTTGTTTTTGTTTAATATTTAGTAATCGAGTTAGTTTATACGTGAAAATAATAAAGAGCGCATGTATAAAGACGCCTATAATTTTTATTAAAGACTCTAATAATAAAATCCCACATTTTGGGGGCTCAACCGGGATATTAGTTAATAGACGTGACGGGTAATTGTTTTTCATAAAATTCTGATGGAATTTTAGACGGGAAAGCATTTATTTATTGAAATAAGTTTATTCAAAAATAAAAGACATTTTGTTTTTGTGCGCCCTTTTTTTTTTTCGTTCGACGATAAATTGGTTTTGCGAATTTGCATTTGTTAAAAAAGGATGAATTTGAAACAAAAACAGTAAAAGCAATGAAAGAAGAGTTATCCAAGTTGGGGCTTAGTACGGATGGAAAGCGAAATGAATTAATTCAACGCTATGAACGAGCGATGACGCTAATCAAGGACAGTTTCACAAAAAATGTTTGCGGTTCCGAATCGTAAAGTAGAAGAAATGCGGATATGTATGCCGAGGAAACTAATTTCGCATTTAAAGACGTTGAAGGTTCGGTATTAAAATTTAGCGGCGATGACAACTATCCAATTAAAAAGTGGTTGATAGAGTTTTGTGAAACATCAAAACTATTAGGTTGGAGTAATTTACAGCGATTTGTGTATGCAAAGCGACTTTTGACGGGCACAGCCAAGATGCTAATACGTTCTACGAGCGCAAAGGATTGGGAATCATTGCAACAAGTGTTACTCGACGAATTTCATGTGAATGTTAGTAGCGCTACTGTTCACCAGATGCTAATAAAGACTAAAAAGGGAAAAGATGAAACTATACATCAGTACATTTTGCGTATGCGCGAAATTGGTGCATTGGCTGACATCGAGGACGAAGTAATTTTGGAATACATCATTGATGGTGTCTATATTGAGGATTCAAATAAGATTTGGTTATTTGATACCAAAAATTTTAAAGATCTTCGACTGAAGTATGAAGCATTTGAAAAATTAAAAATTAAATCGATGAACAAGGCTACCTCAAATAATATGAAATCTAATCAACCACTGGAGCAACCAGTGCTGAGTGGTAATAAATCAATAAATCCCCGACGTAATAAGATTAAGTGTTACAACTGTAATGAATACGGTCATCTGTCGAAGGATTGTCAAAGGAAATCCGATGGCGTAAAGTGCTTTAAGTGTAATACGTTTGGACACAAAAGTTTCGAGTGTCCTAATTTATCGAAAACGAATGTTAGCTTGTGTACGACAAAAGAACATCGAATGAAAATTGACGTATTAATTGACGATATGAAAGTGTGTGCTCTGATAGATACGGGAAGTTTCGTAAATTTGATCCGATCCGACGTTTATTTGAATTTGAATACTATGAAACCTTTGAAATCCAGATCAACCTTGACGGGACTTGCTGGTAAGAAGATTGAGACATTTGGAAAATTTGAAGCAGATATCGTTATTAACGGTGACAATTTCCATGTGCCGGTACATGTAGTGCCTATGTTATTCCGTAAATCTTTTGACTGGCTGTGATTTGCTTTGTGAAGCAAAAGTGATTATCGATGAAAACGGTGTGCATATCCGTAAAAACGACGAATTTTGTGCGATACTATCGAAGTTAAAGATGAAATTATTGATGTCACGCATATTATCGACCGAAGTGATGCTCAGGTCGTTAAGCAATTATATCAGCAGTATTCACCGACATCGACGAAAACTTCAGATGTAAAATGCAAAAGAATTTTGAAGGATGAAACGCCAATTAGTCAGAATCCAAGACGTTTGTCGATTTACGAGATGGAGCTGGTTGATAAAATAGTGGAAGATTGGTTGAAAACCGGAATAATTGAACATAGTTCATCGGAGTTCTCTAGTCCGATTGTTTTGGTTTCAAAGAAAGACGGCTCAAAACGTTTGTGCGTGGATTATTGGAAAATTAACCGCCAAATTGTCAAAGATCGCTTCCCCCTTCCGCTGATAGAGGATCAATTGGATCGGCTACAAGATGCTCGGGTATTTAGCTTGCTCGATTTAAGAAACGGATTTTTTCATGTTGCTGTTGAAGAAAGCAGTCGCAAATATACATCGTTTGTGACACCAACGGGGCAGTATAAATTTAGGAAAGTACCGTTTGGGCTATGTAACAGTCCTGGTGTATTCATGAGATTCGTGAATAGCATCTTTCGTGATTTAATACGTAAAGGGATAATGTCGCTTTATCTCGACGACATCATTATTATGGCAACTGATAATGAATCAGCGATTGAAAATTTGAAAATTGTACTGAAATTGGCCTCTGAATATGGACTTGATATTAACTGGAAGAAGTGCAGATTTCTTGTTAGACGAGTGGAATATCTCGGACATGTTATTTATGACGGCAAGATAAGACCATCGGATTGCAAGACGTGGGCCGTGAGGAATTTTCCGCAGCCCTATGACAAAGAAGCAGATTCAGCAATTTCTCGGTCTGACGGGATATTTTCGCAAATTTGTATACAACTATTCGGTGATCGCCAGGCCATTAAGCGATTTCTTGAGGGAGGGTGTGGATTTTGTGTTCGGAGAGGAGGAGATAATGGCGTTTAATTCGCTAAAACGACATCTCACGGGTAATCCTGTGCTTCAATTATTTAGACACGGGCTGCCCACTGAACTTCATATACAGACGCTTCAATGTACGGCTACGGTTTCCACCCAATTGGGTTCCACCCAATTTATTACGCAAGCCGCAAGACGACAGATGCAGAGAAGAAATATAGCAGTTATGAGTTGGAAGTGTTCTCCATCATTTACGCACTTAAAAAATTTCGCGTTTATTTGATTGGTACGCATTTTAAAATTATTACGGACTGTGCCGCTTTCGAGATGGCGATGAAAAAAACAAGTTTGACTACTAGAGTGGCAAGATGGGCCCTGTCTCTCGAAGAATTCGACTACGAAATTAATCACCGACCAGGTACCCGAATGAAACACGTTGATGCCCTTTCACGCAATCCAGTTCTAATTGTTGACGATGATATTGTTTCTCGTCTAAAGTGTGCTCAGCAGGGTGACGGGTTTATCGCGGCAGTGATAAAATTAGTTGAGAATGGCCCATACAAAGATTTTATGGTAGAGAGTGATCTTTTGTACAAAATAAAAGATGGTAACCAACTGTTAGTCGTCCCGCGCAAAATGCAAGCAGAGGTTATAAAGCGAATCACGAAATTGGTCATTACGGTGTACGGAAGGTGCAAGAGCTGATCGAACGAGATTTCTAGTTTGAAAAGATGTTTGACAAGATTACAACAAGTGTCAAGAATTGCGTTCAATGTATCTTGTGCAACCGAAAAACGGGTAAACAAGAAGGATACTTACATCCAATCGAAAAGGGAAATCTACCTCTTCATACTATACATTTAGATCATCTCGGGCCAATGGCGACAACTAAGAAGCAATATAATCATGTGTTAGTAATGATAGACGGTTTTACGAAGTTTGTGTGGATATATGCGACAAAATCCCCAACATCGAAGGAAGTGTTGGAGAAACTCCAAAAGCATAGAGAAGTGTTTGGTAATCCAATGCGCATTGTGACTGTCAAGGGAACCGCATTTACCAGCAACGAATTCAAGGAATATTGCGAAGTCGAAGGTATCGAACATGTTGCGATAACTACAGGCTTGCCAAGAGGTAACGGCCAAGTTGAGAGAATTCATCAGTCAATAATATCAGTCATCCCGAAGCTATCGATAGACGCTCCAGATCGATGGTTTAGATTCGTCGGAAGTACGCAACAAAGTCTTAACAACACGCTGAATCGAAGCATTAGTGCTACTCCGTTTGAGTTATTAGTTGGCACTAAAATGCATCAGAAAACTGATACGAGAATTCAAGAAATTATTAATGAAGAAATTATTAAAAATTTCAGAAACTCTCGAGATAGTTTAAGAGAAACTGCAAAGAAGCAACTAGAAAAAATACAAACATAAAATCGACGATCGTTTAGGAAAAACCGCAAAGCTCCTACGACCTACAAAGTCGGAGATCTAATAGCTATAAAGAGAACTCAATTTGGACCAGGTTTAAAATTGAAGCCAAGATTCTTCGGACCATACAAGGTGTGCAAAGTTAAAGAAAATGAACGCTACGATGTAGAAAGAGTAGGTGATCACGAGGGCCTTAAGAGAACGTCAACAGCAGCCGAGTTTATCAAGCCTTGGTTGGATTCGTCGTTCGAATCATCCGGGTCGGATGAGGAGTAGGATGGACGAGTGTGGGTTTCAAATCCCTGAATTGTGTTGTTATACATCCCTGAGTTTTGTAGGGAACAACCGTTTTGTTTTTGTTTAATATTTAGTAATCGAGTTAGTTTATACGTGAAAATAATAAAGAGCGCATGTATAAAGACGCCTATAATTTTGATTAAAGACTCTAATAATAAAATCCCACATATTATATATATATATATATGTATATATATATATATATATATATATATATATATATATATATATATATATATATATATTTAGTGCGACCCATTTTTGTATGGAGGAAATATTATCTCTTTCTCTCTGTCGGGCTCAGGACTAAAAATATTGGTTTCTGTTAGGAATGACCTTATGCAAATTTCCAGGTCCATCGGACGACGTTTAGAGGTAGCTCAAATTGCTTTTTTGCAAAAAAACACTAAAACGACCCTTAGTGACGTTTTCTCCTCTCTTGCACACCAGCTCGTTCAAGTAATGCCGGTTTAATAGTTTCTAAGTATTTTTGATTATGCCGAATCCAATAAAATGATAAAAAAGGTGGTTGACCTAGTAAAAAATTTGTTTCCGGGCTGTTTTTGAAAGAAAATTAAAACTTGTTAGTTCCCGCTAAATTTTAAAATAGTGCCTATCATGATTGACTAAATTTGTCAGAGAATTACGTATTATATATTTATTTTTTTACTAAAAAATTAACAATTTTATAGTTGAAAAACGCCCAAAAGGTACTTTTGCCGTGCATACGTATCTGCGAGAACACATCAATTTTAGTGGGTTTGTACTTATTAAGTGTATTTCTGTGGAGATAAATAAAGTGCAATTAAACACATGTAATCTTATTTTATGTGTATGCCTAGTTTTATGACGAATGTGAAGTTCTCGACAAAATAAAAAATAACAAAACATGGCGGACTACAACATTTGTCGAAATAATAAAAATGCACATGTATTAGTAAAACCGTTGACAAAAGCAATGTTAGGATTATTTAAAAATTTTGCTATGAAAATCAGCTGCTCGTTGATATGCAATTACTAAACTAGCGACTTCGGCAATGACAATTAATACAAAATTCGAAATGTTCCAACAAACAAAAATTATCCCCGTTTTAATAGGATGACGTAGACCCATTTGTTATAGACCTCGAACTAGATCAGCTTTTGCAAAACTAAAATAAATGGGATTTAGACGTTCACTGTATCGAGGATTGGCCAGCTTACAGAGATGTTCCACGAACAAGGTATGCAAATTGTTTCGTCATTTATCGTAGCCGATGTCATGGTACTGAGAAAGTTTTAGTTACTACCGATAATCAATGGGCGACCCGCCTTCTTACAGTGCTAAATAAATTCAGTTCTTCTAAATATGATATATTATTTAATAAAACTTTTGTTATTTTTTTACATAATTTTTAATTTTGATTCTAATATTTAAAACTTGAATTGATTTTCTGTGGTGGGTTATCATTGCAGATTGAGAGTCACCCGATGCTTGTTTTTTGCTTTCCTGTCATGAAATTTTGGGCTAACTTCACAAGGGTTTGTTTGCGATCAAGTTTTGTGATCAACTTTTGAATATCGGCACTAAAATAGAACACTATCATTCTCATATAAGCAACCACGACCCACTGTACTGAAAACCAAATTTCCCCATATAAATTAATGTTAAATTAGCGGCGCCTATGTGTTTCCATAAAATTTAACTGATGAAGAGGAACGAAACAGGCGACCAGCGCCTTTTATGTGTTTGGGGTATTATAGTTTTAATGTTTAAATAAATTATTATAGAAACCTGTAGAATGCAATGTACAGTAACAATTTATTATTCCATGCAGCTGACTATATCAATAACGAAAAATTGCATACGGACTAAAAGTTGTTCCTCATTTTTCTTAAATCGTCAAAGAATTTACTTCAAGTTTTTTCTGTGTGATTTTTTCATTGCAAGCGATTCCCATGAGGGGAAAATAAATAATAATAACAATAAATAAAGAAAGGATAATAAAAAAACTTCAAGTAGACAATTAACCTAAAAGTTCTCTCGAGACTTTCCAAACGTTCGTTGTTAGTGTCCCTTAAATCATTTATTTCTTCTCGCAAAAATAAATCCGCTAATTAATATTTCCTAATTAAATAAAATGGATCGATATTTTGCACGCTAGTTTATATAGAAAAAAAATCCACCACCACTAAAAATTCAGCATTATACTTTGTGCTACATTCATTTAGCCAGCATGTAATTTTGTAGTACAACTTCAAAATGTATGTCCAAGAATAATTAAAATTTTAGCTTTTGAATTAAACTTTATTGTAGAAGGAACAAGAAAAAATAAAATTAAAATCCTTTTTAATTGTCAGCCAAAAAGTTTTATTTGTTTTTTTTATTTTGAACTACAACTTTTTGTGATGATTTATTAGAATTAGAGATCCGTCAAAAAAATAAAATCGAAAGCGTACAAAAGTTTTTTCCCCGGATTATCCGCGTGTTTGTATAGTAATCCTTTTCAAAAATTTAAATTTTCCGAATTATTTTACGACAATTTTTTTGTTTTGTGTTGTTTTTAATTTTGACGATAAATATTTAATGAATTAATTATATATAGTTTGTGCTTAAGTCAATTTACAAAAGCAGCAAACAAACATAAAACTCGAAACCTGATTTATCTAACGTGCTTGAAAACAAAACTTTTTTTGTTGCTCCTGCTATTCAGGATTTATAGCTTCTTCGCATAAATGTATGCTGAAAACGAACGTACACAAAATTATGTTTCAGCGAAAATAATTAATTATTTGGTTTTATTCGAGTGGTGTGTTGGTGGCTGTTGGTGTATTATGTGGGTGTTATATTTTCAATACATTTTCATTTTCACGTTTTGTAGTGCATATTAGAAAACGGAGTGATTAGTAGGAGATAAAATATTTGCTTTTGTTACCGGTGTTTTGCGTGCCTAATGAATGAATGCCCTAGTAATTTATTACTTTTTGAAGGGGAGAATTTCGATGGTGGTGTACGCTGATATTTTAGCGAGGTGTTTGTGAAGTAATTCAATACAGAAAAATTTGTTTTCCTACGTGCTTTACGGTAGTAGTTAATTTTATACCTTGAGGCTTAAAATGTTTTTTGCACGAGAATCCAAGTTTTAAACATTCAAGAACAATTAACATTTTATATATTCACAAGTGATGAGGCATCACTTTGTGCTTTACATTTGCCACTGATCTCAGGCGTATTTTTTGATACCGGGCTAAACCTTATACCATGGCAATCGATTCCGGATTACGACTGGGGCTAACCACCCTAGGTTAGGTTAGGTTAGATTAGAGTGGCTGCGATCGCACACTTAGGCCAATAGTGCCCCATTGTGATACCACAGGATCCTATCTCCCCTTTACTCCCGTTAAAACCGTCCAGAGCTACTTATGTAGTGTGACATATCTCGCACTCCACAGTCCGCGAGTTCCAAAAGGCTGTCCATACCTTACACACCTTAGTACTTATGCCTTCTGTCTGATAGTGCCGGACACGAGCATAAGAAGTGATCTGTAGTCTCTTCCTCCTCTTCATCCATACAACTTCTATAAAAGTCATTTGTCTGTAGATCCAGCTTTCTCGCACGTTTCCCAAAAAATCAGTATCCTGTCAGTATCCCTACGACCAATCCTACCTATCGTTTTCCCAGGGATACTAGTGCCTTGGAGCGCCGCAAGTCCAGTTTTAGCCAAACCTGTTTTGCTATCCTGCACGCGAAAGTGTTGGTCCACCTCTCATTTGTGGAGGCGATTACCTTTTTACGAAGCGCCAATTTGAGCGCTGCTATAGGTCTCCTCAGACTTGCACTTTTCCGCTGCATCTGGAGAGTCGTACCTAGCTAGTTCGTCTGCCCTGCATTTCCTGTGACGTCCGAGTGACCAGGGACCCAGCATATCTGGATTCTGAAATACTCGCTTATCTCATTAAGAGATGATCGGAAATCCAGCGCCACAAACTGCCTCTTGTGACCTGACCGCCGCCTGACTGTCCACATAAATTGCGATATCCCTCACGGAGACCACGTTATGCTTCAACTATGTCACGACCTCCCCGATCGCCAGCCCTTCAGCCTGGTACACGCTGCAGAGTTAGGGAGACAATCAGATATATTAACATTAAACTTCTCACAGAAAATTCCGGCTCCTACCTTGTCGTTTAGCTTAGAGCCGTCCGTGAAAAATTGCATTGCCTCGTTTTCCAGTATTGATCCGTTCCTCCAGGATACTCTCGAATGGCAGATGGTCCGGAAACCTTAATCGAAGCACAACATTGGTTTAATATAATCTAGATTCGCCAGTTCTTCCCTTAGCGATCTAGCTATCGTCGAGTGCCTCGCCTGAAGACACCTCCACTGAGAGACAGCCGAGAGTCTCGTCGCCACATTGGCTGCCATCTGCTTACCAAAAAATTAGATTGGAATAAGGATGAGCATAACCTCTAAAGCGTGTATAGGTGTTGTCCTAAGCGCCCCGATTATAACCATGCAGGCCGTTCTTTGGACCTTCTCCATCTATATATGTTACCTTGTCCAAAGCTGGCCACCACACGCCCACCCCATACATCAGCACAGGTCTTACCACTGCGGTATAGATCCAGTGTACCAGAATCTGGAACCCCATCTCTTACCTATGGCCTTTCTACACGAGTAAATGACTACATTAGCCTTATTCACCCTTTTCATAATGTTAGGCTTCCAGCTAAGCTTACTGTTCAAGATTATGCCCAAAATCTCGCTCTATCACCAAAAGTCAGTCTAATGCCGTTCATAGCAGGCGGGCTAACTCTCGGAATTTTGTATTTCTTAGTAAATAGTACCAGCTCCGACTTGGACAGGTTGACCTTCGGAGTCAGCCTATTTGCTGGCCCACTTCGTAACGATCGGGAGTGCATTCTGCATAACATCCATAATCGTATCCAGATATTTGTCTAAGACAGCTATCACTACATCATCTGCATACGCTACCACTCCTGCCCCTTCTCTCTCTCCAGTTTCAACAGCAATCCATTCATCACTACACTCGAGAGAAAGGGGGACAATACATCTCCCTGCGGGTTCCTCTAACCACCCGTCTTCTAATGGTGGACTCCTCCAGTTCCGAGGTAATAATCCTGGTTACCAGAATTTGGTTTATCAACCTACTTGTAGGGTAGTCGACCTTCCAAAATGACAATCCTTCCATGATCGCCTCCGTTTTTACATTATTAAAGGCACCATCAATGTCCAGAAATGCTACCATACCAAACTCTTGAAAGAAAATTGACTTCTCAGTCGTGCATACTAGATCGTACAAAGCTGTATCCACCGACTTCCCCCTACAGTATGCATGCTGTGACATTGGCCAATTTCTTGGCTCAATTTTTGTTCGAATAACTATATCAACCAGTATTTCCAAAGTTTTCAACAGAAAGTATGATAGAGTTACGATTTCGGGATAAAAACTACTCTGACCTCCTTCCCTTTCTTGGGAATATAGACCAGTTTCAGACATCCCCCGAAGATAACATACAGCCAGAAGAGGATTGAAGGTGTTCCTCAATGAGCTCCAGGCTCCATCGTGTCATCAAAGCTTCCTGGAAAATGGGTCTCCATGAGAAGCTCCAATGATTCTGCACTTGAAGCTGTCCATGACCCGTCCGGTCGAATTAAATATCTAGGACTGGCTGGGCTAGTAGATAGAATTGTTATAAGGCGAGAAGTCTCAAAGACCTCCTTCACTCTACAACAGAAGAGATTCCAAGGTCCTCTTTGTGCCTTCCTCAACTCTTTTTGTACTTTCTTAGGGCTTCTTAGGTATCCGATAGGTTCCCAACTCCGTGGTCCACCATGTCGGTTTCTGCCTACCCCTTGACTTTATCAGAGGGCACGCAGTATTAAATGAAAGAGTGCACGCCTTTGTGACAATATCAACCATGCAATCTAATTCTTATACTGTCGCCGGAAGTCCAGGGACCTCCAGCGGCAATAATTCCTCCAACACCTCTCCATATTTGTCCCAGTTTGTCTTTCGGGGATTAATGAAGGCTTTCCGGATAACAGGTTTAACGTTGAGGTTACATGTTATATATCGGTGATCAGATAATTAGTGCTCCCTCGCCACCCTCCAGATTGTGTGATGCGCGTTTGCATCACATCTAAGTATAACACCTACCCTTTTTTGACCTGCTCCTGGATCAGTTCTCCCAGGTTATCTGACGGAACCTCCTTCTCGTGATCCACATAGGCTGAGGCTAGCCATAATTTTCCACAGCCAACCTCAACGCTCACCGCTGTAACATCCCCGCTACTAAATTGACGAAGAAGAAAAATATTCAAATAATTTTTCACAGAAATACACGATCTGATCTTCTCAGAGTTACTTGAGTATAATAATTTATACCCCTTCGTTCTGAGGCCACAGATCCTGTTATTGTTAATCCAAGGTTCTTAGATTAACACCAAGTCGTCATCTGACTTAGTCAGTCTGAGAACGAGAGCTCATTTTTTTTATACCAAATAGCCCGATTTAAAATTAGTGCTTTTGTAATTAAATGATTTAAATATATTTACAGGTTCATTAACATTTGATTATTAATTAATGAACATTTGATTATTTTTAATGAAATGATACAATTTAAAGAGATTAATTAAAACTTCAATATTGGGATAAGTGTTTTCACATAAAAGACATCTAGCCATCGTTTAAATTCTTTAAATTAAATAAAGTTTTATAATTAGTAAAATCTATCGGAGATTCAATTTTATAAAAAAATCCAGAATAAAATTAAAAAAGGAAAATTTTCAAAAGAGTATGAAATATTTAGTAGAAAAAATAATTTAAAAAAAAATCGAAAGCCGCCAAAAAATTGTTAAAATGGAGTAAAATTCAATCTGCCGAAACCATCAATTGTCGAGAATTTTCTTCACCTATGTACTACAATTATGGCTGGTTGAAGTGTAATTTTTTTTTTACACAAAAATTTTTTCTTTTATTTTTGTTTGAAGATCCGATATGTTTTCAGCAAAACTTAAAAAAAGAACCCCATCCATCACTGATGCTGACTTTCCATAAAATTCCTTCAGCTTTTTTTCTGGCAGTAGGTTTTATTATTTTATTAAACAATTGTAGAAACTGCAATCTATGGTATTCTAGAAATCGATGGAGAAGCGCAATTTTATTACTTATTCTAGCAGTTTATTCTGCACTTATTGTCTTACATTGTATTGATTTTAAAAATTTGTGTACATCGAATGAATTTTTTAATCAAAATTTAAAAATAAAACAATAAATTGAAGTACATAGTTTGACAAATTAATTTTTTTCAATTTGTGTACTTCATTTTATTGTTTTATTTTTAAATTTTCTATTTTTTAAAATAATTTTAAATGCTTTTAACACTATGCGCCGTTGGTACTTGGCGAAACACATTAACACTTAATAAACACATTATAACACTTGTTTATTATTTCGCAAAATTTTTTTTTTTTTTTAATTTTTTCAGAATGTTTAAAAAATGATCGATTTCGACTTGTTAGGTCATCATCAGGAGTATCTACTGATTGGTAAAAATAAAAATTAGTTATATATAGTAGAAATAAGCGAAAGAAAATAAAAGAAGGAGGGACAAAAATTAGGCAATAAAAATTAGTCTATTGATCGTTCCAACCATCTGTTGTTTACACGGAAAAATGACTAATAAAAAAGAGGGGTGGAATAGCAGGTAAGCGATTAGTCATCGGTTGAGTAACAAAATTCAAGGTATATTGAAGTACATTTAATTACCCGACGTATTAGTCATATTATTAAGAGCGTGAGGGCGGAATCCATAATTGGTGAGAAACGGATTTCTCTGTGTTCGTTGAGGATATTTTGGTTAAGGAATATGGATATTCGAATTTCGTAAGATTCTAAGGTATCTAAACGTCTGCTTTTGGGTTGTATATGTAATATGTCTAAATTGTTTAAGCTAGCTGTATGATTTTCTAAAGTTAAATGATTATGGAACGTTGATTGATTGCAACCAGATAAATATTCTTTAGCTCTAACTCCAAAATTGCGCCCAGTCTGTCCAATATATGAGAAACTACAATCATTGCAATTAATCCTATAAACACCAGACTTGGAAAGGCGATCAACTCTAGGTTTATTGTTAAAAACCATTTTTTTTTTGTGTTATTATTATAAAAAGCAAAACTAATATTGGTATAATCGGACACGATGTTGCTAATCCGTTGGCTAGTTTTTCCTATATACTCTAAGAGACGCCAATTTTCCTGCGTTGGATTATACGGTGGATAAATACCCGTTAGAGCTTTAGCTTTTTATTTAATAACTCTAATATAGTCTTAGTTGCATATCCGTTAGTCGTTGCTATTTTTAGAATTATATTAAGCTCTATGTCGTAATTTGAATTTGTCAAAGGGATGTTTATTAGTCTATCTATAAGTGAGTCGAAAGCTGACATTTTAATAATAAGTCTGTTTACGTGGGTTTCCGATAAATGTTGAAGTCTAAAGAAGAATTAATCCTGGTTATTGTTATATCTAGAAAATTAATACCTTTCCAACGTAAAATCAATGGTGGGATACTGAGAATTTAACCAAGTAAGGAATGAGTTTAACAGTCTATCAGTTTCATTCCATAGACATAGTATGTCATCAACATATCTATACCAAAAGATTATATGACGAAAATCAGGATTGTTGTTTGATAAAATCATTTGTTCGAAGAAATTCATGAAAATTTCAGCTAACAAAGGTGACAGACGGGAGCCCATGGGTAGACCATCAGCGAATTTGAAATATGTATTATCAAAGCAGAAATAGTTTTGTTTAATACAAGTCTCAAAGACCAACTTCAGTTCACGACGTAGGTCCTCATCAACAACATCCCTATCTAAGTAATTACAAACTATTTGAGATAAAGTTTTAATTGGAATTGAAGTGAAAAGACTGACAACGTCAAACGAAACTAGTTTTGAATGTAGTGGAATGTCGACGTCTTGAATTTTGCTAATCAATTCTACCGAGTTCTTCGAGTAAGCCGAAAATAAATTAGTATGATCATTGAAAAAGTTTATGAAACCCTTACATAGCTTGTAAGCAGGAGCATTGCAATATGCAACTATTGGTCTAATCGGGATGCCTTCCTTATGGATTTTTGGTAAACCATAAAGAATCGGAGCAGATGGATTCATGATAGAGTACTTCCAACCAGTTCCATTAAACAACTTTTGGCAAGCAATGCCACATACACTTACTGACTGAAGTCTTAAACGACCTAGTTCGATCCCTACCAAGCACTATTGCTTTGCTTTCTGTAATAAAATCAGAAATTTTATTACAGTAATCGACTTTTTCGAGCACGGTAATTGTATTGCCTTTATCCGCTTTACATGCTATCAGGTCATGATCACGTAGCTTTTTATTTATCGCACTCACACTTTGAGGTTAGTATTAGAAGGACGAGCGAGAGAAGCAGCAGAAGAAGAGTTAGAAGGAGAAGAATACCTTTCTTTATTTGTAGTGCACATACTGATTTTAGTTGGGTCGGCTGGTCAAACAAGGCAGTTTCAGCATCTACAGCAAGATTCTCGAATGACTGAAGGCTGATTTTATTTGGCGTAGGAGCGAAAAACAAACATTCTGAACAAATCTACGGCGCATAGTGTTAAAAGTATTAAGTTGGCAGATTTGGCCATCCTCGTCGTGATTTATCGTCGTTTATTGGTAAGAATTAGATATAATAATAATCAAATATGGTTTAATAGTAGTTGTAAAAAATTGAATTTTCTTCCTAACTATACTAATATTAAATACAATAGTAAAAAGCCCGTCTAGAGCCCGTTCTCTCTAAAGTCTTTAGAGGGAAGAAGCGCTATCAATCTAGCCCGTTCTAGTTGGAGGAATAACGAGCTACGTAAAGGGTATGCTACCAGGAACAACTTATATCTCCATCTTAAAGTTGTTCACACTGAGTTAGCGATTCGTATGCACTCTATTGAGTTCGATTGGCTGGACAAAAAATTTCGTACAGAGGTATCCGAAATTTCACATATTCAATATGTGAAACAAAAAGCTAAGCTGGATGTGTCGCGAGATAAGGCTTATCCATTTAACCGTAGAGGTAGTAGTGGTTCGTCTGGTTTCCAATTTCATCCACGTTTTAAAAACTTGTCCGCAGTCGGTTTCAGTAGCGCAGAGATTCAAATGCTGAGTAATGGAGTTAATTTTGCTCCTACTCCAAATAAAATGGAGAAGTGAAATTTTATTACTTATTCTAGCAGTTTGTTCTGCACTTATTGTCTTACATTGTATTGATTTTAAAAATTTGCGTACATCGAATGAATTTTTTAATCAAAATTTAAAAATAATAAATTGAAGTACATAATTTGGCAAATTAATTTTTTTCAGTTTGTGTACTTCATTTTATTGTTTTATTTTTAAATTTTCTATTTTTTTAATAATTTTAAATGCGTGGCAACTTTTAATAAAAAAAATCTTGGGAACTACTTTAAATTATGAAATTGTGTCTAAGCTATGAACACACGTTGAAAAATAGTAGTGAAAAATATATACAATTATATAATTAGCTTATGTGATAATTTGCTAGAATGATATGAACGCTATAATGATCGAGATGATTTTTTAAATTAAAAAATTCGCTCGTTTCATCAGACTGCTGACCATGCTACAAAAATATTGAAAATACCGACAACTTATATTCAAAGTATAATCAAAATGCCTTATGGAATTATGATGTTTCACTTCGAAAATTTTGGGTTATTCTGGGTGATGGCCATCTCGATGTAAAACCAATAAGTGGCTATGACCCAGAATAACCTAAAATTTGACAATTTTAATTATTTAGTTGTTCAAACTGAGTGCTTTATAAAATATAAAAATACCTTTATTTAATGATAATTTTTTAATATTTGCTTTCCAGGTCCCTATTTGATGTTTTTTATAAAAATGTTTTCCAATGTGTGGTTCAAGTTTTTCTAAAGCAATTAATAGAACGTTACTCTTTCCAGGAAATTTTATTTCGAAGTCGATTTCATTCTAAAATAATTAAAATTTTAAAATTTGTATTCATGCCTTTCGAAATTAAAGCAAAAATATCGAAAAAATTAACTTACTAATCTGGCTGCTGAGTTTTTACCAATTTCCGTGGCCCATCGAATATGCTTTTCCATTTATATTCTACTGTGGCCCATAGTGATGTATGGTAATATTGTACATCCAGTCAATATCGTAGTAAAAACTTATATATAAAATAGAAAATATTATACACTCTACTCAGTTACTAAATTTATGTAGTGTATGTAGAATTAGTATTAATAAGTAAAGTTACAAAACTTACCAATAAAAAAGGAATTTTAAGTTTAAAATGATTTATAATTTTTATCACTGTTTATTTTTTATGACAATGGTTAATTTCTACGATTTCACTACACATATTAACAATTGAAAATCTAAATGTCGACTGATCAATAATTTAATTGATAATTATTATTGGTTATAACTTACTGTTGAACATATCCCTAATAGGTATAGCTTTATACGTGTTTTCTTAATAGGAAAGATGTTTAATGTTGCTTATTCTTAATCAGAATAAAATGTTCTATGCACTGTTTCATTTATTCCTAGTAGAAATAATTTTTGTGGTTGCTGAAATAGGAATAATATATTCCTTGGTACTGCTAATATATTCATAATAAGAATAATTTTGCATTTCATTTGTGCTTATTAAATTTAAATATGTAATGTAAAATTATATAATAATTTTATATACCAAATTATAAAGTCTAATTAGCTACATTATGTGAAGATCTCTTTGACATTTAGCTTTCATTTTATAGTATATTTGATATGGTTTTACCTAAAGGTGATTGTTAGTTATACAAGTGCAATGAGAATATCTTCCTAACCACTGCTTTGTTTGTTGATTATAAGAATAAATTTGGTTTTTGTTTTAATGCGAATTTTGTTGTTTATTCTTAATCAGAACCATATTCTCTTTACATTGTTTGCTCTATTCTTAATAGGAATAATTATGTTTCTGCTAAAATAGGAATAATATAGTCCTAAGTACTGTTGATTATTCATAATAAGAATAATTCTGCATTACATTGATCTTAATTAATTTTAAATGTGTTGCATATATTGTAATGTTTTAGATTAGAACTATACCAATTCCGATAAATTACATTAGGGGAAGATACCTTTGACGGGTTTTATATATAGATCTCGTTCGGAAGTTTATTGGATAAGGTTTAAAATACGAATACCTATGTGAGTCTATGATATACAACTACAATCAGAAAGAATCTTCTTAAGCTCTGCTTAATTTATGCTTTATAGTAATATATAGTTGGTTGGTGTCTTTCAATATTTTGAGGATTCTACTAACTTTACATTTTATGTTTTATTCTTTTAAGGATTAATTAATAATTTCAAATTATAAAATTTCTGATGTTGTATTTATTCATAAAAGGAATAATATTAAAAAGTAAAGTATTAATTTATCATAAAATGGAATAAATTAAACCGAACTGCTAAGCTACTATCTATTCTTAAGTATGGAGTAATTTATACAAACAAATTTCTCTCCGTGTTTCTCCATTTGTATCAATCTGGCTGTTGCTCTTCTTCTTGATTCTTCTACCTTCAAGGCTGTTTAAATGAGCAATTGTACTGTTGTTGTTCTTTCAAAGGTGGCCGGATATTATCCATCCGATTTCTACTTTTTTGTGGAAATATTATTTGTGACGTGATGCTTGTTTATGCCTGTTAATAATACTAGCGAAAGGTAAATCAGCAAAAATCTCAAGGCCAAAAATATTCATGACTACTACTCTACTCTATTTTACTTAGTAAAATAAAGTAAACAAATAATGAAAAGATTTAACTAATTTCAAAGATTAAATTTTCAACAAGGGTTGGCATTGTTGGTTTCCTCAAATTTAAGCGGGAATAACGAATTTTGATTTTACAAGACATTTTCAAATTCTGGTATGTTTTATATTTCGCTTTAGAAAGGAAGTGTGGTGTATTCGAGATCTGTTGATCTTTGATTCGGATGAGATCGCTTAGGGAACGAACGTGATGAACATCAGAATTATGGGTAGTTTGCGAACTAATATTTTATTATTCGTGTACAATAGAAAACGATATCCATGTTTAATTTGTAATTTTTTAGCTTTCGTATACAATTTGGTCGGGTGTATTTTATGAAATGGAGCAGTAAAGAAACTCGAGATTTATCCAGTGAGTTATTAATATTACTCCATACTAACACATCTTTAAGGCTCCAAAATGCAGTAAGTATTTTTTAATGTATTCATAGAAACAAAGACGAATTTTTTAATGAACTTTTATCAACATTTATTTGTTTCATTTTCTCGATGGATGCGTCGTCGGTGAGAATTGTTTCGTCTAATTTTATTACATTTTATCAAAAGTTTTATCAAGGCTTTTACTGGTTGCGTTTTTAGTCTATTGGACTTATTCTAAAGCATGCTAAATATTTATTTTTTCAGTAACAATTTCACTGCACGTACAGGATTTGGTTAGTTAATCATGTTTTAACGTTTCCTGTTCGTCTTTGTGAACAATTTTTTAGTTTCATTCTAATTCTATTTAGTGCCGATGCACACTCTTACCTCTTTCGTGGGTTCCTTGGAGATTCTTGCACATTATCTGCTGATCAAACACCCCATTTTAAATAATACGAACTATTTTTGAAAATGTTGTTTTGTAGTATTTTTTAGGTAAAGTAAAATATCTGAAAATTTTAAGCTTTAATCATGCAGCCAGCTCTGCTGGCCAGGCTACCGTTGCTTAAATAAACTTGGCTTGTATAGATATTTACGTAAAACAGTTGTTCTAGTTCAAATTAATCACATGGTACCTGTAGTTTAAAAAGGAACTTTGCTTGACTGCTGCATTGAGAAACATTATCATTGTTTTCAAATTTTGACATTTTAATTTGCTTAATTATCGTTAATTTTTTTCTAATAACATTTATACATTAATCTCTTTGCAGGTATGGAACAATCATCATCAATATTAACTGTGTCATGCTCGGTAAGCGTATTATCGATGTAAATAAACTTGAACGAGAAAAATGTTGGAATTACTATAATTCATGAATGGACAGATTTAAATTCCTATATAGGAAAATTTTGATGCTTTTTAAGCCTCTGCTGCTTTTTTAGCATTTCGTTGATGCTTTTTAAGCCAACAATTTTGTGTAATGAAATCAACATAAACTTCTTAAATAATTTAAAGCTTTTTAAATGTGGGTGTGTGCGTGGCTTTGCAAGTGAGAAATAGAGTGTGTTTTAAGGGTTGTAATATATTTTAAATGTGTGTGTACTGTAAATATTGTTTCTTAGATTCACTGTCTCTAATTTATATAATAACAATGAACTCCATTGCCTCAAAACCAGCAAACCGTGGTTATGTAAATTTTATCCTTAGCTACAAAATAATGAATGATTTACCATTTTAATTAGTCAGATTTCATAAAGGAGAAGCGAATTTTGTTTCAAACAAAATAAAAATGGAATAAAATATAATTGCATCGTTTAATTATTTGATGGCATTGTGTACGATTGCCTTTCGAAACGATAACCAATTAAGTAAAGTAAAATATCTTTTTGTTATGATGGGGGATAATTAAACCATTTAAATTTCATAACATTTGTTTAGGAATTCTCGGATATTAACTCCAAAAAGCGGTACGCAGATGACTCATCTCGTTTTCTTTCATTAACATGGTTATAAGAAGTGAGCTTTTTTGTCCTCGGAATTTATGCTTGTGATTCCGTTATCCGAAGAAGTATGTATTTACAACAAATGTAAGTGTAACGTGACTCGTTCAATTTTCGTATTAATTTATTTTATGCTATTTACTTAAATTAGTAAAACCTTCAGGCTTGTGGTAGGAACGGGCGAGATCTTTCGTCAGGTGCAAGATAAGAAATCAACTGTCCCAAAATATTTCAATTCGGAAAAATTCCGAAAAATGGTCATAGTTCATCTAGATTTTTCGTATGAACACACATATAAACAAAAGTTTGACGGCAAAATTTTATTCGACAAAATTTTATATCGAACAATTTTGATCGGAAATGTATTACCTACCGATAGAAATCACGAGTTTATTATAATATGGACACATATTCCTAGAACATTACCCTGTAAACAACAACAGTTAATAAGTAATTTTTTTATAGTTTTGCTACTTATTTTAAATAATACGAGTACCTTTTACTCTTAGAAATACTTTGTTAGGTTTTTCCGAAAAGTGTCGCACTCACACAAATTTAACTTCGCAATTATATGAAATAATTTTTTTAAAACATCGGCTGAAAAGTTCCCGGTCTAACAAAGAAAACACCATTTTTTGGGAAAAATACATTTTATTCATCAACATAATTTCCTGCTACATAGAGCGGTACAATCAGTCCAACGCCTCTCTAACATTTCGATGTCTTTTTTGAAGAAAGATTTATCTTTGTCTTCAAAATAAGCTTCAGTTTCGGCAATCACTTCTTCATTGAAGCCAAATCTCTTTCCTCGGAGCTTTTTTTGAGGTATGCAAACAAGTAATAATCACTGGGGGTCAAATCTGGCGAATACGGTGGATGCGGAAGCAATTCAATGTGTAATTCGTGCAATTTTGCCATTGTTGCGATCGTCTTGTGGCATGGTGCATTGTCTTGGTGAAAGAGCAATTTTTTCGTGGAAAAAGGTTCGTGCAACATACGACCAACACGGTCCATTGATATCTTTACAATGTCACGTATCTCACGCAGCTTCACTTTACGGACTTTCAAAACAATTTTGTACATTTTTTTAAATATTTTCTGGAGTCACAGCCTCATTTGGGCGTCCAGATGTGGTTCATCATCGGTGGTTGTACGACCATGTTTAAATTCAGCATACCAGTCAATGATGGCTGATTTTTCTGGTGCAGAGTGAATAACACTTATCAATCCACTGCTTTACTTGAACGGTATTTTTCGCGGGCGACACTAAACTAACTGTAACTTATAAATTAAGTGTCGGAATGTAATGCAACTTTGACACATATCGTTTGAAGGTTAGTAAAGGGTATATTTTAGAGGTTTCACAGCTGACATTTGCTTTATTATTAGACTGGTTTGCCATTTCATAATGAATAGACTCACGCCAGAGCAACGCTTGCAAATTGTTGAATTTTTTTTATCAAAATAACGGTTTTGTTCACCAAACTCATCGTGCATTACGTCCATTTTACGGTCGTCATAATCATCCTTCAGGGCGAGTAATTCGGTTAATGAATCGTTTTCGCACCATGCATATTCTAAATGATAATACGCATCCAGTAATATGTCAAACAGTACGTACCAAACAAGCGATAGACGCTGTAATGAGGAAGACCCAAATCAATCAATTCGATGTCGTTCTCAGCAACTGAAGATGTGTCCATCCACTTTATGGAAGATTTTATCTAAGGATCTTGGTTTATGTGCTTACAAAATTCAATTTGTGCAGGAATTAAAGCCATCTAACCATCGCACACGCCGCCAATTCGGCCAATGGGCTGAAGGACAAATTGATATTGATGTTGGTTTTTCAAACAAAATTTTGTTCAGCGATGCAGCTCACTTTTGGTTGAATGAGTACGTTAATAAACAGAATTGTCGGATTTGGAGTGAAGACAATCCACCAGCCTTTGCCGAAACACCATTACATCCGGAGAAAATCACTGTTTGGTGCGCTTTATGGGTCGGCGGAATCATTGGTCCATATGTCTTCAAAAACGATGATGGGCGAAATGTTACAGTCAACGGTTAACGGTATACAAAACATGATTTCTAGCTTTTTGTACCCCATTTGGCTGGCATAAATCTTGCTCATATGTGATTCTAACAGGATGGTGTCACATGCCACACAGCGCGGAAAACAATTAATTGGCCACCAAGGTCGTGTGATATGACTCCATTAGATTATTTTCTTTGGGAATATATTAAGTCACTTGTCGACGCCGATAAACCAGAGATGATTGAACACTTGGAACACAACATTCGGCGAGTTTTTAGAGTGATACAGCCGCAATTGCTGCGAAGAGTGATCGAAAATTGGACCTCCAGCTTACGCCATGTACAGGTCAAGTCACGGCGGCCTTAATGGCATAAAATTATCTATCCAATAAAGCTAGTTTCAATGTATCAGTGATGTGTGTTGGGAAATGTTTTTCTTTGTTCTATTTTAATTTACATTTGTGAACGTCTAAAAAACACCCTTAAAATTTAAAAATCATATGAGTTTTAAATTTGTGGCACCATCTATGTGTCAGACCGGGAACTTTTCGGTCGATGTAATGAATAAATATTTAATAATACACAACAACTTAAAATATAATTTCTTAAAAATATAGTTAATATAAATCAATAGTTGAAACGTTATATTACCTATTTTCGTACCCTAATTAAAGAATTCTTTAACCGTATTTCCCTTAAAATTTCAAATATACTCCATCCAGGTAATAAAAACAAACAAGAAATCGAGTGAAGCGTCAAAAATATAGCATAAGCAAACAAAAGTGGCAGAAACGTACAAAACTCCGAAAAGCTGTAAAATTTGCAATGTGTCGTGAATTAATTATCAAACGATATTATTGTTTTATTACAAGGGATAATTAAATAATGAGAAAAGTAACCCGCCCAGGATCAAGTAAAGCACAGGTTAGTTGATAGTGTTGTGGTCAACATCCGAATTTATTTTACGACAAATGTACATACGAGTAGATCCAGAATATACTACACTTAATATTTAAAGCGAAAAACTAAACCTACCTGATTTGTGATACAAATTATTTTGTATAATCAAAAATCATTATTCCTGCTTAAATTTCAGAAAACCAACAAGGTTAACCCTTATTAAACAATTTAATCTTCATTACAAACATTTAAAAAGCTCCAGAACGAGCAACTTATGGTACGCAAATGTCTACTACATCTCTCATCAATCTCCCGATTTACGGAAAAACTTTTACACGTAATAAACACAATAAAACTTTTATATGAAGTTTTAGAGGTGCTGTATTTTGGTGAAATAAAGTTTTCTATCAAAACTCGTCATTTCCGGTAAAATTTAAAATATGTTCTGAACTAATTTTGATTCAAACTTAATTTACAATCTTTTTATTTCAATCGTTTTTTCGAAAATGATATATACTTTTCAAAATATTTGCAAAAACGAAAAAGCTTTTATATAAGCTGCCACTTGTGATGGACCGAACTAGAGCCAACCACTGGGATCTTCCAGTTTATGAAAAAAGCTCATGTATGAAGTTTCACCCAAACAAACCGTTTGGGTTGTAGAGAAGAAAAAAACGAAAAACTCGAGGTCAAGATTTTTTATGATTATTATACAAAAAAAAAGTTTTCAAAAATCAACATTTCCGCTTAATATTTGGGAAATGAACCGATACTGTTGCAAATTTGATTTAGAATCTTTTAGAGCCTCATACGTGAGATATTTTTCAAAATATTTTCAAACAACGAAATAGCTTCTGTGGCAGGTGGACCGATTTTGACCAAATATCACTAGGATCTCGAAATTTACGGAAAAGCTTAATGTTATGTGAAGTTTTATCCCGAAGAATCATTCCGTCTGGGCTGTACAGAGCCAAATTTTTGTTGAAAAAAAGTATTTGTCAAAAATCGTGATCTTCAGTTACATTTTGTAAAAATGTTCAGCACAGAATATTTTTAAAAATTATTGCAAATTACATTTAGCATGTTTTTGTTCATAATCGTTTTTCTCGTAAATGCTATACTTTTTAAAATATACGTTAAAAGACCAAAAACCTCGATTCGTAGCTGTTACTACCAACGGACCGATTTCATTTTATTGAGTTTGGCGATATAGAGAATGGTAAATCTGCAAAACTCTCGAAGTCAAAATCGTGATTTCGTTTCACGTTTTACATGATTTCTAAACTTTCGTTCTGTACTAGTAAACGAAATTTGTATACGCCGCTGTCATTGTTATTGTTAAGTTGTTTTAAAAGTTGTAAATAAATTCAATTATTTACAATTAAAATATTTTCAATTATTTACAATAAATTAAATAATAATTTAGTGTTTTTAAACCCAAGATTTTAAAATCAAAAATATTTTACCTTAAGTTTGGAGCACAGCCTAAATATAATTGCTCTATTTTTAATTCAACACGAGCAGGAGCGCTGTCACAAAATTCTCTGTGTTTTTTTTTATTCAACATGTGTAATTTTACTCCGCACACTGCGTTTTTATAGTTCACAAATAAAGAGTGTTTTCGTTTATTCATTCTGTATATTCCGAACGTGTGTTCTGTTTTTTTTTGTTTGTTCTTTTATTTATTTAGAATTTTCGGAGCGCATTCATTTTATATTGCATTTCCCGGTCCATTTCATATGTTTCTACTTTGAAATTATACTTTTCTAGTAAAACGTATATTTCAATTTTCGGATTATATTATTCTAATTTTAGTTCATATTTATCAATTTAATAATTTATATTTTTCAATTTATGTAATTATTTATTTCAATTTACATTTTATAAATTTCAAATTTCATTTCACAATTTTCAAAATTAATTAATAACTTAACTTTTCATGTTATATAAAATATGTACAATATAAAATACCTAAAAAACAAGATTTTTATTGAAATTGGTGCAAAAATATAAACACGTTTAACTTGTTTTATCTAATAATACCGTTTTCTAGACCAGATTTTTATTTTTTTTATTAATATTTATATATATTTAAAATAATTTTATTAATTTAAATCACTCTTTCGCGTCCAATCTACAAGTTTATTTAAACAATTCGATAATTAATAAACATTTCGCATATTTAACAATAATTAACTAATATTATAATGTCAGCAACAAGAAAATATAAACAAGTTTCTAATAACATGCGGGAGTTATTAATAAAAAAAGTGATTAATGAGTGTATGAGTGTTAAAGCAGCAGCAGCTGAGCTGGAAATAAATTATCAGACAGCCATAGCAATAATTAACGTGTACCATAAAGAAAACCGAGTGACTAAAAAGGCGGGTATTACTGGTAAACCGAAATTGATAACACCCGAAATTGAACGGACAATAGAATCAATCGTTGAACAAACAAACCATTTAACATTAAAGGATATCAAAGAAAAAATTCTAGAAATCCACAATTTAACCGTATCATTAGAGACAATTCGGAAATCATTGTCCACCATTAAAATAACTTTTAAAAGAAGCTGTTTAATAATTGATCGAGTAAATGACGACCAAAGACTAAGTTTGCGGAAAGAATATGCCACCAACTTTATGATCAACGGATCTCAGGATGACAGAAACAATATTTTTGTAGACGAATCTGGATTCAATTTACACATGCGGCGTAATTACGGAAGATCGAAGAGTGGTTCTAGGGTTAACGTGATTGTTCCAGCTATTAGAGGTAGAAATGTGACCCTTATCTTAGCGGTAAATAATTTAAACGTCATACATCAATCTGTATTCACAGGAGGTTGTAACTCTGACAGAATGATTGCATTCCTTAAAGAGTTAGATGAAAAATTAACAAGGCAACACGGAATTTCAAACGGATGGATTATCATGGACAACGCAACGCCACACCGCTCAGTCGCAACTACTAATTCTTTTAATTCATTAACGAATAAAGTGAATTTCTTGTCACCTTATAGTTACATGCTCAACCCAGTTGAGTTTGCCTTTTCCAAAATAAAAACTGCCGTTAGAGCCATGTTGCCCGAGGAACTAGAACGTAATCTACCAGAAATAATAGACTCGGCTGTTCAATCCATTACTTCTGAAGATTTAAATGGATATTTTAATTTGATGCGCAGGAATTGTTCGTTAGCGATCAGCACCAATTTCAATAAAAATCTTGTTTTTTAGGTATTTTATAATATACGTTTCAAAAATCGAAAAATTTAAAACCAAAATTGAAAAGTAATAAATGTAATTTGAAAAATATAATTCTCAACTAGAAAAGTATAATTTCAAAGTAGAAACATATGAAATGGACCGGGAAATGCAATACTACACCGAAACGTAGAATGAAAATAATATTCTGTTTTGAAATGTCAAGATGTGATAGTGCGTATGCAAATAACTTAATTGTTTTCTTTTTTAATAAAATAACATAATATATATTTATATGTTATCTATGGCCCAACAAAATAAAATGCTGCCCAAATAAAAACAAATCGATGCTGTAAAAATGTATTCTGTTTATTCTATTTATGTTCTGTTATTACATTTCGGTCGGAACGTTCTTAGGTCCCGTGATCAATATTCTATTCCTTCTATTCTTTCTGACGAATGAATTAACGAAAACGCCCAAAAACGTGCGTACACCGTGCATACTCGGTTCTTCAAATGTTACTCTGAAATGGGTGTCAGTGTACGAAGAGTGTACAAAGTAAAAAATAATTTATTATTCTATGCACACTGAATCATTTGACCCTGCACAACCTTTGCTCGGTGTACAATACCCAGAGTAACCTTACTTGCTATGGTTGAATTTAAAATAAACCCAATGATTACAGGGATTTAGGGATTTACATATTTAGGGAATACATATTGATCTAAACGTAAATAATTTAAAACAAAGAATATTGCTTGACTTCTTAGATTCAATATCTTTTACGGTTATCAATAGCGATGCCACTCAGCCACGCACTTACTACACTCACCTACTTAGGTGATATTAAACGACGATTATTTAACAGGATCGACAACAATCAACTAATGTTGGTGGCTGTTGGTTTCAATTGGAGTGACATTTTTAACTATTCTAGTGCTGATTATAAATTCGTCATCTTCAACGATATCATCTTGAATTTACTAAATAATGATGCGCTAGTCACCTGCAAACATAAGGTAAATTGAATAGTCAACCCATATGGTTTAACGCTGATGTTAGAAGGGGATTGATGAATCGTTATCTAGCTTTTATCTGCTTGACCTCTTCTTAATATAGGAAATAGTGTTGTCAAAAAAGCGAAATCAAAATTCTTTCAAAGGGTTTTGTGCAGTGACCAATATACCAAACAATTATAGAGTAATCTTATTAATCTGGGAGTACATAGCCAACATAGAATTGTGTTGTTGTCACTTTAATGCTAATGATCTTAATACTTTCTTTGCTAGTTTGCTAGTCATCAAAATGGTAACCGTTCAGTCAGTTCATCTTCAAATCCTAGATCATGTTCATGGGACGATAGTAAACGTTTTTCTGGTATTCACGTAACCTATGATGATGGTTATAAATCAATCATGTCCTGACACTCTAATACTGTTGGATTGGACGATATACTATATTGTTGGACTTTTCTAAACCCTTTGACACAATACCTCATTTACTAAGTCAACAATTATTTGACAGATCAATTCTTGGACTGTTTCTAGTTAGCATGCATATTAATGATCTTCCAAATTATCTGCAGTATTCTCGAATAAATCTTTTTGCTGATGATTTCAAAATTTATATGTCTTGTGATAATATAAGTAATCTTTATGTTGATATTATTTTATTAGATAAATGGTAACTTAAAAATGGTATTATGTTTGATTCTGGGAAAACGAATCTCCACTAATGTTGACAATTTGAATAATTTAGGTACTGCATATATTTAATAACTCGAGTATGTTTCTAGTCTTACGCAAACTGTAGAATTGGAGGCCCTTTGTTTCATATTAATACCACCGTACGTTGCTCATTAAACTTTTTTAGCCAAACTTCATTTATGGTCGTGTTTTTTTAACGGCCTAAATTATGAATGCAGACTAAAGTTAAATAAAACCTTTAATTCTTGTGTGCGGTACGTCTTCCAATTAGGTAAATTTGAACGTTTGACTTCTTTTCGTAATCAAATTCTTCGTCGTTCCATTATGGAATATTTGAAGTTACAAGTTACAACTGCTAATCCAACAATTTTACTATTTGTCATTTTACTCGTTCATTGTCATTTGCCGTTGACTCGCTTTTCTCTATGCATAAGTAATCGGTTTTATGCCCGTATACTCAAATTATGGGATTCCCTTAGTATTAAACTAAAAGAAAGTAGTTCAGTAGCTGCCTTCAAAAGAGAGTGCAGACATTTTGTTCCGTCAACTTCATATTGGCCTTACCTGATTTTTACCACAATTTAATTCCAGCTGATTAATACCATATTTAGTTTTTTTCTATTATACAATTTTTCAAAGCTTATTTATTTTAGATAAGAGCAAATTTATAAAAATTTATATTTTTTACTGCACTAAATTACTAATGATGATAAATAAATAAAATAAGTAAATACCACCGGCACGAATGAAAATATGTCGATGGCAAGCCCAATCGTAAACATTCTCCTCAATATCCAATTCTTATTAAAAACTTTGTGCTTTCTACGTAATTAACCTCAAATACAGTGGCTTTATTATTGCAGCAAATTATCAGTATTCAGCAAAAAAAGATTTTGCGTATGGTATACCGAGGCACCAAAATTTCATGTAAATTAACTGTACATGAAATGCAAACACATTGGTGTTCACTGTTGTATTGTTGTTGTTAACGGCTATGGATAATTTATAGCACGAATTTGTAAAGAATGTTAAAGGCAGCTCGGACCCTTAATTTCTCCACGCGCAATGGGAATGAAGAATGGTACTATTTGCCTCCCTCCATGTCGATGTAGATAAGATCTGATTGTGGAGTTGAACCACACGCGGTTGAACCTTGTCGATTATAGGAACAAATATAAATTCGTCAAATTAATAATCTAAATCGTTAATGGTATTAGTTAGTTCATTAACTGATTTTGGATTTACGCCGGAATTTGATAAACCAACCCTAGCATTAATTCGATGACGATTAGCACGGGCAGAGTGGTCACAAAATCATTGAGCATTGGGAAAGCTGAACATGAAGTTAAAATCCCAGATCAAAGTCATTTATGTAGAATATGTGCAAGATCACAACAAGTTTATAACGGAATCAGGACGAGTTTATGCGTGAGGATGGGGATCGGATTTCCAAAGGACCAATACACCCAAACTTGTCGAAGGAAATACCAATGAGTGAAAAGTTAAATTTGCATGTGCTCTTAACTGCGTATACTCACCCTAAATGATTGAAACGGTCAATTTATTTTAGCTTGATGAGGGTAAAAAGATTATCTTTACAAACTTAGATTTGCACTTCAAATTGACTATGCTACAATACAAAAAATAAACCTAACCTATTACAGCATCCTCTATTTGGCTGGAATGAATTAAATTCAGAATGCCGACTCTTACCGAACCTTAGTGGAATGCGTCATATGCCCAATTCTACTTTGATTGAGTGACCGACGAAATTTGTGTGAAATGGTAGCACCCCAAATTTGAGAAAACATTACAAAAAAAAATTCAGTTTTTTGTGCTACATGTTTTTGTCATTTCTTTATAACATTCGATTGATATTCGTTCATTTTTACACGTACAATTTGGTAAACTGCTGGTCTATTTAATCTGTTGCTGTGCAATAGGACAACAAAGTAGGTGCGATCAATAGTAATAACGGTTAGAACATGTGGCGGCACAAACACCAATTTCTCGGTTTGGACATATAGAACAATTTTTCACTTTACGGTCAAGCATTGCAGCTAATGCTTTATGCAGATAATTTGTTTAGATTTAAGAACAAAATTTAGTAAGTAAATATTTATTGTACATAAATGCCTTGCTTATTCTCATTTTGTTCATTCTATGCATGATCATTTTGCAAACATTAGACATTTTATCGTAAATTTGTTGCAACTATATTTCGGGGTCTATAATTTAAGTTGCGAAATACTTTGCAATGCAGATATACCAGCAAATTAACCATAAATTCTAATTTTGACAACTCAGTAAAACCTAGTGACAATATAGTTGAATTTGATTCTCGATATTTGATATTTTTCTTTCCCCGTCACACCCTGGATAACATTTTATTTGCTCTATTATTTTTACTGTATACTGTTTCCATTCATTCATATCTCTGGTAGAAATTTGATTTTGAAAATCTTCTAAAGAAAATTGCTTTAAAATATTATATAAATTGCGTTTATGTGTTACCCCATGTCCACTAAGGCTAATTATATTTTTGATCGAGTAATTAAAAAAAATAGATCCACTTATATCTAGAACATACCGTTGGATCTACCCTTGTGGAGTTTACGATTTATCTCATAAGTTACTTGTTTTCTGGCGACAGGCAATTTGAGTATCCCTAAATAGATAAATGTAAAGTTAAAAGATAAATAAACCCCCATGAGACAGTTCCATGTCTGTACTTCAATCTAAACATATTTTTATCAAGCCTACCTACTTGAATCTGATTTAAACCTAGAGCAGTGGGCAAAACTTATATTTCTGTATTTGTGACAACTAGAATGATAGAAGGACTCAAAAAATTCCAACCGATTTAGTGATTGAAGTAAAACGGGCTAATGTATATACCATTTTCGAAAACGTCCCGGGAGTATTGTGAGACATTAAAGGTTACTTAACACGCTAACAGCATTTTGTAAATATTATTATTATATAAGTTTGTTGTAACCCGATTCGCCTCGCACTTAATGCCACACTGATGCAAACTAATGGCAAACTACACGAATTTGAACCAAGGCGGACAAAACAACTGAGACTACCATTCAAAGATCTGTGGATAAGAAACAAGAACCTCGCTATCTCAAACGCTAGATAACAGCAACAAAATTAATACTATCATCAACCTCTTTAATATATTCGCCACACGAAGGACCCTCATTTGTTTTACTTGAAGTTTAAAATAGCTTCTTTCATTAAGAATCGCGATCGCAACTCTTGTCTGATCTATCTTCAGAAATACTCGTAGGGCATATTTAGTTAACTTCGAGTTAGTTTGGGCTTAGATCTGGGAAGAAACCAGTTCTCGCCCTCCGATGGATTCCCGTCTTGAACCACTTTGGCTAGAGAAGCAGCTATCTTCCTCAGTATTGTGACCAATACTCTATTGTTGAAACAGGGGCTACTAAAACAATTAGAGTTCTTGACCAGTTTGAAAATAGTCACATTATTCCTCAACGCCCAACTTTATTTTCTGAGTCCAGAATATTAGTTTCATCTGAGAACATGAAGCTATCAACTTTGCCGTAGGATCACTGAACATAGGAGGAGCAGTTGCACCGCACCTCAGAATTATTGTAATTTTCAAAAAATCCTCAGGGCTCTCGATGTATGAACCAAATTTTGAAAGTAGTTTTTCTTTAGCCATATTGTAGATGATCTTAAGATATTAAGAACAAATCAATTCATTGCAAATGAACCGAGCTTGTGCCCTGAACCAACGCACCTTGGCCTAAATGTGGTAAGGAAAGCCATTCTAGAATGATAAATTTTAGCGAGAGAAGAGGAGTTGAGCAGATAACATTCGTAATATACCTACATATACCTATGTAATATACCACCAACAAAGCCTGCCTTTGACAGTGGAAAGAAGATTAAAATCCACCATGAGTGACCAGTTTTTGGAATAAATCCCAATCGAGCGAATTTACTACGTTAGATTGCTCGAAAGTAACAAAGTTAGAATTAATAATGTTGTAACAGGGAAAGTGATCTGAAATGCCAACAACAAGTCGTCATACATTCAGTTTATTAGTCGCATGTAGTCTGTTAATTTTTTCATAAAAGTTCACTTATTGCAATTAATCTACAATACTACATAACGTGTGATAGGGATTATAGTTGCCTAATATCAAAGGTAACTTATCATGCTCATCGCAACAAGGTTAAAAAACTTTTCCGATGGTGACGGTGAAACAGCGTCGTACGGAAGATAAATTGTTGCTACCATGTGTGCTGCATGAATTCGACGATTCGAGATTAGCAAGCTCAGCAGTAATATCGTTGATCTTATATTATGAGAAATAAAAATGCACGCTTTTCTAGAATCGATTAGTGTTTAGGACTAATTCAGGAAGATATAATTCTTATCATGCAAGCACAGCAACGTAAGCTTTTAGGACAGGAAGTATCGGAGATTACCAGCTAACAAAAAATAAAATAGTAAATTATCTTCGACACTGAAATAACCACAAACTGAATCTTCCCAAGTACGTGTTAAAGAGTAGATCCGGACTCAGTAATGCTCAAGGACTTTCGGTCAACCCTGTATATAATCGATTGGGGTTTTAAACTTCATGTCTATAACGGGCCAAATTCCAGGTTTTTCATCGGAACATTTGGATTCAACAAATCTGTATTAGTCAAACTTGGATTACCAGATAGTCCTGTCACAACATTTGAGTAACGCGTCAGTTTCGGTGGTTCATATACCGTCAATTTGCTGGTATCCAACATATGTCTGATTTTTTAAACAGGACGATCTAGTCGCGCCCCGAATTAGGCGACATTTGGCGAAACCTGGTAGAATACATACTTTCTTTGGACGAATTGTTAAATTATCTCCCAGCTCCTCAAATTTACCTTTTTTCCTCCTCCGCCATTGTAAAACCGCTGTTACAGTTAACGGCCACAACCGAATTGAAAATTTGGAATGCAACATAGACCCTAAAGGTATAAACAGAACCATAGATACAGCGACAAGATAAATCGACAAAATACATTTGTCTTCGTCTTTGAAGCAACGAAACAAGAAAAATAATAACAAATTAACCCTGAAATAATTCATTTATCTTTTTATTGACTCTATTTAAATTTTTTTAATTAAAACGTTGTGTACAACATTCAGATTTAGTTGAAATTCATTTAAAAACAGTTCTAGATGAAATGTTTACAAACATAAATAATAATCTGACACTTATATTGGTAGTACTGCAGCGCCGACGACAAAATTAGAATAGATTCTAAAAACAATTCAGCGACAATGTCGTCGTCGCCAGCGACATTGGTTGCGTTAGTTCTATGGTTTATGTGTATTTTAATTTGACAGGCGTTGTATTTTGTCGCTGTATTTCTAGTTCGGTTTATACCATAATACAAAATAATATTAGAAAAGTTTACATCTACTACTTCGGTGTTATTTTAGACAATAAACTTTTTCATTTGCCAATAAGAGCTGCGGGTTAGATTTTAGATAAATAGAATGCAACTGTCACAAATTTAAATGGCTTAGATGGGAGTACTTGTAGAGCTGTTTTCAAGATTTAGATACAATTTTATCTCAAGGCTTTTACTTTATGATGAGGTGTCAATCTGTCTTTAGCTTAACTAAAGATTTACAATGAACTGTGCTTCATGTGGAATTGATAAAGCTCAAATATTGTGCAATTCATCATGTGTGTAAACAGTAAAGGCGTTCATTTATGATTTACAATTTGAAAAACAATACAATATAATTATCCTGGCTAAACAGGGTTCCAGTCCACATTGAAATATTGCGGACAAGCGGATTGCTGAACCAATAGCCACTGCGGAAATATTCTTCTCGAAATAAAGATAATCGATCACTGAAGCAGATATGATGTTTAGCAAGTACCAAATTGGGAACATTACTACTACGAAGCTAGTTTAGCAGTCTTTGTTTTGTGTACTGCCGCGAACATGATGCTGATTTAATTTAATTTGTTTTCGTTCTCATCTTCCTTATCTTATTGGTATTAGGAAATAATTTGAGGTATACTCCAATGATCCACACTATCAGATTGAATGTGATTCGATGGGCTCTAGTCTTCTAGACAATTTAAAGAGGAAGTGTTCAATTTTGTTTAAAATTCCTTTACTACAACACGTATAAACTACTCGTTTGCATTTAAGAATGGTAAACTAAGAAAGTACATTGCAAATTATATTATGTAAATTAAGCATAATACTTTCGGGATTTTAGTTGAAATTTTAGATTACAAATATTAATTATTTCCACTAGTTTCCTCGCAAATCCCGCTTTAAGTTTATTTTTTGATCACTTTCATAAACCACAGATAAAATTTGTTTCAAATGTAAAATACGATAATTGTATTCTTGTTTTTGTCAAACTGACAACAGAACACAAAACAATGAGCTTTTCGTTTATATTTGCTTCGTCTATTATTATGCCTCCCTATTTATGTAGTGAAGTCGTTCTATATTCTAGTTAGGTTGTGTATAGGGAATCACGCCACGGGGAAGAGGATTAATTTATAAACGAATACACATAAAAATATTCTTCCAAAAAGCTTTGTTGTACGAGTATTTGTTCGTTAGAAAACAATCGCTGGTTGGATGACATTTATATGTTTTTAAAAGCATAAACATTTTCTGAGTTTTTTATTTTCTTGTATTATGTCGAGCTTTTTTGCGTTTTTCTATTTAGTTGGTTTCGTTGTTTTGTCTATTGTTAAACAATAAAATATATACTAAGGAATTCGTGAAAATTTTAAGTTTTTTAAACCATAAATTGTGGAAAAATTGTGGAATGTACTTTTCTATTGAGCGTGTATTATTAGCTTTGAACATGATAATTAAATGTGGAAAATTTCACTTTAATTACTTAAGTGGGATATACATAAATGATTGTTTTGTTGAAAATGTCAAATACATTCTTTACGGTCTTTGTGTTTTAGAAGCAATTTTAATTTTGTTGGCAATGTTGTAGCATAAAAATTAAAATATATAATTACAAACAAATTGCTCACGTCATTATTTAGCACAAGTAGTGGTGTAAACCTACACTTTCCCATTTATGTCCGATATTCGATTTAAAGTGAATGCTTTCACACGAATTAAGTTTGTGATAATATTTCTTAAACACTATTAGCAACATTTTGGCAGTGATTTATTATTAATTAGAGGCCATTTAGGCGAACTATGAACACTTTCTCTCTTAGAAATTCTATGTAGTAGTGAATATTGCACAAAACCAAAATTTAGTAGGCGTTATTGACAAATTACAGTACGTACTGTAGCGTACGGAAGGCCTCCATTTTGTTTACCTGACGCAGCTAACAGAATTATCAATATTACATCAACCGATCGCGGTTCGGTTTGCCGACTACTCAGCCTGGGGTGGGTTTTAATGTGTTGAACCGTGATCCGATGTAAATGAACCGCATAATAACTGCAAGTTTAGCAATCAACTCACATATACTTCAGAAAACTATACTCACGAGTACATCAACCTAAGTTCCCATATTTTTTTAACGAATTATCACATGTCTCTATTGCCATATTGTTTTAAAGACAAAATGCACAAATCATCATTTTTACAAACTCAAATTACGAAAATTTTTGTTTTAAGAAAATTTTTAATAAATTGACAAAAATTACTAAGCGTATCGACAGACGTGACGACGACTTTTAGCCTTAGTCGCGATTTTGTCGAAAATGATGTTCAGAAACTGTAGTTTTAAACGCGGCTAAAATCGCGAATTTATTTTTAAACACAACTAAAAGTACAACTTTTCGAAAAAAGAAACCAATATAATAAAAAAATTCAGTTATTTGTCAAAACAAAACCAATTATTTAGATTCAATTTCTATAGAAATACAAGTACCATTTTCGGGGAAGTACCATTTTTTATTAAGTAATTAGGAAAAAATAAAAATGATAGAAAAAAAATCAGATTCTACGTCAAACAAAGAAAAAACGACTGCTGGGTCACAATATGCCCCGAATATAATGCGGAAATCATTACAAGAGACACAACTTGGCAACAGCTTAAAAGAGCCTATAAAAATATGAAGGGAAAGTTGAGAAAAGCTATTGCCAATAAGAAACATCAAGTGGCAGGTACAGGTGGTGGTCCCGCTTCAGCTCCTCTAAAGGAAGATGATGATCTGCTATACAATTTAATAGCGCCTGCAACAAGACCACGTCTTAATCGGTATGCAGATGATGGCAGTGATGATGTAAGTAAAAAAATCAAAGAATTTTTTATGAATTTCATCCTAACCGTTCAGCGAAATTCACAAACAGCTGAACCTCAAGCTAACTACGACGTTACCGAATTCATCAAGTAATGCTCGTAGGTACTAATTTTCCTCGATCTAGATACCGTGGGACTAAGAAAATAGATAATTTAATACAAGCAGCACAATTAGAGGCGTTCAACGAAAACGTTAAACTTTTAAAAATGAAGCAGAAGGCAGCAAAAGCGATCTATTGGCATTATAAATAAATGCGTAAAACAAACATTGAACATCATAATAAATTAAAAATAACTTGCAATTGATTTTTTCTATTTTAAAAATTTTGGGGGATTTGTCTGCGAACATCAGTGTTTAAATTGCATTCCACTGGACTGGGTGCTATTGTTGGCACATTATTACTATCATTATCCTGGTAATCCTCGTCATTTCAAATTTGATCCCCAAGATCAATGGGAATGTTGTGTATCACTGATATGGCTCTAATTACCGTTAGAAATTTTTTAAATCGAATTTGTGATGCTATAATTATATAAATGCTTAAATTATTCAAAATTATTTTAGTTTTTCCATACCTTTGGCTAAAACAGCGAACCGTTGTTTCCACATTCCAAACATTCGCTCGGCACAAGATCGAGTCGAACATACAGCTTTATTGTAAGCTATCTCTTGCCTTGTTTTTGAATTTCGGTACGGTGTAATTAGGAATTTGGTGCATCCATATCCACCATCACCAACCAATAAAGCATTTCCGAATTCTCCACCCTCAAAGCTTCGAAGTTCACACCATCTGAAATTTCAGAATAATTTTAGGTAATTTTGATTATAAATTATTAAGACAGGGATACTAGGTTAGTGTTTGCAACACAGTGCAACAACGTTTAAAATTTTGCAGTTTGCGTCACACACTGCTTGTACATTCACCGAGAAATATCCCTTCCTATTGCGGTAAATCTCGGCATTTTATCCTCCTGGCGATTTTATTGGTGTATGGCATCCGTCGATGCATCCAACACACCGAGGAATTTTTTTAAATTGTAGTTTTTTAAACTCTTCTTCAGAGTAATATTTTTCGTTCAAGGCTTGAAGACTGCGCTCTGTTTTATGTTTTCTAAAAAATCTGAGTCATCAGACGACGAAGATGATAAAAACATCATTAATTAAAAAAAATAGAATACAATATATACGAGTAGATATTGATAAGCACAAAGTTCGCGCTAAAATAAAAACGCTATTCCTTTATTTTTAATTATAGTAACACTAGTATTTTGATATTAACGAAATATTACATTTCAAATGAAACACAACAAATAAATTACGTATTTGTCAATTGTATGTATTAAAAAAATTATGATCGAAATTCGGAATGGAAAATTCGCTGTCAAATGTCAGTTGTAACCGCGGTTAAAACCATCGATATTCACGATTTTAATCCCGACTCCTTATTAAAACCCGGCTTCATTTTGACGTTTTAACCTGGTCTAAAAACAATAAAAGAGTGGCTTTATTCGCAGTTGCGATTTTAGCTTCGTCTGTCGATATAACCCTGAATATAGTATTTAGTTAGTACAAAGAAATCAAATTAGATTTAAAAATAAATAATCGGCGACTCGCAATACATTAATTGTTCATTGGCTTCCACAATGTTGACCCGGAAAATAAATGAATGAATATAAAGTTGATAAAGTCCATCTTCATTTCTGATTGTTCTCGTTCTATTCCAATAAAATGATTATCGTTGATTTGGTAAGGTGTGCGTGGTTTGTTGTTTGTAACAGATTTTCCAATAGGACTGATACAATTTAAAATGGTTATATTGGCAACACTGTGTATTATTTTTTAACATTTCTCATGTCATTTGTTTTCAGTAGGTTAGCCATTTAATCATGGAAAGATACACGCTTCAACAAGGTTTAGAAATTGCTAAATTATTTAGGTACAGGTGTCGAAATTTTTTATTCAGTGATGAAGCTCATTTTTGGTTAAATGGTTATGTAAACAAACAGAATTGCAGAATTTGAAGTGACGAAAATCCATACGAAACTGTTCAGATACCATTACATCCAGATAAAGTCACTGCGTGGTGTGCAATTCATGCTGGTGGAGTGATTGGTCCATATTTCTTTGAAGAAAATGGTCGAATAGTAACAGTCAATGGAGAACGATACAGATCAATGTTAAATGATTTTTTTCCTGCTGTTGTCGAGAATATTCTGGAAGATATTTGGTCTCAACAAGACGGTGCCACCTGTCAGACAGAAACCTTAACAATCGATTTATTGAAAAAAAAATTTGGTGATGAAATTATCTCAAGATTTGGCCCAGTAAATTATCCACCCTGGCCGTGTGATTTAACACCTTGTGATTTCTTTCTTTGCGGATATGTTAAGTCACTAGTTTATGCTGATAATCCAACAACAATTGGATTGGAACATTTATTTTTTTCAAATAAAAAAAGAAATTGCAGATTTTAACGCATTTAATACTTTCAATAATTGTTTGGCAATTCTTGTGAGTTTCTTTTTTTGTAAATAAATATTTATTTAATTTTTTACATAACATGAAATATAATTTGCTTAACATATTTTGTGTTTTAAAGTTCATTTTTGCTAGATTTATTTGAGTCTTTAGCTGATCGAAAATTTAGATTCTTTTTTTAAATTAATAATTTGTTTTTCACGCAACAAATCAATATGGCCGACCAAATGGCATAATGGTTAAAGCTGTGGTGTTTGGATCGAGAGGTACCGGGTTCGAATCCCAATAGGGGCAGGATGCAAAGGGAATTTTCATCAACAAATTACGATTTGTGATGAAAAGGAACACATCTATGCCAAACGTCGGAGTGCAAAACTCATGGGCCGACCCATTTTCCATGCCAGTTTAGGCTGTCATGGAGCTATGCAATGTGCGGATGGTAATAAAATCGGACCTATATCCGTACGTCCTCGAATTGGCCGATACAGGCGTAAAAGTAAGGACGTAAATAAGCAAACTGCGACAGAGTTGGGTGCCTTGACCCCAGAACAGATAGCAGAGATGAACAAAAAAAATCAATATGTCTGATAACTAGAGACAAAGTTTTTTCTGTGTTTTTAAGCATGATGATGAATGATCGCAGAAATCAGCATCAAACACAGTTTATATACTTCACTACACTTTTGTAATATTTATTTATTGCATGAATATGTGAATTATATTTAGATTTAACTTATTTATTGATTTTTAATAATTCGCTACACTAAACATTTTCGCACATCACAATTTAAAACCAACTATACAGGCTAATTAGCAAACACTTTCACGCTTTTATTCAGACTGCCGACTACAACCAAATTCTCCTCGTTATCACAAAAAGGTCGTTTTTTATAGCATTTTCAAAAACAATAAACGAACCACTACATAGATGTATTACAATGATCAGGTTTTTCTAGATTTATTAACATTTGTCGAATTTGACCATCATTTGTTGAGAGAATTGCCTACCAATTATTAATAAAACATTTGAAATTTTGGCGAAATTGGCTAAATTTATTTGAAATAACCAATGAGGTAGTTAATCAGGCATTGAATAACATTGATAGTTTTCCGGGATCCATTGCCTTTGGGATGCCTCACATATTTTTTGTAATTTTTTGAAAGGAATTTCGTGGTTGCCAATTCAAGGGTTAAATGCTAATGAATTTTAGAGTAATTTTTAATATTATTTAAATCACTATGGCTTCAGGAAATTCTATTGTAAGTTGTGGAATTGCAGAAGGATTAAATTAATAAATGTTTATATTATCTAGGAAGTCGGAAAATATTAATTTAGAATTAAATTTCGAGAAATCTACAGATGCTGTGAAATAATATTTCTTTGAAATATCAATCGTTGATTGTGTAGGTTAGAATTTTGTTGTCATTGTGTTACTAACTATCGACTTTATCTAGGTGTTTGTAACCGGGCCGATTCAATCGATCAATCTTGTTTTGGAAGCCGGAAATTATTAATTTAGAATTAAATTTCAGGAAATTTCCAGATGCACGTGAAATAATAATATTTTTTCTCAGGTTTAGAGAAACAATTATTGAAGACCAATACCATCGTTAGACATTAAACCTATTATGCCTTTTCCCTTCCTCTAGTAGATTAGCAGTAGATTAGAATTGTGTTGTGCCATACGATCGCTAGGTGTCTGAAACCGGATCATTCTGTCCCAAAAAAAAACCTTTCCTATCATTCGTATTGTTATGTGTAAACAGGCTGTATGAATAGGCCCGGCGTTATCCGGGACACTTGTCCAGTACTTGGTCCTACAGTCTAATCAATCAATCAATTTTTGCTATTGAATTTTTTGCCAACAAACATTTGATAGTGTTTCTCTCATTTTGTACCACAGTTTAAAACTGCTTATATGCCCTTTTTCTGGTACCAAATCTGAGCAAGTCGATTATAAATTAATTTGGTTTAGTTTATCATAATCGGATTTTTGCTGTCCATTGCTTTCGATAAATAATTGTACATAATACAACATACTTTCATTATAAAATCAATTGATTTGAACTTCACATTGATTGACTTGTGCAGAATTTGAAATCAAGACACCAACCTACCAAACGCGTATTCCACAGTTAATCAATAAATGGAAAATCAATAGATAATGATTGGCGTCCTAAACTAATTTAATACTGGCATCACTTGTCCATCTAAAAATGTTGGCCCAGTTATATAAAATTTATCGATATTTTTATAAAATTTTAAAATGTCATAAATTGTATTGTTCGACGCTCTACTATTTGATCCAACTTCTATAAATATAAATCGCGATTGCGCGTCCACACAGCTAACAAAACAATGCTGTGGAACTCTTTATAATTAAAAAAATTGGATCTTGAATTTGGGAGTAGTGGCCTCCTGAATGTTTCCTGTTGTCCACACCAAGGGTATTTGGGCAGTTACAAATATTCCAAAAGTCATTGATAATCTTTTGCCATTCAATCTTTTCGATCGCATACGTAAATATGCCATCATATGCCATCAACCCAAGCTCAATATGTACCAAGCCTATACAACAGTACGAACCAGAGAGATAATGCAACACATCATAGAGTTCACAGAACTCTAATGATTCAATAGGTTCAAATCTAGCACATTGTTCAGTTTTATTACAAATAAAATTGTCCAAAACTTTAATTCTTATGAAAAATGTCAAAAGAAAGAATTTATCGCAATACCATCAACTTCTTGTTATCCAACAGTAGGGGAGGTAGGTACAGTTATTAGTAGATTAAAAAATAGCAAAGCTATCGGTATCGACGGAACCCCGTCCCCGCAGAATTGTTAAAACTCGGAGAAGCTACTTTTGGATCTAATCGTTATGACCTCATCGTAATGATCTGGGATCAGAAGGAAATGCCTGATAAACGGAGTGCACTCATATGTCCGCTACAAGATTAAGATGATTACCGTGGCATAACTCTGATAAACAACGCCTACAAAGTGCTTGCTAATGTTGTGTTTACCAAAATCATTCTTCTCGCCTACAATATCATCGGTGACTATCAATGTGGTTTTCGCCCCAACCGATCACTTTTTAACATGATAATGAACATGGAAAAATGAGTACGTCAATATGCAAAAGTAGTATTGAAACATCACGTTAAATATTCGAATTGAAATCACGAAATTAAACACCTCCTTGGAGACTGCGATATTATCGGATTTATTAATTCAGACCCAGTTAGATGGCTGGGTCATTTTATAAGATATCCAAACCATATGATAAGAATAGCGCTTCATCAACAACCAATCGACGTACGTTGCAGGGGCGATACGTCGCACCAGATATACATACAGTAGGATGTCGAAACTGGAGGGAGCGAGTGATGAACCAAGACAGTTTGCGGACCACAAAAATGGAGGAGTGAGAGAGAGAGAGAAAGGTGGGGTGTCCCTTGTTAAAAACCGGTTCTCTCATACTAAGAAAATAATTTTGAAAGTGTTACAAGTGGTTCTAGATCCGTCTCCTCGCAAATAAATTGATTTTGTAACCCTAAAATGGTTTTAGAAGTGCTCAAAATTGTTAGAATTATTATATTTTTTATTAATTTGGATTTTTCACTCACACATGCACAAGTTTTTGTTTACTCAAATTCATCATTTGCCCGACTTTTAGCGACAACCTTCATAAGAAATATTTAAATATTTCGGACACTTTTACTGACAAAAGTCGGTGATGATTTCATCAAAATGTCAGCAAAATGCAGAAATTTTCGGAAATAATAATACTTGGTAATTCAAAATAAATATTGTATAACAAAGACAATCCGTGTATTTTGTGTATCAAACTTAATTCACCCAAACAAAGCAAAAACGGATTCGATTTTCCAATACTGAAAAAGGGCTTCTTTCTCGATGGATACATGCAACACTCTCGCAACAATGGTTTTGTGTTGGTATTTATTTTGGAAACTCAATAATGCTAAGCTGAACATCGTAATTTCTTAGCCAATTATGATGAAATTTTGATTGTGTCTTGAGTATTAATTCTAATATCAGTTTTGAATAACATTCTGAAAACTGTCCATGCTGGACGAAATTTGACCATTTTTCTTTATTTTTCTACGTAGTAAAATAGAAAATTGTAATCAACAAAATTGTCCTCCAAGTAACAGCTTCCATAGGATCTATTTAGTGTTATGCAAATATTTTAAAAATTATATCATTTACGTGAAAAATGGCTATGAACTAACAGGTTCTAAATTGAACTTGCAATAAATCAGCCCAAACCATTTTTAAAAAATGTTACCGACAAATTTGGCGCTGTTGTACTTGCCCAAATGAACTAATTGATCGGGATAAAACTTCATACTTAAGCTTTTTTCCATAAATTGGAAGATACAAGTGAATTTTGGCCGAAATAGGGCCACTTATAAAAATTGTGCGGTTCCAGATCAGTTTTCCAAAATTTAAGCGGAAATAACGATTTTTGACAAAACTCGTTTTTCAAGAAAAATTCAACCCATGTACATACAGATTGATTGATCTGGATGAAACTTCATACTTAAACCTTTCCAAAAATTGGGATTAGTGATGTTTGTCCAAGATCGGCCCACCAGAAGTGGCAGCTTCCATAGGGGCTTTTACGGATTTTGCGAATATTTTGAAAAGTATGCTAAAGAGTGTTCAAATTTGAAGTATCTATTTAAATATTCCGCCATTTATATTTTTGTACTAGAGTAGCATATGTTATTTGATAGATGAAAAGAACAAACATTCCGATTAGTGAAAATGAACAACGTGTTTTCATTATTAAAACTTATTTTAAATATGGTGAAAGTTATTCAGAAGTTGGAAGAAAATTTCGTTCAAAATACGGTAGAGAAAATGCTCCGACAAACCGTGCGCTATTAAACTTATGATTGATAAATTTGAAGAAACTGGTTCAGTTCAAGATTAGAGAAGCAGAATTTATCATCGTATTGGTCGTTTAAGTGAAAATATTGAAGCTGTTAGCACAAGTGTCGAAAGAGCCAAGGACATCAATTCATCACCGTTCACAACAATTAAACTTCAAAGCAACAACTTTGTTCAATATTTTATACAAAGATCTTCATATAAAGGCTTACAAAATACAGTTAACACAATAATTAAAGCCAAATAACATTTGGAGAATTTTTTCAATAAATTATCTTCAACGATGTTGTGCATTTTGAAATTGGCGACCATGTTAACAAACAAAACTGCCACATTTGGGCTGAGGAAAATCATAGAAAATTGTTTGCAAAGACAATGATGGTGTGGATTTTGGCGTGGTCCATATTTTTTCGAAAATCAAAATGGTAATGCAAAATGGAACCGTGCAATGGAACCGATGCAACCGTGAATGGAACTCAATATCGAGGGATGATTAGAAACTTTTTGTGGAGTCAACTGGAAGATATTGAAGTGCAGAATATGTGGTTTCAACACAGTGCGAAACATGCTACACAGCAACGGAATCAATCGATCTTTTTAAAGAGAAGTTTACAGTTCACAGACGTGAATTGGCCACCAAGATCAAGCGATGTAACGTCATTAGACTTCTTCTTATGGGGTTTCTTGAAAAGCAAAGTTTATGCGGACAATTTTCAATCTGTTCAACACCTCAAAAACCACAGCATCGAGCAAATATCACTAATTGAACCATCATTATGCGAAAAAGTTATTCAAAATTTTGGTTAAAGATTGGCAGCCTGCCGAGCTAGCAGAGGAAGTCACTTGAACGAAGTTCTTTTTTAATTATTAACCTTTTTTTATTATTAGTTCAGATCATATTTCAAATTTGATCGGAAATGACGAGTTTTAATAAAAAAAAACTTAATTTCACCAAAATTTGGCATCTCTGCAGACCAAGCGGATTGACTATTCGGAATAAAACTTCATACTAAAATTTTTCATTAAATTGGGAGAGCTACTCGTACATATATACGAAATGTGGTGGACTTCTGCGTAGCGGAAGTGACGACAGTTTCCGTAGGAGCTTTTCCAATTTTTGCAATAAAGATTACATTTGTAACAAGGGTTGACCTTGTCGGTTTTCTGAAATTTAAACAGGAGTAATGATTAAGCGTGGTGTATTCTATGTATATTTGGCGTAAAAGATTACATCTATGTACAGTAGATTTCATTAGATCTATGTACATTTGTTGTAAAAAAAAGTTGGGTGTTTGCTACAACAATCATACCTCTTCATTATTAATTTGGTTTGTGGAATGTTCTTATATGTTCAAGGATGGCGGATTTTATAAATTTTTCATAAATGTTTGACAACCACGCTAAATTACACATACGACATCACGGCTCGTATTGAAGTTATTTACACGAGAGAGCCGTTCAGTACACCCCTATTAAAAATTAGTTTTGTGATCCGTTGTAAATTAAATAAGAAGGAATTAGAAGATAAACCTGTAAATATCGAAAATGTATTGACTTTATAGGCACACGTTTGATACATTAAAATATCAAGGTTCCAAAGGATTCCAAAATAAATGTTTTAAATTTTAGTAAATTTTTATTGCCATAATTTGTTTAATCATTTCTGGAACTGTTAACATTTCTTATCGTAAAATTGCCTAAACGAGATGAAGAGCATCAAAATTAAAACCGTTTCTTAGATTGAAGAATGGAATCGAAGCAAAAAAATTAAAACGTGCTGTAATAAAATTTGATATTTTCTCTAGTGGAATTTGATTGAGACCCCGATCCCTCCTCTTCGTCTAATTTCTCAGATGATTCCTTGTTGCTTTCGTTTTCAAATACATTGACAGCGATCGCTGCCTTTGATGATGACTTTTTTTCATCGTCGTGTAAAACATGTTGAAAATCGGCTGCATCATCATTTGTGAGATTTTTACTCGACTTTTTTTCATTAACAGTTTTTTTTGAGCTCGCCATTTTTTTATAATGTAATTTTGGAAGCAAATTTTCTTCTAGAACTGAATGTAAACATTTATAGCGGTCAACCGAATGGGCGATGCTTGCTTAAATTTTCATTCCTACGACTTTTGACAAGGCTGGATTCGGCGCATGCTGTGTAATTGTTAGTTTTGATTATAATTATTACCAAATACCGTAGTACCGTATAAACCGGCATCACATGTCGTTCTTACGTTCTGAACAGGAACCAATCGCAAATTTTAGCGAGTTAAAATTATATTTAATTTGTAATACATTAGTAATTATACTCTTTAGATATCGAATTTTTGGATCCCTACACTGCTTTCTACGGATTTACTCGGGTGGTATGTTAACTCAGCTAGTGAAGGGTTAACTTGACGTACCTAAAAATTAATTTTAATGTTTAGATTTTAACATTTGATTCTCGGGCTGAATAGATATGGTCGTGTTTCAGGGCTTTAAGGGTCTAATATGGACTGCCTGTAATTAACATATTCAACTACTAAATATTTTAATCTAATTAAATTAATTATAAAGCAATCGATCTGTATTCATAGCCTGGTTTCCCATAGCCAATAATTAGAACGACTAAATCGAACAGTGCGTCGCATTCAATAAGTTCAACTTATTGAACTGACTATAGTCAGTTAAAGAAAGAGCTGTATTTTATTATGTTGGCCTAAATTTAGCATAAATTAAGCGGTTAGTGATTGACTTTTAATAATTAAAATTAACCTATTTGTAACAAATGATGCGAATTTGCTGAATATTCAAATTCAATTTCGTGTTTTTCTGGAGATAATAATTAGAATTGGAAAATGGGTTAAGCACAAAAACCTACCAAAATATTGAAATATACATTACCATTGAACAGCAACAATTTAATTTGTTCTCATATGTAAATATAATTTTTTTAGGTTTACGCGATCGATGCTGGGTTTAAAATATTAAATTTGCCCCAAAAATTTTAAAATAAAATTGAATTGAAATATATTTGGTTCCTAACGGTAAAGAAATGAAAACCAAGAAGAAAAATGTGGTACAATAAAGAGGAAGCAAATAAAATGAAATGTTTTTGTTGGATGCGAGATTTTTATGATTTCATTTTGAGTTTTGCCCTAAATATTCATTCGTTTTCCTCGTCTTGTGAATTGTTATTGTGTTGGTTTTGTAATATTACAATTCGGTATCCCAACAACAAAGAACATCTATAGAACTTAAAGGTAAACGAAAAAATTGGAAAAATCTCAAATATATAGGTAAATACTAAATACCTGTTATGTACAAGAAGCCAAATGGGAATCAGGATTAAGCGTTTTGAAGTCAACGCATGTTTATATCTCAGGAGCTTTAATCGGGTTATAATACTCGTACATTCTCAATGGAATTAAATTAATAACTTATAAAGTTTGGTCCAGTTCGATTTGTAGGTTCGAAATTAAATTACTTTTGATTTTCACCCTAAATTTCATATCACATATAAGATATAATAAAACACATCATCGATTATTTTTGAGAAAATACCAAAATTTCCAATTGAGAGCAAAATTGCAAACGAAGAAGTTGTAATATGGAAAACATGATGAAAATCATCATTCGTGTCCCATTTTCACAATATTGATAGAAAATTGTCTGACCTATTCGAATATATGAAAGAGATCCCGTGAACATTTCTGGGATGGGCGATATAACCGTAAACGTAAAAATGTCTCTGGACTAGTTAAAAATCATCATAATTAGATCCCGTTCATTACCCACATAGGGGTTTGACTGATCTATCTGACCATGTAGGTGAGACCCCATGAACATCTCTAGGATCGGTGATATACAATTTGAAAATTTATTCAAATTCATGAAACTTCTAAGTCGTATGTGGCACAGTAAATATTTTCATAAATTAACCCTGTTTATTTCATTGTTAAAACTTTGTTTGTGCTATCCTAAAATACATTTTAAATATTATGAATATCTCAAGGAGCGGTAACAGTAAAATTTGAAAATAGATTGATATCAAAAACCACTATTGTTTAAAACACGCTGCATAAGTTAAAAATCATCATATCTCAACCTTATTTACCACACACGTGAGGTTTTGACTTAGCTATTCAGCCATATAGGTGAGACCCCGTGAACATCTCTAGATTCGGAGATATAAAAGTAGAAACAGTGTCTAAAATAACCTTCTTTAGAAATAAAAAAACTTTAGTAAAATGTATCACAATTTTCTCGTGTTTATTTAAAACTGTTAGAAAATTATCTGTTCTTTACAGCGACACTATTAGGGATTCAAGGGCTTCTCTAGTATAAATGTTAAAGATTATCTAAAAATGTTTCAATTTCACTACAAAATAAATCCAATTGGAATATTTTTAAATTTAACAGTGTACATTTTTGGTATTATTTTTGGTATGTATTTCACAATCATTATTTTATTATTTATTTTGTCTCACAATATTTGCTAAGCTCGAAAGTTATATGCCGTGCGCCGCCGGGTTCAGTCTCTCTATTGAAACATTTGTATTACGACCATTGTGGGTCTATAATGAAATGTTTACTAAATCGACGAATGTCTTTATACCGTCCTTCGTTAGGATTTGATTTGGTCACCTTTGGCGTGGAAGTTAACTTGCGTGTGTCAACTTGCGTCGGTCCTGATAAAGTGTCAGCGACAACTTTTTGATTGCTTGTTAAATGTTTCACGTACGTCATAACCTGAATGATAACGTCTAAATGCTGAGTCTGCCGTGAGATCTTCTGACTCAAAGAGATGATAGCTGTTGGGGGGGGGGGGGGGGGCGGCGAGGGTCCTTGGTTGACGGTAATTTGCTTACCTTCTATAAAGTACCTGAAATGCATTATTGCTAACTAACGAGTATTTACGAATACTTACTTTCTGCATTTGATAGTTTGCGGGAAAAGAATCCCAACGGTTGCCAATATCCATTATACCACTGTTCTTACACTGCTCCAGCTGTAATATTTTAGGCATCTGTGGCTATCCTAAATCTTCCGTTACTCTGAGGGATGGCCAACAACGTTGCGTTACGTATATTAGGCCAGACAAGATTTATGTGATCTTGTTCAGTTTTGTAAAGTGTTTGTGAATTGGAGGCAGCAATGGGCTAACTTAGCAACGAACCTGTGGTACTAGCTAACCATTTCCACGAACCGCTGGATTTGAATTATTGATGTTGGTGTTGGAAGCTATGTGATGGCTTTGTCACGCTTTGGTGAAGGTAATAGGTCGTCTTCGGGAATTTGGTGGCTGAGGAAGTCGGTAGCAGATAAGCGGAATTCACATTTTGAAATTTGGATATTTATTCCAAATTTAACTAACCCCTCCCCTGTACCGGACAAGTGGTGCAGTAGTTAAAGCTTCGGCACTTGGACCGGGAGGTGCTGGGTTCGAATCCCATCAGAGGCTAGATGCAAATCGAATTTTCATCATCGATTACGATCGGTGATGCTAATAAATACAACTAAGACCCTCTGATGGAGTGCAGAATTCCGTGTCACGCGCCGACCCACCTTCCATGTCAATGTACAGGTTGACATGGAGCTTGCAATGTGCAGGTGGTATACTGTAGTTGTGTGAGTAGGTGAAGTAGGTGGGTTAATGATGTGGAGTGAATGAGTGGTATCACAATGGGCCTAAAAATTGGCCTAAGTGTGCAGTAAGCAACCACTGAAACCTAACCTAACCTAACTAATCCCTCAAACCGTTGGTTGAGATGAAGTTTGTGCTTTTCCTCATTTTTGCTGGCCACAAGAATATCGTCTATGTAGACGTATATGAAACCTAAGTCTTTGACCGCTTCGTTTATGAACCGCTGAAATTTTTGGGCTGCCGTTTTTGACACGTCCTTGGACACAATGGGAATTATTTCGTATTGTTATTATTTGAAATTTTAATTTTCTTGAATTTCATTCTTTTTTGGTGAATACTTTCTCGGTAGATTGAGCTTATTTTTTTACTTATCGTTTTCGGTGAATTGTGTTACAATAAATTGTCTTGAAATCCACTCTTTAAGTCTCATTAAGTTCTCTACAGTTACAAGGTCATAGTGTCCGACACCATCATCCAACTGTAAAAAAATGGATGTGTCAAAATTAATTACAAAATGGACCATTTTATTACTGTGTTTGTGGCTGAGCAAAGGTAAATCGAAAATAACCATTTTCATCACATACTGATATATTTTCCTATACATACACATATACCAAAATAAATTCAACCTCATTTAATTTGAAAAGCAAAATTAAAAAGTTTTACAATGGAAAGATAAAACATTCATAAAATAAAACCGAAACCATAAAACAAGGAGCTTAAAACGTAAAACTTTTCAATTCTTACAAAATTGTGTTTTCCTACGAACATGAGACAAAACTAATTTTTGCTTTTTGTCTTACATTTAATCTTATTAGGTGTTACAACTATTATTGATTTTAATAAATATTTAATTAGAAATATAAATAAGCAAAATATATTAATTATTTATGAACCCTATTCCATAATGTGTAAATAAATAAGCTCATAAATAAAGGGAGGGAAGGGGACTCAAAATTTACTTGTTGTTCATTGTTTGGTTGTGCTGTTGATGTTGAAACCTTATTAGTTCTATTTATTATAATATAACTTAGTTAAATATAATTATTTTATCTTATCAGCAGCATTTAGAAATTTGTTGAGCGAGACGGAAAATAGGATTTTATTTGTTTTTGTTATCGATGAAAATTAAAAGATAAAATTGAAAAAATGATATGAATCTGAATCACCTATTGATTTATTATTCGCGTAGCTGGGGTGCTCAACAATTTGTGTGGAGGTTGACATACTGATAAACATGATTACGATTGATTATCACTTTATTTACAGTGGTGATTATAAATCGATTTAATCGATTTATACATTTAAGAATCGATATTGTGTATTATATTACTAATATATATGAGTTATTTATAGACTGCGGATAGTACTTAAAAATGTAATCGTTCGTAACGTTATGGCAAACATAAAATATGGCTAGAAACGTCTTTGAAAAAATGCGGTATGGACGGGTGGGCAATCTTATTTTCTCTACGATTATTATTACTAATTTAAAATATTGTCAATTAAATTTAAATACATGTACTTTACAGAATAGAAGAAAAGAAGCGAAGTAAAATTTCGAAGCAAATACTTTTCTAGGGTAAGAAACCTTATAAATGGAAAATTGTTATTCAGCTTATTTCAATCATTTCCACGTGCATGACAAATATACAGAGATTTTTAAGTGAATATCGTCATCCAAAAAATATGTTTTATTGAACTCAATTAATAAATTTTTTAATTTTATTAGTGAGAAAATTTGGATGTTGAGCCTGCAACAACAACGACATTCCTATGAATATATTAACTCAATATCTCTCTAGTCATGCACGTAAAGATTTGCGAGTTTCTGTTTGCAATATAAATTTTCTGGGAATTTAAGTTACGTCCACGAAATTTTAAGAAAAATATCTTAAATTGAGTACTTAACATATAAATTCAATAGATTTGTGTTTATGTATCTTGCAGCATTGTCTTCTTTACGAAGCGATTGAGTCGTGCCGTCGATGTTGATGCTTCGCCAGGTGAAAGCCACAACTTTTTGCGTTTGGGATTCTTAAAAAAGATCCACTTCTCATCTCTCGTAACAATTTGATGCAGGAAGCTCTTCATGCCATGAAAGCAAAATTTCGCAAGTGGCTCTTTGATTTTCCATCTGTCTCTCAGTCAACTCACGCGGCACCCATTTCCCCTCCTTTTGAATTTTTCAGTTTAGTGCCTCTGCAAGTTGATCTTGAATTTGCTTATCATCTTCATCCAATAACGCTTGCAACTCGGTGTCTTCAAATGTTTTTGATCTTCCGAAATCGCCACTTCTGAAGTGTTTAAACCATACCAACCAACTCTACTCTTTCTCAAGCAAATGACGTGCTTCAGCTGCATTTTTTTCCAAGCTGAAGCAGAAAAGCAAAGCTTCTCGCGAATGCTGTTTGTTTGGCACAAAACTCGACATTTTCGTTCTAAGAAAAATAATTTTGCGTTGCGATATGTGCTGGTATTACAACTGGTTCTCGTTAACATCTGTCCACGTTATGAACAAATCACAACTTCTACCATAAATGACAACTAGATATGTCGCTAGCACCATCTATGTGTGAAACCTGGAAATTTAGTTGCGCACCTGGTACAATACATTTTAATAAACTTGATTATCAATTCAGAGACTGTGATTTGAGAATATGTACATATGGTCTTGAAAACTTTAATTGATCACCAATGGGAATCGAACCCATAGCAGAACATGCAAGGGGTGACAAATGCTGCATTTATTCCAGGTAAATTGGTCGCTACAAATGTCATTTTAATATAAATCGGAATTTTAGCTGGCTGAACTCTCAGAATGTTTCATTGCAATGCAAGTTTGGCCTGTATAATAAACGCAGTAAATGTTAAGTGTTTCGTTCATAACCCTTAAAATTCATGGCTAATTTAAAAAGTCTTCCTCTTCCGAAAATACTGGCTGGAATTCTTCTAAGTCAAATTTCATTATTACTACTTTCAATTACAGGCCAGGGCATACTATTATACGCTGTTTAAATTTGCATATAATTTTTTATATTGCGCTTAAAAATGGTTTACATTTTCGAATACTTCATAAAATCTTACGAAATATGCCGGCATTTACTATGAAAAATTTGTTTACGTAGTGAAGTAGTGAGGTAAGAATTTTCCAAAATTTCGCCATGTACCAAATAAGTGGTGTTCTGCCATAAATTTAAAAAACAAACTCTTCGGATTATTATTATTATTTTTATGGTAATATCCTGCACATTATATATCTTTCGATGGTTGGGAAATATTACAGTGAAGCCAGATTTTTGAAAAATATTTGATTTTGTAGGTAATAATCAAAATCAAATTTAAAATTAATATCGAAACAAATCATATTACCGAAATAATTTGTTTTTAATTTTTGTTGGTTATGTATAAAACTGTCGAAAGTTTACTATAAAATTTTCCCATATAAAACTATTAAAATTAAAGAAAAAACAGTTTCTATCTTTCTAATGAAATTTGAAGGTTAACTTTCTCATTTTTTTCAGTAAAAATTCAATAAAACAAAAAGAAAATTGACTTGGGTCATTCAATAACAAGAGAATGGCAATAACAAGAGAATGGCAATAACAAGAGAGTGGACAAATAGAACGCTTTATTGTTCCTAACAAGTCTGAATGCGACACAAAAATTATAATATATAACTGTAAATGATCCTTACGAACCTGTGATCTACCAAACGAGCCTATGTTGGAAAATTGATTCTAAATTTAAATTGGTTTCTGATATGCAGAATTTCGTCAAATCTGTATAGGAAATTCTCTATCATCCTTGATCGCTAATTTGTTCAAGGATTCAGGAGGACCACTTCGATCACATCCGTGCGATTCGTAGAGGCCGAGGTAATTTTTTTTATAAATGTTTAAGAATATTGTGTTAAGTTGGGTATCTTACATCAAATAGTAATTCAGAACCACTTCGATAACGTTCCTAGGATCCGTAGTGGCCGAGATAAAATTTTATAAATGTTTAAGAATTTTGTATTAGCCTCAACGATATTTTCTCTCGAATAACTAAAATCTCAGAGATTCCAGATCATGCGACTAAGTAAGATTGATTTCTTATATGAGCTACTAATCAGAGGGTCAATTTAATGTAATTTTATATTTCACTGTATGAAATTTAATTTTCTTATGGGCAATTCAAACTTACTCGATTGCCAATGTTATAACTTTTCCTTTTCATATTTTCATAAAACGCGACTTGACCCCCAGAACTACTTCGACCACCTCTGTGTGATGCATAGCGTGTTTTGTAAAGAATTTCATTTTATAAGTTTCACTCAAGACTTGTTCCAAAAATTTAAACTTAGTTTTATTAGAAAATAGAAATTTCTAAATAATACTATGAAAATTCAATTTTCGAGTGTTTTTCCAAATTTAGATACTTATGGACCACAGTGTGTACAAATAAATAGACACAATTAGAAGATAAGACAGTACCGACTGCTGAGTCTGAGAAATCATCTCATAAATATTCTAGTTATCAATCGAATGCCAGTTTGCTGAGAAACGGCTGGTATAAGTATAAAATTTGTAATTGGTATAAAAACTCAGTCATTGCGATTCCCGCTTGGTGACTGAGAAACAGAAACGCATAAAAGTTGTCAAATTAAACCACACAAAAATTTAATGTGAGAACTAATTTATCTAACGAAATCTGAACATTTATACAATTTTATATAAATACTCTATATGCTTACTGAATTGTTGTATGAATGAAAGTGATTCTTACTTTAATACGAGTAGTTTGTGTTTCCTTTTGTGAAAATTTTCCCAAAATACCTTTATATTTTAACTAAGCAATATATTAGACCGGGATTTTATGCCCTTTCCTATATTTTACTGTTTTTTAAATAATTAAAGAAGATTTGGTTTACATAAAAACATTCTGACTATAATTTGTAATATCTGTTGGTTTGATATTGATGCTCATGGAGTGTTAAGCACATTAGCTGAAAATCAAACTGTCTGTAAAATTAAGGTAAAACCTACATCAACCTACAATATTTTTAGCAAAAGTTGTTTCTATATTAAAGATATAATTATGGGTTAATATACTCTACTCGTATATGCTACTTGGGCGACTCCATAGTTGGGTTGTGCTACGGATGCAGCGACAGAAACCACTAAGGCTAAAACATGTTCAGTTGTTTGTATATGTAATAGTAATCTTCCATCCACCTATCATAATATTTAAATTTGTTGTATCACTAGTTCATAGACAAATTGTATCCAACCAAAACCATGCAAACGATTAAAGCAATAGGAACAGTTTAATTTAAAAACGACATTGGGCCTATTTTTTAATTCGACCTGAGTAAGCAGTGCGCTGTCAAAAATACTCTGTGTTTTTTTTATTCAACCTGAGTAATTGTACTCTGCACACTGTGTTTTGTTTGTGAACTGTACTTACACCGTGCATACTCGGTTCTTCAAATTTTACTCGGAGCATAATACCAGTGTACGAAGAGTATGCAAAGTAAAACACAAATTATTACTCTATGCACACCGGATCATTTGGCACTGCACAGCCTGTGCTCGGTGTACAATACCCAGGACAAGCCTGGTTGCTCGGGTTAATTTAAAAAATAGACCCATTGAAAATTTTTTGTAACAAATAACCATGGTCACCAAAAAATTCTCGTTTATGAAAGGTTGAAACTCATTTGAAGAACTAGACTCAAAAATGTTGTGAGAATGAGAACTGACTGTTATAACTGTTATATAAATTTGTAAAGTAGTAGTTTCGTCTTGGTTTCCATGGATGTGTTGAAAATAAATTTTCAATGTTGTTGCAAACCAAATGCATGTTTATGTTGTCATATCATTTTTGAGGATCATGAGAAAAACGTTGTATGTTTCAGATCGCTTCAGTAATCGCCATCATTTCAGGGTTTTTAGAGGAAATTTTCGAAAAAACGAAATAGCAGACACGTGCGATGTGATCTGGCGTTAATAAAATAATAATTGTTGCTAGATTTAGGTTTTCTCTTACATAAAAAGCATTGTTACTTGTATAAAATTATTTATCATTTTTTGATAGTCTCTCGCGATGGCTGAGTTTTTAGACAATACCATTTTTAGACTAATCCCATATGAGTAATTTATCAGCTTCGCCAGTAAAATTTTACGCAACCACATTGGCGGCGCTAACTTTATATTAAGTAGTTTTGTTTTGTTCTCATTTTTTATTAATTCCGTTAATTGTCAAATATGTCTGTCTCGAACACAAGCCTCGCGGATGCCCTATCTTCCTCACATTGACAAGTTTCAATGATGCCACGTATAGCGTATACTGTCTAAAATTCTTAAATGTGTGAAGAATAGCAAAATGACGCATTATTTAAACATCCATTATACCTAAACTAATTATTTTGCAGTCAGAGGAAGCATGGTAATCAAAATTACTGATGTTTCTTGTTCTTCTTCGAAAATGTGACATGTTTTGAATGAAATGTTTTCAAAAGATTTACCATTGCAGAATCTTATCATCTTGCAAACTCTAAAACTTATTAAAACGTATCTGAGTAATCAGACATGTTAAGTACAATTCGGAAATATCTCCAAACGATGTGAAGTTTACCGCAAGATTAAATATTTCGGCGCCTTTTATTAGCGCTATTTATCTGTTATTATATTATGACGGTAGACCTGAAACCGGCAGAATAAAGTCGCTTATGTTAATTACTCTCTAGCAGTAATGATTAATACCTTTTTAACTAATCTTGCTAAAACATAAATATTTTTCATTCTTTAATAACGCTAATAACCTAAGATTTACATTATTGTCAACACTAACATGGAAGGATCACGTAAATCACTTTTTTGGTCAATTTATTTTTGCTTAAATTAGTTTCTTGATTAATGAAGAATAACCTAATGGTGACCCCTACTACAATTATTTATTTATTCTTATTAGAACTGGCCATTTCCATTGGTTACTGCCTTTGAAGTCTTCTCACTGCATTGGTAGCGTCCAACATACGGCGTATGTCTGCATTTTCATGCCGCGATAATTGCTGTAGGTGTTTTCTCGCTTGTTTCTTCTATTTCGACCGTGACGTATTCCATCTTATATTATCGTTCCTAATCTACCATAGGGTATTGACAATTGCACGCAGCACTTTTGTTGGCACAACTCCAAAGTTGGATACCATAGATCTATACTGGTTTTGGCATTTGCCTATACAGAAGCAATTTGTTACGAATTGTGAACCCAAAATTTCTACCCATAAGCCGATTCGGGTCCATCCCATCGAATTTCGTGTTAAGGTATTTAGCTGTATTAGCATTTGAAATTTGGTTTGAGTTAAGAACCACGGGAATCCAGTTATTTTGGTTTGTATACTTGACACGTACTGATTTGTTCACTTACTCATTGTGTTAACTGCATTTTGAAGTTTGCTTGTTGCTTCCGATATTTCTTCTTGAACTACTAGGATAGCTTTATCTTCTGCAATTATTGCTACTGACTACCTTGAATATTTTCTCCATATACTATATAGTTTGGAGTACTCTTTTCAAGTTTGACACGAAAATATCGGTGGGTCGTGAATGATTGAAGAATTAGGTAAAATTGTTTAACTCAAGCCCTTGGTGCCAAACTTCGTGGAAATCTTGAGTTACATCTAAGTAAATACTGGAACATATCTTCTGATTCTCCAGTGTATTGTCAATGGCATTCGTTATTCACTGCACTGGTACAAAGTAAAGTGAATTTCCCTAAACCCAAATTGTTGTGGGTTTATGGAAATGGCTTTCACAATTCACCCAGTATTTAAGTCACAATCTGGAGCATTTCTTGTACTTAAATTATTATTGATTTAATGTTTTACTTCCAATAAATTCACATGTCTATTGTTAAGAACATCTAATTTGTTTACGACAGTGAGTAATCATCATCAGAGAGACCTCGGAGTCGCTCAGTTAAGCTTGCTTTCTGTATCTCCTTTATTAATAGTTTTAATTTGTTGGACAGAAAATTGAGGATATTTTTATGTTGTGGAGCCGAGTCTGCTGCTTGATTTTACGAGCTTTTCGTTTTTTCCTAATGGTTCGGTCTCCGAACTTAAGAGGATAATTACGTATCTCCCATGCTGCTTTTTCAATAGTATTGTTGAGCGCCTCTACTTCACCTGCATCTCTATTATAATTGGTGTTCGAAGATTTATTCGCTCTTCTACTAAATTCTCGAATAGATCCCAATTGGTTTTATTGTTTGTTGTTAATTTAGGCAAGTTTAACCATGTTCACAGGTCATTCGTCAGATAATGATATAACCGCTTTTTACTACAAAGAAGCCAAGTGAGGCTGGTATTTTATGTACGCTAGCAGACCATTATGTTGGTTTATTGCCAGTCTGAAATTCACAGTTGTTCTCGCGAGCTGAATTAAATAACTCCTTTTCTTTAGAGGTTGTAAATCTAGATCTCTAATAGGTGTTCTTTGAATTACCATCACCTCCATTATAAAATTTGAACATAGTAATTTAAACTGTTGTCTGAGTTCCTCTTTTTTAACTGATGACGTGGAGCACGGTAACGTGGTATTGATTGATTCAACTTTTATAGTTTTAACTTTGATTATTTCTGTTTCGATACCGAGCTCTTCGTAATGTTTGATATTATTCTTAACAATTACGGTAGATTCTCCTTTAGCGATATCCCTCCTGGATTAATAGCATGGCAGCGTTCATAGTCAAGTATTTTAATAAATGAAGTTTCTGTTAAATCAGTTTCCGATACAAGATAAATTTCGAGTATTTTTGGTAAGTTTGGGAAAATTTTAAGCTCTGGAACAATTCTGTGGTAGTCCAATCACGTTGGAAATTACTATTCTAAGTGTTCTGTTCATTAAATTAGTATAACAGTGATGTTGTCCCATTCGTGGCTTCTTTTGTTTCCAGTCACTAATACAGGATCTTTCAATAAGGACGCTCGAAATTTGTCAGGTTTTAACAGCCGTGTTAGCGTTAAAAATATTATATAAAACTGTACTGTAGCATTGAAATCAGTGCAAATCATCAAATTTTATTTTCAAAATCAGGGCTTCATTCGAGAAATATTCCGCGCATTATGTGATTTTATCCTCGTCTCAACTGTCCTGCCAAATCGACAATTCGAGCGGTTCAATACATGTATCGTCTAATGCATCCCGAAATAGTTACCCAAGCAACTTCTTGTGGTCTAACCCGGATGATATGGATACCAATGACATGTGGTATTCCAATAGGATGGCGCTACATTCCACACAGCGTATGCCATGATGGATATTATGCTCGAGCGGCCAGCAAGATTGTGTGATTTAATGTCTTTAAACTTCTTCATCGCAGGTCTATGCAAATAAACCACAAACAATCGATGTCCTCAAGGTTAACATAACGAACGCCATCTAGCAAATTCAGCCACATTTATGCGACAAAATAATCGAAAATTGTACCTCCAAAAATCATGCAACCAAGCAAGGCCGCGGCGGACATTTGAACAACGTTATATTCCATACTTAATGCCATAAAATATTCTTTCAAATAAAAATTGAGTTGATATCACATACACAACTATTTACGTTTAAATATCCAGCGATCGTTTAAATTAAATTTGCAACAATATTGGTCCAGCTTGGATCAGCACAGATTTTCAACTGGGTTATACAGCCCAGACGGATTGATTTATCGGAATTGGATTTCATACTTAAGCTATTTCCATAATTTTTGAGGTCTGTGACGTTTGGTCAAAATCGGCACACCGGAAGTGTGGAGGAATGGATAAACTTGTCAAAGCACATAAGGGGCTCAATGGCCCTATTCATTATAGACTTTTGAAGATATTATGCAAGTCTGAATAAAATAATTGATTGTTTGATTGAGCGTGCAAGACCAAGCTTATTGGGCAACATCTACCGGAAAGCCGGGCCACCGTGAATCTTTTTTATATTTAACAAAACCAAAGGATATGAAAGGTAACTCTTCTTAACAAGAAAATACGTAAGTTAAATTTTTAAAATACATTTAGCATTTGAAGCTGAACACAAAAAATACAAATTTTCTTAATTGATTGAAAATAAAATTAATTCGAAAAGATTTTAAATTTAATCACGGCACAAGTCTGAACAAAATAATATTCACATATTCGTATGCATAGTTTTTTATTGACATGGAGAAAGTGGTTAGCATTAGGGTTTGCAAACCGATTAAAACCGGGTTTTTCAATGAAACAACCCAATGAAAACCCGGGTTTTCTGGAAAAATAGCCGGGCAATATTTTAAACTGCACTTGAAACGATTTAACATACATTTTACACAAGAAGTCAAACTAATAATTCTCAATTATTACTTATATTTTGTTTGTACTAAAACCTCGCATAAGAATAAAATAAAAATGCAAGTAATTTATAAATTATTTTTACTACTAGTTAGTGTCTATTGTGCACAGCAATTCACATTAAAGAAAGTTAAATGCCATGATAAACATTCTTGTAACATAAAATAGTAAAGTTTTTATTAATAATCCTGTCAATTTGTAGTCTGCAAGCCCACCGTTAATGAAATAGAAGCGGCAATCCGCAAGGTAGATCCCAAAAAGTTGCAGAAGCTGGTAGCTTCTGAAGTATATCTGACCGATGATCATGAAGAAATAGCTACCAATTTATTTATGAACGAAAACCAAACCGATATTGATTTTAGATTTCCCGTTACCCCAAATTTATCACCCGTACAAGTAACAGTGAAAGCTTTGGGACGAAAAGACGCTACCATAATTACGGCCGAAATCATAATCACATTCATGTTGAATAAAATTGGTCAGCTAAATACGGAACTCAGCGAAAGTTTATTCAATTCATTCAAAAAGAGGGTGCTAGAACATATAAATATTAATTTAGTATCTTTAGCGAAGTATTTGAAAGATCCAATAACAAAACCCAAATCACTACCTCAACCGGGAGTTTCTCTGCTATAGTCGTCGAAAACGGAAATGCTTAATTTTGGCAAGCGGTTATTAGAAAGATTGTTTCAAATAGAAGCAGAACCATAAAGGTTGGTGGGTGGCGAGCATAGTGAGATTAACATAACAAATGTGCATATTGATGTTGAAATATTGCTTCTTGAGGAAGTTAACATGGCTATTGAAAAATAATGCGTGCAAAAATCACTGCAGAAGTCGTTAATGTCAACACGTTTAGAAAATAATGTCATTTTTTCGAGGTAACAAAAAGAACCAACAACTTAGTATTGTTTTTCAATGCCTTACTTACAGTTAAACCAAGTTCAACGGACTCAGAAAGAACCTTTTCTGTAACGGGGAATTTTTGCAATAAAATTAGAATTCGTCTTGGTGAGGAGTCGATAAATGCTCTAGTATTTTTAAAATACCTATTTTCTTTAGAAAAAAGAGTAAAATTTTTCATTAAAATTTTTTTTTTTACTTAACTATATTTATACTATTTTAATAAATTGTACATGATTTTATTAATTTTTCTACTACGAAAACTGATTTTTGTATTTGAACTAGAATTAAAAATAAAAACCATGAAAAAATCTTTATTTAATGGCGTTTAGCAAAGTAATATAATAAGGGCGATTTTATTATAGATTTAATATTTTCCAATCTAAAACCCGGTTAACCGGTTAAAACCGGATTTAGAATGGAAAAAACCGTAAAACCGGTTTTACAAGAAACACGTTTTTTTGCAAACCCTGGTTAGCAGTTCTGTCATTCACAACTGACATTCTGGTCCTTATCTGTACTCTAGGGTCTTTATTTTAATTGTAGCAACATTTTAATTTTAGGATTCATAAACCTAAAAAACTTAATTTAATTAAAGTGTTCTAGTTAAAGTTTTTTAAACATCTCGTATAGGAATAATTGTATGTATAATGTGTGTACATATGTATGTCGATTCAAAGCGTAAATAGCAAATTTTAGGCATCGAACTGGAAAAATCTGTGTCCTAAATAAATATAGGTCCCAAGAGTAATACAAACTTATGTACGTACAAATGTATTATATACCTACGTTCAAGTACATACATAAATTAGAAATACTCTATTCACTAAAATAATTCCTTTTACTAAACAAATATGACTTTTTAATTTTTCGAGAGTAAGAGTGTAACCCCAAACTAAAAGGTCACATCACATGTTGTGGTATGTATTAAAGGGCATGTAACGATATGACAACAATCAAAGCGATAAAATCCAAAACCATTCTTGTTGCCTTATTAATTCGGTAGTTTAATGTTTTCGAAAAAATAAAATTACGTAATCTCTTTTCGGCATACTCATATGTTATGTACACACATTCCACATTAATATACATATAATGATTTGTTGTGTGTGGAACGCATAACATGTGATGTTAATCTCGTGGGCTAAAAGTAGTTTTCAATTCATAATAAGAAAACACAGTTAACCCACTAAATAATTATCTCTTCGAGCACGCATGAATTTTTGTTTTGAAGTGAGTGTTTTAAGTTAGTAAATTATTAGTATTTAAGTGAGATTCTCTAAACCAAGAGATTATTGAAATCGACAAATAGTAAAACAAATTCATGGGGTGTTAGAAAAATTTAGAAAGGACTACAATGTTTTGGTTCATAATATATTCACCGATAAATTTAAACAAAGCTCTGGTCCCGGCAAAGTAATGTTTGTGGGTAAAAAGACATCCATCGCTGGTATCCCTCATATTAATTTTAAGGCTAAATAATTTTTTACCGAAAGATATCAAATAAAATATCTAGTTCTCAACTGGATAACCGAAGCCAACTTATTTATTACAGTTAAGACTTCGAAATTAAAAATATACAGCAAACCGTTTAACAATAAAAATAAAATAAAAGCATAACAGTTTTGTTGCAATTAACAAAAGAAAAAATCACAAAAATTTACATTAAAATTAGTAGTCCGTTCTCTGTACCTAGAAGTACACAATCTCTTCCTCTTTCCACATTGTACTCTTCCTTATCTCTCCTCCTCGTGGTAAATGGCTTGTGTGTTTCAGACGCTTCCATTAATTGAAATCCAATTCTCTACAGTTAACATGACATGATGCTAACCACCTTTTGTTTAATTTGCCTATTTAATTCAATATGCCTCTTCGTAATTTTCCCTAACAACTACCGAAAATTGAGTGATTAATTTAATTGGACAGCTTATTTTTGAAGATGTGACTTTAAATAAGACATTTTGAAAGTGATTGACAATTAGCAGTTCTGGTGAATAAGCCGAGTAAATATATCATTTAAATTGTTGAATGTTGCAAAACAAGGAAATGACCACCATTTCAAGAGCAATTTTAAGGTCCCATAAAAATATTCGATTAAATATTTGTATTGATCTATCTCCTCAACTCCATTATATTAATAGGTAAGTGATAAGTGATCAATTTATTTGATATCCATTAGCGATTTCGCATTAACGCCATCTATTTTTAGGTGTAAAACACATTTCCAAATTTTGTTTAAGGAAAGCTTCCCTAGCTATTTATTATTAGCTTCTAAAATGATTATTTGAACTCAATATCCGCTCGGACATCCATTTGGGCGTTAGATGAAGTGTTTGTCGGTGTTCGCTGTCACTGATGTTTGGAACGTATTCCTCTCGATTTTGGTAAGGATATCGAGTAAGCATTGTACTACTTTAGTCTAGTTTCAAGGACACGGATATTTTGCATAACTTTGATAAATCCGCTTCATTTTCAGTCGTTTCCCCAAGTATGGATGTGCTTGGAATACGTATCGATTGGTACTACGACCATTCAGCGAGACGCTATTCTCTGAAAACACAATTGACTGAAAAGTAAACTACCAAAATTACAATTAACTGAAAACGACAGTTCACCGAAAATCGCCGAAAACTTCAATTCGCCGAAAACGACAATTCACCGAAAATTCAATGTCAAATGAGTATGCAGATTTCCATTTTATATAATTTTATAGCGTTTTTAAAGCCGTTCGAATACCAAAAGTTCTAACTTCTGAGACAAGGATTTTTATATTTTGCCGTAGCAAAAGTTAGTTTGTATGATAGAATTCAGATTCTCATGTGAAGTTTGATTTTGAAAAAATTTAAAATGAGTATTACTGTGGTGGCTAAATTAAATATTTAGGTCTTCATCATATGTTATTTTTAAGAATTGGCCTGGGTAGATTACCAGGCCAGTTGGGCACATTATACAACAGACGTGTGTTACATGTAATACAAACTCTGAGGAACTATTAGTTTGCATATTTTCGCTGAAATGTCGGTTTACTAATATGTACCGCTTCGCTCAAAAATGTTGTAAGCTTAGAGAACTTACCACTGGTGAGGATAATAAAAATAACAAAATACAAAATTAGTTATTTTGTTACCATTATAACGTCGATAGTTGTTTTGTCAACACACAGATAGCTTGTCCAATCGAATGTAGTATTTTTAGTGTTTGCATATATTTCTGAAACATGATCTAAAACTGTACTATGATGTTAAGTTTTGGCCTGCATTCGATAATTAATGAACTAACTCGAACTACTTTTTTGTTAGATTTTACTTTACCTCGACCGAATCAACAGTCGCCAGCGGAAGGTCACGCTTTGCTCTTGTCTGATCTTAACATGATGTCTTTGAAATTAAATTTAGAAATTAATAAAATAAATCATAACTTTCTGAAATATTCGATTAAGAATATTAGTTATGTTATATTAAACTCACTTATAAAACAAAGTCGAAGTTTATGGCTATTATTAGATGACCACATTTTCGAGAAATTTCATAGCGGATATTTAAAAAATCTTGCTGTTCTACTATAATATTATCTAAAAATAAAAACTGAAATATTGAATGTCGCACAGTCTCCTCAAAAATATAAGACTAGGCGCTAAAACCTTGCGAGGTAATCAGACCTTCGGCCTGGAAATTGACAAGCCCGAAAAATTTACTAAAAATTGGGAAACGTCGCAAATTCCAGTAACGAGATTTATCACAAAATGACATGTCCTAGAAAATTTTAGTAATTTCTTTACGAACTGTTCAGTAAAATTTTTAGTAAAAATTTCTCGAATCGGATGGATCATGAGAAGTTTTCACTAAGCCACATTTTCCGTTATATATATTAGTTAGTTAATTCTGTATAAGACGAAACTACAAGATTTTGATTTTAAATTTTATTTAATTTCAAAACACCGTTAAATATGATTTTAAAAAATTAAATAAACATAATGACGTATCAAAGATTAAAAAAAATAAAAACCTCTTTTAAATATTTTAAGTGTCGTCATTATTAAATATGAACATTAAACTTTCAAACCCACAGTACTACAACCAATCAAAAATACGGTCAAATAATTATAATTAAAACGAAAATTTCCAAATACATATTCATAGCCACATGCGAATCGCAATCGAATAAAGCTATCCAGCATAGCCAAATACTCCACATGTCTATGCGGATCGTCAGGGTGTCCCATTTTGGCCCGTTCATTATATCATCCTTAGGACGAAAAAGTCTGAAAATGGAAATTCTGTGGAGCGAATTCTGGAGATTTTGCTACATAGCCACATACATAATACAATAGAATAAAGCCGTTCAATTTCGCGAAAATACGCCACTTGTCTATGCGGATCGTCAGGGTGTTCCATTTTGGTCCGTTCATTTTATCATACTTAGGACGAAAAAGTCTGAAAATAGAAATTCTGTGGAGCGAATCCTGGAGATTTTACCACATAGCCACATACATAGTACAATAGATTAAAGCCGTTCAATTTCGCGAAAATACGCCACATGTTTATGTGGATCGACAGGCTGTTCCATTTTGGCCCGTTAATTTTATCATACTTAGGACGAAAAAGTCTGAAAATGGAAATTCTGTGGAGCGAATCCGGAAGATTTTGCCACATAGCCACATACATAGTTCAATAGATTAAAGCCGTTCAATTTCGCGAAAATACGCCACATGTCTATGTGGATCGACAGGGTGTTCCATTTTGGCCCGTTAATTTTATCATACTTAGGACGAAAAAGCCTGTGTATAATGAAAAACATTTATTAGAAATTAGAATATAATCACCATTGCATGAACCCAGAAAATTCACATCAAATAAAAATCGAAAATTTGCAATAAACAAACTTTCACAATACGGCTCAGAAAAATTTTTCTTCGTCGTAAATTTTAAAAACGATATGCCACAGAATCATATCAGAATCAGAAAAAATGTATCTCTAATCAACGCCACAATGATAATTTGGAATACTAATATAGTTTAGTTAAATTTTTGAAATTTTTCAAGATCTTTTCATTGACTGTCGCCCTTATATATTCTATAATAAATCAATAATGAACTTACTGCGCCAAAACGGTGGCGTTCATAACCGCATTGTTCAAACCGTTTTCAACGATATACGACAAGTATCTCTATAATAGAGTAAAACTAGTTACTATCATTAAAATGGTTGATTTATGATCTAATCTTTATGATCTAATAATTCGTTGTCTCGAAATTGTTGTCTGAACCAAGACCTTTCAAACAATATACTACACAAGCATATGGGAAACATGTATATCGTGATATTGGGTTATTTCCTACGGCGGGTATTCGATATTCGTGAGGTGATCTCTATACCTTTTCAGTTTTCCGAATTAAAAATAAAAGAAGATTGGCGAAACTAAATTCGTATCGCACAATCGATTCTTGAGATACCATGGATACAGACATCGAGACAGACGGACAAACTTTTTGCATTTTTGGGATCAGGGACCTTCAAAACGTCGATAAAAGTGGTTATGGACCAGCGTCATTTCGTCTTACAAACCGAAGTTAAAATTTAAATCTACTCAAATTAACTAACAAACGTCCGAACAACCACTAAGAAATAATAATATTGTAACGAATTTATGGATTCGAGAAACGTCTTCGAGAATTTGACTATTTCACTATTTTTCACTTCATATCACTATTTATTTTACTTTTACGATTGACTAAAACTATCGACCATAACAATGCACAATTTTGATCTTTTCTTTTTGTTTTTTTTTATACATCTTTCAATTGTCACATTGAATTTCCCATTACCGTATTCGAGAAATCTTATCAATGCATGTTTAATATCGAGAATATCGCGTTGAAAATGTGTAAACTGAAAAATATCCAGATGCTTCTATAGAAATCATTAATTCTCTAAAGTTTGCCTCAGTCGGTAAGTTCACTTACCTCTTGTATATCACGGTCAACAGTATTCCTCCTCACCGAAGTAATAATCAAATACTAATATTTTGTCGGCGAACATTTCACTTCGATGTAATGTATAAATTTTCGATTATTTCGGTTAATTTAGTATTATTACGCTTAATTTGCTTCTTTAAGGAGAAATACGTCAGCTACCATACAGAGATACCAACGGACAGGGAACTAAATTGGACACTGCCACCCACATTATTTGCCAAAAAAATGTTTCTGATTGTTCCGTTCATCGATTAGACTTTTTTTTTTAGTTTTCCTTGAGATGCCAATTATTCGCGAATGTTAACCATGGGCATTGAAACAATATCAGTTCGTTGTTGTAGCTGAGATATCGACACGCTGCATAAAAGAATATTATGACATTAGAAAATTACCGTGAGTTGGGTTATACTGCATTTACTGCTTTAAGTTGAAACAATTATCTGCACTGGTTTCGAACTCTCTTCATTTCAATCCTCAAATTCTGGTTCATCTGTAAATTGCCTGGGTCATATTTAATTACCTCACGATATTTTAGGAAGAAATATATCATATCAGTTGCTAAAGAATCAATATGACATAAAACATTTTCTGTGAATATTTTGTTTTTTAACTGCACTGTTAAAATAATGAGAAATAATTTTCGGTTCAGTGAGCAAAATATTTAGAGTTCAATTAAATTTCATATTTTTTTTAGTTCCATCAAATGTCAGTAGATGCTAACAAAATATTATTCGAATTTTTAAAACAATTTTATAAAATTTTTAATTATGTCTTTTAAACGAACATTGATTGTTATGTTATGCGGTTATGTGTAGAAAAAATTTGTGTTAGTCAGAAATTAACGTTTAAAAACTTTAATACTTTACGCCTAATATCAATTGTTGCGATTAAAATACTGAATAAACTAATTCGTAGCAGTTGTCAATAGATGGCGTAAAACACAATACACTTAAAATTTATTCTAATTCGCAAATTTAATTTGAGGTTTATTAATTGTCGCAGTAATTATTATCGAAGGTGGATTTATAACAATTTCAAAAATATAATATATATTAGTATTAGGCATGGTACTGCATTATTTAAATTATATTTCCACGTAACTTCTTATATTGTGGCATGGCACAATAAGCTAGTTGGAAACATATTTTGAAGTAATAATAATCTGAACTAACTAAAATGCCAGGAAAAAATTCAAAATATATAGATCATTCGATCACTGAATTACAAGTATTTGTCGCCGATATTTAAGAGTAGTCGACGTTATCTACGAGAAGTCGACGTATTCGATGAGTTAATGACAAGTTGCCTATGCAATCACTAGAAATTAATAGATGAAGCGTAAACGCCCACCTCTGGTCCTGGTAGTTTAGGCGGTATTCGTCAAAATTTATTCGTTAGACACCGAAAATTTTCTAGTTTTACAAACATTGTTAGTATTACCCCGCTCCTTTTCTAAAAACAATGACAAAAAATAGGTATTAAACCATAAACCAAGTTTTAACCTTATAACCCTCCTTCCGTAAAGCAAAAAATGCGAAATTACCAAAAAATCACTAATTTTCATCTAAACAAAGAGAAATGGCGCGAACAGAGCAGCTCGCTTACTACGATATTTTTGAAAAATTCAAAGTTATAACTAAAGGGGTTTCCAATAGGAATGATACAATTAAAAAATTAAAAAACAACACATAAATTATTCAGTGGGACCAAAATTTAGTTTTATTTGAAGGTTTACATTATACCATTATGTATGGAAAAAAATCATTTAACATTGTTCTGTATCGTTCTCCATTGACTGTTACTATTCGACCATTTTCTTCAAAGAAATATGGACCAATCACTCCACCAGCATGAATTGCACACCACACAGTGACTTTATCTGGATGTAATGGTGTCTGAACAGTTTCTTGTGGATTTTCATCGCTCCAAATTCTGCAATTCTGTTTGTTTGCATAACCATTTAACCAAAAATGAGCTTCATCATTGAATAAAAATTTTCGATAAAAATTTTCATCATTTTCAATTTGTTCAAGAACAAAATCATAAAATAAACGACGTTTATGGTGGTCGAATGGCTTCAGTTCTTGAACCAGTTGAATTGTGTAAAGATGTAAACCCAAACTTTTTCTTAAAATTCTCTATGTTGTTGTTTGAGAAAGATTTAATTTTTGAGAACGACGTGGAACCGATAAATTTGGATTTTCTCTTACATTTGCTGCTACCAAATCAATATTCTCTAGTGTGCGTGCATTTATTGTCGTACTGGTACTCGTGTATCGTGTAAAGAAAATTTACTTTCAAATTTGTCTACCATACGACTAATAGTGAGTCGATTAACTAAATAATATCGTCCATGAATTCTTCTTAAATTTCTCTCAGTATTCACAAATGAGCACTGATTTTGATAAAACAATTTAACAATTTCTAAACGTTGTTGAAGCGTGTATCTTTCAATGATTAAATGGTATAACCTACTGAACACAAATGACATAAGAAATGTCAAAAAATGATACGCAGTGCTGCCATTATAACCATTTTAAATTGTATCCTCCTATTGCAAAACCCGTTATTAGGACAACAACAACAACAATGTCTCCTCTTCTGTGGTGTTTTAGCGTTAACTCTTTCTTGTTACTCCAATGATATTGCCATCATACTTGTTGGTAAATATGGGAATGTTCGTATTTCACTATAAAAAATCATGTCCATATGAAAAAATCACGAATCACCAAATTTTGGTTTTTCTTTCGTGCCGTTTTAACCGTTAATTTTACAAGTCGATTCGTGAGGGGAATTATTGTATACTTTCAAATAATTCAGTCTCGAAGAAATTATCATTAATTGCACCTGCGCACGACTGTTCATCAGTTAATGATTTACTGTTGTGAGACTGTGTTGTTTTGAAACACACAGAAGTAGGCTCGAGTAGCCTTTGGTTTGATTTCTTACTATAAGTTTCAGTGTGTGAACAATTTTAGAAATAAGTCAAACAAATTTTCAACTTCAATAAGTCCACTCGGACGAAGGTTATTGTAGGTAAATTCAAAAAGTTAATCTCTAATAAGTTATTAATTAAACCACCTAAAGTAACAACGATATGTAGCATTTGTTAATGTATTATTGTTATAGTTACAGACGTAATTTTGATGGAAATTGTTCTATTGCACTTCTGAAATTACCAATTTAATCGAACAAATTCGTTTGATTTTATATTTATAATATTGCAACTTTCTAAAAATATAAAATAAAAATAATGAAGGTAAATTAATTAGGTTTAGTAACATTTTACTAGTTTTGATGTTGTTTTACTGCAGTGAATTGCGGATATATTGTTCCAACATCTGCAAAATAGAGTTAGGTATATTTGCTTAACTACGGTGACACGAAACAATTTTTGAAGATTTTACATTTCAAAAGTTCCGACATATGCGTTCGAACCGATTGTTTATGGTGTCGAATCAATTGTGGATATTGAAGAAACCGACACACAATCATAAGAATGGGACAAAAGTTTTGTTAAATCGGACGAAAATTTCACAAACGAGAATCAATCGTTCAAAGTTTAATAACTTTGCGACGTCGGTGCCATTTTACCCAATAGTTTATTCATATCCTCTGCCTCGAGTAATTTTCTTTTATCCTTGCATTCGCCCATCGTAAAGTTTCTAAAACTTTGATATTGTGTTGCTGTATCCCAACTCTAAGCTATTATTTTACACCCCAAGAAAAACCCAATAAACCGCAAAACATTATATCACGTTCATAAATTTTTGCTCCAAAATTATTAACATTAGGGTGGGTAAACAGTTAATTTATGCTTCGATTGGTTGATTGCAATGTTTAAATTTTTTTAGGAAAATTTTCGGTTCTAAAACAGGTTTATAATAAATAGCTCGTAAATCAATCAATGTTTGTGCCACCAAAAAATGCGGTTTAAATATTACCTTTTAAGAAAGCTACGAGAAATGGGGAATAAAATCTGATCGAATTACCTTTCATACCACAAATACCTCATAAATTAATTATTTAATTTTGACTTCTGAAATTCATGCAAAATATCTATAAATTATCATTAGGTACGCATTTAATCAATTTCCCACGAATTATTAAATCACGAATTACATTATATACGATAGAACAAGCAATTTATAATTTTTTATGTAAATTTATTATGGAAATGTTCAAACTCAAATATTTTAGATTATGTACGTACATTCCAAACAAATCAGCAAAAATAATTTATGTAATGTACGAGAGATTCAGTTATTTAAATTTGCATAAATTTTTTATTTTATTTGCACAGAAGGCACATTTCGTGGATGCTATTAGTATTATTGGAAATATAAAAATAATCATTTTTTCAAAAATAAATATTTATAAATGAAATTTTTGATTTTGTTTATGAATGGAAATTGCTGAAACAAATTATTAAATTATAATTAAATAAAAAATTGATTGTGATATTTAGCTGCAATGTATAATTGCAAATACTGACCTTTTGTAGTCGTATCGTCGTATGCAATTTAAACTTGAAAAACTTGGAAACCTTTGATCTTTGTTTAATAAATACAACCAGTAAAGTGCTAGCGACTGAAACTTCTCCTAATATCTATCTAAATACTTTGTACTCTACTTTGTTTGAAAATTGTCAACCCAATAATCTACATTGATTTTGAAAAACTTGTTTTAAAAATAGTTTTTCGTTGTCGGGAAAATCAGACCAGGTTACTCTTTTATCATCTTTCATCACATAGAATCGGAAATTGGGAAATTAGGCAACACTAAAATGGCAGTCATCTCTGTCCAGAATTTAATTAGAAAACACATATTTGGAGTATGTAAAAATAAGTCTAGCCCAGAAAATTTCAAAAATTTGATTAAGGCTCTGTATGGTACTGAGAAAAACAAATTTGTTTTTTAGTATCGATATTTAAATGCCCCTAATTGTACGTACTGGTTCTTTGCGTTAATAAGTTTGGGTACCATAATTTCGAATAATTTGCTTACTAAATTTTACTTGTATTTAAGAATTTTTTCGGCTTTTCGGACAAGGCATACGAGTACATACAAGGTTTACGACTTTACTAGTTATAGAAAAACAAAGGGGCCATTTACTTACAATATGTCTACCACAAAAAGTTGAATTTTTTTTTGTTGCAACCAAGCTGCCAAGAAGAGACCTAAGGACGTTCTAATTTTTGTAGCGCTTTGTGTATCTTTACACCAGGACCCTGCGGTTTAAAATGGGGAGGGGGGAGAGTAAATTTTTTCTATTTTTCGTTGTAGATATATTGTGAGTAAATGGCCTTTGTTTTTCTATGGCTAGAAAAGTCGTAAACATTGTATAAGCTAAAGAAAGAATCAATTTTTTCAATATATTCAATATTTTTCAAACTAAACAGCGAAAAATTTTTGCATCAAGGTGTTAAGAAACATAAAGTGAAATGACCTAGAAAATGTAAAATTTAGTTTATTATGAAAAATTTCGATTTTTATCGATCGAACAATTACGACAAACGATAAGTTTATTTGTTTTTACGCCGCAATGACGATTTTTGAAAATTTCACTGTTACTAGATGACAAATTATGAAATAAAAAGTGTGTCCCAGATACGTGATTATTAATTTATTATAATATGCAATGTTTAGATCAGCAATAATGAGAAATGAGAAATTTATTCAATACTTTTACACATACATATAAACAATATAAGTAAAGTTTAGTAAGCAAATTATACGATTTTATGGTGCTCAATCTTATTAAAGAAACAAACCAGTACATACTTTTAGGGGCATTTAAATATCGATACTTAAAAAATAAATTTGTTATTCTCAGTGCCATACAGCCTTAAGGCCGTATGGTACTCAGAAAAATTATTTTCTTTTTTTATCGATATTTAAATACGCAAAAATGTGTCTAAACTGGTTTGTATCTTTAATAAATTTAAATACCCAAATTGCGTTCAATAAATTTAATTTACTTTACTTATAGTGCTCTTATGTATAAAATTAATAAACTAATTTCTTAATTTTTATTATTTTTTTACTTCTAAACTTTAGACCCATTCGTAATTTATTAATTTTCCATTTAGACAATAAAAAGTGCTCATATATAATCGCCATTGCGGCGTAAAAGCAAAAAACTTATAGTTTGACGTAATTTTTCGATCGTTCAATATCGAAATTTTAAATATTTTTAAAGTAAATTGTCTATTTTCTAAGTCATTTCAAGATTAATCTTGATAATCATGTATTAATACCTCGATTTTATGTTCCTTAACACCCTGGTGCAATAAATTTTCGCGGTTTAGAGGTAAGCTATAAAGAAAATCGATTATTACATTTCTGAAAAATGACCAACTTTGAAACCTAACCATAGACAAACTAAACATTTTATTTCGATAATAATTTATTAATGCCTCTTATGATAGCTAGCTCTGATAAAATATCTATAAGATTTGTATGTTGCGAGTGGCACAATGAGGGTTTGCAAATAGCAAATATATAAATGGCTAAGGTCCAATATGACCTGTGTGTCATTCGACTGGTAGTTATTATGCTAGGTTTGATTTAAAATCAATAAGGTTTGTATGTTGTGATCGGCGCTACATATGTTACAGGAAGTAAAAATTTTAATTTTCATAGACATCAGAAAATTTGAATTTTCATAGAAGAGGTCGGTCCACCATAAGAAACTTTACTTGGCAAAAACAATCAATGAGTATAACAAATACGGAATATAATACCCCAAGTGGTACAGCAGCAGAAATGCTGCCAAATCCGACGTATTCTGATCGGCATTTTCCTTCTCGTACTGAAAAATATTTCAAGTATTTTTTAGTACGAGAAGGAAAATGCCGAACTCCATAAACAATTAAGAGAAATAAAGAGATTTACAACTAAATGAAAGAAAAATTTACAATAGTAAAGAAAGAGAATGAAGAACTCAAAAAAGCAGTAGAAACACGTGCAACCGACGATGACATTAATCCATCCCATACGGATGAAGAAGAATTAGAAAGAGAAACAAATTGCGCGTTGAACCGGAATAAAAGACCAATTAAGAAAAGAAAAGCTCAACACTTACCAGAAATGACAGAAACTTTACCATCAATCTCAAAAGAGGTTTCTAAAAACCAGTTAATTATCAAGAAACAACCTTTAGAACAACAACCAGCTAAACCAAAAGAGTCACTTCCACCAATAAATGTCTTGGGAATATCATATTTCTTCACTATACAATCGATTAAGATATTATTAACCAGTTTGACGAATTTAACAATATATTTTTCTTAAAATTTGCGTGGTCGGCGATTGAACGTCGTAAAGGAAAGACGTGATTTTTGTCTCTCCTTTAAATAAATAAATAAATAGTTTAAATATGTGTTAATAATTGATTAATTATAATATTAATCATAATATTATTTATTAATATATGTCTTATGAAATAAATAAATCATAATATCAATAATAATTTGTGTGTAAAGAAGTAATAAGTAAAGTGAAAAGTTATACGTATTGTGTTAATATATTAATTTGTGTGCGGTGCGCTTGCAATGGTGTAGGATATGTATATAACAATTTCGTTTATATGTTTTTCGACACCGTTGTTTGAATGCATCGTACGCATTGTATGTTAATATTCAATTTGTAGGACTTTTTTGATTACAAAGGATGCTTAAGATAAGTGTTATTTTTATTACTTTATTTTACATTATACATTATAATTTATTACATAATAATCAATGAATCGTATGGATGAGTTATTTGTGTTGTTGTGGTATGAAACAGTTTGTGACGACAGTTGCTAGCATTCATTCTATGTAATCTGTTTCTATGAAAAATACTGTCGTGGTCTCTAATTTTTATAATTTTGTTTTTTCTCTCGCATACGTATTGTTTATAGTTTTTTATGTACACAGTGATTTTGTTGAATTTCGTTATATGAGTACATGGTATTTTCTTGGAAAAGTTGAACAAATCACGACCAAAAAGCTAATTTAAAATTTGGATATCAAGTCTTTATTGCATGTTGTACTGAAATCCTTATTTCTTTTAATTTTTTTATTTAAGGATATACATATAAGTGAAAATATGGTATATGGGATGCGCAAAATATAAACAAAATGATCGTATAATATTCTCTGCTCTCTCACGGTTGTATTTATATTTTTGTAGTGGATTACACTAAGACTTCGTATTACGTTGTCTAAATGGGCGAATTTCTTTGGATTTGCACTAAATGTTCTTGAATGTGGATGATTCAATTTGTGAATTGGGAAAGTCGATTAGACTTTAATTGTTCATAATTTGTTGATTTGTTATATGTATAATAATTTAGACTTTTGTTAACTTTGTGAGATTTTTTGCCGTCGTTGTGGAGAGGCGGCTGACGTTGACCTCTCCTTGTCGAATATTGTACATATAAAGGAATGCATATTTTTGGCGATTGGGAGGGGGTTATACTTTTTCTCTGTGGTGCGAAAACTGGATTAGATTTTGACGAGTGGTGTATGTGTGTGATTGGTTTACACAGGATGTGCGGCGAGGATGTGCTGCAGCTGTATTGCAGTGAATCTTTTTTGATATTTGGAGTGATTTGAATTGGTTTCGTTCATGGTGAGTAATGGCTCGGTGTCTGCGGTTTGTGGTGGTTGTTCGTTGAACGTTGTGTTTCTCAACTTGCGGAGAGTTGTGTTCATGTGTGTTCTGTCGTTACCTGTATTTATAAGGTATTTTTGACTGTTTTGAGTTGTTTTGTTTAGGACTTGAGGTAGTTCTCATTTGTTAGTGTATGAGGACGGATTTGCAGTTTTGTATTGAATCATTGCCTGAATGTTGGATTTGTATGTCCAAATTGGTTTCTTTGCTGAATGCTTCGGGTGTTTTTGTTGGAGTTTGCCGTCGATTTGGCGGGGGCTGAATCATTTTGGGAGTTTTGGTATGATCGGTCGTACGCTGAAGTTTTTGGGCTGTAGGGTTGCCATGGTTCGTTTGTGATCTGTCATGGATTCGTCACGGCTTTGTGAAGCGTGGTTTTTGTTGAATAGTGGTGTTGGCAGGAGGTCGCTTGGTGGATGGTAGTGGTTTCATGTTGGGAAGATTCATGCCGTCTGTTGGGATCGTTTCGAGGTAATTTTAGCTCCTGGATGGACGTTGCATAATTCTCTTGGTACATTTTACTACGATTGTTTGTAGGGGTGGTTTCTTCCACGCTTTGATTTCGGAGATTTTCGGAGAGAGCTATTTTGGTGATGTTCCTTCATCCTATTATTCAGCGTTTGTGTAATAAATTGTTAATTTTCCGTTTCCGTATTTCTTCTGTGCATTGAGAATATAGTGTAGGTAATTTATGATTAGCTGTTTTCTATATTGTATTTCCTTCATAATCCATCATTTTTGCAAGATTAATTGCAACTATGTTGGAGTTGGTAACGAATCCTATTATTTACCGCAAAATTGCCTTTTTGTGACACTCAATGGGTTACTAGTATTTTCTCACAGCTTATTAGCGATATTTTTGCTTTATAAAAAGAAATATTATTTGCATTGGATTTGGGATTTTAACAATCTTAACATAAAGAATTGTTTATCGGCAACTTCGTTATATCTATGTAACTGAAAAGCTAGAAATATTTGATATAATTAATATAATTATTCAAAAGAAAGAGAAGGTTTGTATACTTCAATACACCAACGACTGGATGTTTGTCATAAAATGCAACGTTGCCAATCTTGACTGTTTTAGTACAAGAATTATAATTATTAATTCCCAATTTCAAATCAACCCTAAATATTAATCTACATGTACAGTGCCGAGCTATTATATTAAAATTATTCGGTTCTCAGGAAATCTCATTCAAATATATTTAATATACGAGTACATATTATCCCTCTTTTAAGATACTGGTACGATTTATATTTAATTATAAAAATTATAAAATAAACTTATTTATCATTCATTTTAGAATAATTTTTTCAAATTTTATCTAGTTGCCTTTACTTAAATATTACCTTCCAGCAGGAAAGCCATTGACGACACACTAATTACTAATTTACGTTTGTTACCAGTCTGGGATGAATCGGTTATGACAAGTCTAATACGAGGTGACAAGTCATAGACGAGTCGCATGTGTCATGTCTGAGATTAATTGTATGTGATATATCCCCAGCAAAAGTAGTGATAAAAGTATTTGTTTCCTTGTGAAAAAGGATGGGCGGGAAAAATTCATCAGTTTTATAAAATTTTTTTAGTAAACATACGAAATTTTTGCGAATTCTAAATTATTTAGGATGGATATTTGAATGCAATCCGGTAGTTAATCTAGTTAATCTGTTTTTTTTTTTTTTTTTTGCTATTTCGTGTTCGCCCAACAATTCCACGGTTAAATACTAATGAATTTTAGAGTTATTTTGAATATAGTTCAAATAACTTTGGTTTCAGGAAATTCTACTGTAAGTTGCGGAGTTGCAGAATGATTAAATTAATAAATGTTTCAATTATTTAGGAAGCCGGAAAATATGAATTTAGAATTAAATTTCACGAAATTTACAGATGCTTGTGAATTAATGCTTCATTGTAATTGCTGATTGTGTAGTTTAGAATTGTGTTGTCATTTTATTACTAACGACTTTACATAGGTGTCTGTAACGGGTCGAGTCAACCAATTTTGGTTAGGAAGCCGAAAAGTATTAATAGAATTAAATTTCAGGAAAATTCCAGATGCATGTGAAATAATAATATTTTTTCTTAGGTTGCCGTTTTAAAGAAGCAATTGTTGAAGACCAATACCATCGTTATCCATTAACCTATTAAGCCTTTATCCTTCATCTAGTAGATTAGAATTGTGTTGTCTTTGTGTTACTAACTATCGGCTATACCTAGGTGTCTGTAACCGGGCCGATTCTGTCCCACTTAACTAACCTATCCAATCCTTCGGTTTTGTTATGTGTAAAAAAGGGTGTACGGTGGACCCGGCGTCATCCGGGAACTCAAGCCTAAGAACTTGGTCGTACATTCAAAATCAATCAATCAATCAATCAATCAATATTTTTCTTAAAATTTGCGTGAGTGTGCATTTAATAAATTAACAGTGTAATTCAACAAAGAGTAGAACAGAAATGATTGAAAATCGCATTAAAATAGTTAAATGCAAACTCATTCAATTTTTTGTGTTGGAACCGTTTTGCAATTTATTATAAGGGGCCGATACTAGAGACTTCCGCACGTTTTCATTATAAATATTGGCTAGTGAGATGACGCGGGTTCATTATATACATTAAATAGCACTTAATAAACACATTATTCCACTCGTTTAATTATTTCGCAAAAAAAATTTTCTACTCAGTAGACACTTCTGATGATGACCTAACAAGTCGAAATCGATCGAGTAATTTTTTAAACTTTTTGAACAAATTTTTTTAAAATTTTTTTTTTTTGCGAAATAATTAAACGAGTGGAATAATGTGTTTATTAAGTGTTAATGTGTTTCGCCAAGTACCTACGGCGCATAGTGGTAAATACGTTAAATAGCCTAGCAAACAGACTTTCAAAATATCATGACGGATTTTAGGGCTAGTGAGATGCACTAACAAGATTTCGACGGGAGATCTTAACCCGTACAATTTTTTGTGTTGGAACCGTTGTGTAGTTTGTTATAAGGGGCCGCTTGAGTTTTCCACGCGGTTTCATTATAAATATTAAATACCTAACCAATACGCTTTCAAAATATCATGGTAAGATTTAGGGCTAGTGAAATGCACTGTGAATTAACAAGCTTACAATGGGAAATTTTAGCTCATTCAATTTTTTGTGTTGAAACCGTTTGCAATTTGTAGGGGCCGATCTAGAGATTTTTACGAGGTGAAATAACACAGAAAATCTCAACTTCCACTAAATAATATGGTTGTTCGTAAAGCAGCTGAATATGGGCTCTCCAAAATCTCTTGAAACATCTTACTCGTAAAGGCTAGAACCAGGTCTGTCCGGAAATCTTAGTGAGACCGATAACCAACACCGAAAATCTCAACCTCCACTAACTATAATGGTTGTTTGTAAAGTCGCTGAATCTAGGCTATTCTCGGTATGAGCGCCCCGTCACAACCTCCTGAAACTTTTTACTCATAAAGGCTAGAACCGGATCTGTCCGAAAATTTAGTGAAGGAGATGACCATCACCGAAAATCTCAATTTCCACTAAATATTTTGGTTGTTCGTAAAGCTGCTGAATATGGGCCATCTCGGTATGAGGGCCCCATCACAACCTCCTGAAACTTCTTACTCGTAAAGGCTAGAACCAGATCTGTCCGAAAATCTTAGTGAGACCGATAACCATTTCCAATAATATTTACGTTTATCACAGTAATTTCACCATGGCTTTGAAGATATGATCTTCACAGAAATTCATTAAACACTTAGTCAAATATGCTGGAATTATTTACTTTTCTTTATGTTTGTTGTTGCATTCATATACATGAAATTGGTATAAGATGCAATACGACAAACATAAAATTATTTTTTGTTTACGTTATCCAGTTGCAACTTTACGTCACTCAAGGTCTTTATAATGTAGTTATTATAAACACCACAAATGAATGGACGTAAATATTAGATTTGTAATTGGATGATGCATCCATATCTTCTGTGTTGTGCACACGAAAAGGCAAACGTTCTACATAGAGTTAATTAAATGACCTATATGGACATTTTAAAATGTTGCAATTTTCGTGCCACATACAATATAATTCCCACAAGTGTATGTAAATTAGATTTATGTCACGATGTTTTAAAGTGCGGTGTTTGTACAAAAATTTTGCTGATTTTGGAAAAACTAAATTAATTGGTTGAGAGAGAAGTACATTTCCAGAACTAAATTTTCTCCCTGCTTCTCTGTCAGTCAGTTGAGTTTTGTATAAATACCGCACCACATTTTTGGTTGGGCAGTTAAGTTTTGGAAGGGATAATTGGTTTACACACTGAGCTTTAGCCGTGGTAAATCAATTATAGTTAAGTAGTATTCAGAAATTTAAATTAAGTGAAGAGTTTTTAAAGTTTAAATAAAGGCAAATATAAGTTAAGAATCAATCTTTTTTTTGTTTTGGAATTTCGTTGCAGTATTGGTAAGTATGCCAGCAAAAAAATCAAAATACTAACATAAAGGGGCCCAATTAGTAAAGGGTCTACCAGCCACTCCATTAGGGGTGGAAATCACGCAAGTGCGTTAGCACGCGGGTTCCTTCTGCTGGTAACGCTTTACCAATTTTAAAATTACTTACTAATTATTAAGGCCTTAGGCAAGAGTAATTAAATCTCGTTTTTTTATACTTAACTTAGAGTAATTATGTTACCCAAAATATTTATGAAACAACCGCGGTGAGCATGCCAGCGATGTGAGGCATGAATCTCGCCAATTTGGGTCCGATGCCCAATTCACCCAATTTAAACTCCTTGATTTGACGGCATAGGTTTTACGTGCGGTAACCTAGGCCACTGCTCGTGCACTCCATCACCCACGACCAATATACCCCTACTTGACTGAGCTGCGGGTACCTAAGCCGCACGGGTTGTAAACACGAGCTATAGCAAAAATTCTATGATCCGGTTTGGTCTTCAGCATAAGCCGAGGTTAGACTGTTTCAAAGGCTAAAGGCCTTCGTGCCGTCCTCTGTGATTAACTAATCCTTCCCTTAAAATTTGTTTTATTGTTATTTTGGCTTTCGTAAATTTTTTGGTTTAATTAATTTATTTTTATTTTATTCGTTTATTAGCCAATACATTTTATTTACATTTTTGATTTTTAGTTTTAAATTTTATTTTCCCGATATTTCACCTTCTGCACAAGGGGTTAATTATTTTTTTGGTTTTTATACTAAATCTGTTTTTTTAAGATATCAAATAATAAATACAATTAATTAGTTAATATGATAAATTACAAGTAACAATTATAATAAAACACTGAATATATTACAATAAAATAAAAACTTTCCAAAATATATGTTTCACGTTATTTTTTATTATTTTTTGATGAAATAAATCTCTCGCTGAGTTCGCGATAGCTTTTTTCAAATTTGTCCAATTAAAAATTTAATTTTTCAAAAATTAAATAATTTAGGTTTAATAGTAATCTATGTATAACCGAAAAAATCCATCATAAAAGTTGTATAGTTTTCTTGTAATATCGATGTTTTGTGTAGTTCTGAACTGCTCCGTTTGTATAATAACGAAGAACTATACAGAACAACGATATCGATATTCAAGAAAACTATACAACTTTTATGATGGATTTTTTCGGTTATACATAGATTACTATTAAATCTAAATTTTTTAATTAAAAGAAAATTAAATTTTTAATTTTAAACTGGACAAATTTGAAAAAAGTTAACGCGAACTCAGCCCGATTGTTTTTCAGAAAAACGCAGCTAGTATGGTTCACAATGAAGTTGTATATAATTGGATACAACAGCCGTAGTAACCCAGATTACAATTTAATATTGTAGGTTGAATTTGTTGTTTAATATTATAGGACCGTAACGTTTTCAATTGATATTGCACGAGTAACGTAAAAATTAGATTGAAATGAGTTTATTTATTATTTTTGTGTGTTGTTCGTCAATCCCAATAACGTTGACTACCTTGATTATTGACGTATCTCAATTTAGCTAGTTTTTGTTTGTGTTTAAATTCATAAATTATGTTTCTCATTTAAAATTAACTGTATTCCGTTCTTTTAATAAAATATATGCCTATTTTATAAATTCTCTTTTTTTTACTATGTTTTTCAATGTCCAGAATGATCGGAAAACCGAAATTGAAAGTGTGATGTTCTTGTGCGTTGGGCTACTCCTGCGGTATTATGTTTTTTATTACAATGGATTTTATGTCTTTTGATTCGATATGTTAAAGTCTTACAATGGCCGATATAAGACTTATGACAGTCGTTACAAGTGTATTACCTTTAATGTGATGATTTGAGCAGGCTCAGAAAAATAAACCCCTTTGGGGTACTATTTGTTTTTCAAATATGCTTTTGGTATTGGAGTACGCTTCCTCATTCGCATATACTTTGCTGTAAAACTCTTTATATTATTCGAATTTTTCGCCGGCTACTTAATAATTTTTTCAAATTTGATGACAAGTTTTCAATTATTTATTTCCCTACTAAGGAAGTAATTTCGCATCGATTTACTCAGCCGGAATTTTTCATAGTAGATGATTCCTTGCCAATCCTACCAAACACACAGCAAAACCTTCCTGACCGACAATCCTGGTTTAGCCACCATTTGGGCCACATCGCCGGCCTTCAACCATGATCGTTTCCGTTTGATATTCTCGTATGTGACAATTTCTCGTCGCCAGCCACCATCCGGTTTAGAAATGGTTCGATTTCGTTTGGATTCACAGATGGAAATACGGTCCATCAAGTTTTTTTGCGTCAACTCGTGCGACACCCAAACATCGAGTTTCTTGTTGAAGCCAGTCTTATGCAAATGGTTTAAAACTGTTTTGAAGTCGATCTTCACCTCCCAGGCGATGCTACGATAGCCCGCATGCCGGCCTACTTCGATAATTTCCAGGATTTTATCAACATTTTCGACGATAGGCCTTCCAGCGCGTGATGCATCGTTAATATCGAAATTACCGAAGCGGGATCGACGAAACCAAATTGCGCGTGATATTATATCGGACCAGAAACACCATTTTTCTTTTTTACCTCCATCCTTGACACGCTATAACTCACAACTGAGTCGATCAATCAAAACAATGACAGCATACTTTATTAGTACATGAATCCCCCTTCTATATTAGGCCATCTATATTATTTAATTGTTTTGCATTCAGAACCAAAGAAGCAACTTATATTAGTTTCGAATTTGTAACTATAATCTAGTTATGGCCAACAATCCACTTTCTTTTACGAGACATTTACGTAGATCTCGAGTACACCATTCCTAATTTCTAAAGCTAAAAATTGAACCTACAAGATTTGTGATAAAAATTATCTTGCATAATCAATATTCATAAATCCTGAATGAATTTTATAAAACCAACAAGGTCAACCTTTTTTGTCAACCTTCGTTGGAAATTTAATTTTCATTAAATTGAAAATAAAAAAATTGATAATCTCCTTAAAAAATTGAAAAGCTCCAACGGAAGGCTACAACTTCTGGTTTTCAGACGTCCATCACATTTTGCATGGATCTCCAATTTATGGAAAATAGTTTAGTATAAAGTATTATTCGGAATAGCCTATCCGCCTTTTCTGTAGAGATGAAATTTTTTGGTGAAATAAAGTTTTTTTTTATCAAAACTCGTAATTTTTGTTTCAAATTTAATAATCTTTAATTTTAATCGTTTTTTCGTAAATGCTATATACTTTTCAAAATATTTGCAGCAAATGTAAAAGATTCTATGGAAGCTGCCATCTCTCAAAACCCATTGGGATCTCTCAATTTATCGAAAAAGCTTAAGTATAAAGTTTCATCCTGATTAATCAATCTGTCTGGGCTGTACAGAGAATAAATGTTTACTAAAAAACATTTATTTTGTCAAAAATCGTTATTTTCGTTTAAATTTTGGAAAACTGATCTGGGCCGGTATTGTTGCAAAATTAATTTAGAATCTGTTAGTTTATAATCGTTTTTTCGTAAATTATATACTTTTCAAAATACATGCCAAAACGAAAGAGCTCCTGTTGGAACTGTCACTTCCGGTGGAAAAACGAAAAAGCTCCTACGGAAGCTGGTACTTCTGGTGGACCGATTTCTGCCAAAATTCACTGGAATCTTCCAATTTAAGGAAAAAGCTTTGATATTTGAAGTTTCACCCGATCAATCAGTCTATCTGGAATCTAAAGGGCCGAATTTTTGTTGAAAAACGGTTTTTTAATTTATAATTTTTTATAATTGTTATAATCGTTTTTCTTGTAAATGATATACAAAAATATATAAAAATCCATAGACATGTCACTTTCGATGGACAGACTTCGGCCAGAACTCTCTGGGATCTCCCAATTTGTAGAAAAAGCTAAAGTATGAAGTTTCATCCTGATTGATCAATCCGTCTGGGTTGTACATGGCCGAATTTTTGTTGAAAAACAGATTTTTGCCAATCGCCTTTTCCGGTTAAATTTTGTAAAACTGATGTGGACCGGAAGGATTAGGCAAATTCACTCCGATCAGACAAACCGTCTAGGCTGTGGAGAGGTCACATACATTTAATATGCGCGTGCATGCACGCACACACAGAGATTTTTGCAAAACCAAGTAATTAACGTACCAATTTTGAAATGTTTATACTTAATGTCACCATTTACTTTCAATTCAATTAACTTTGGCCGAGCGACGCTCAGTGATCGATTCAATAATTTTAGCTTAACTGTTAATATCTGCATACAGGGGTAGCCGAGACACTATCTATATTGTACTGTCCGATTTTTCTTATCTGTTGGAACTATAGGCAAACTTTAACAGAATGGCTAGGAATAGCTTTGATATCTCGATTGTTGAGGTCTTAATCCATCCTTCCGTTTTACTAAAATAATATTACCTCCAGCAGTGGATTTACAAATCACCCTAGTTGATTTCCGATTTATTGTTCTATCGCATATAAAGTTTTACATAAGATAATTTTTATCATTTAATGGAAATCAACAAAATAAAGATTTCCACATAAATGGAATAAATAACACATTCGCCGACTGTACTACGAGTGTCTACCAGTACCATCCAACAATTTTATGAACCAAAATTTACATTAGATATCCAAATGTTATATTTTAAAATTCTTTTTGGTTTGGTTTTTGGTTCTTTAGATTTTAATATCATTATAAACCAAAAGTTTGGGGTTTAGACCAACCTTTTTTTATCGAACTCCCACCACAGAACAACGAAAAATGAAATATATTTTTAGGGTTTTTTTCCTTTCACCATAATATTATATTTATTTAAATAATTTAATGAATTTTTGTATTAATTTATTAGTTACATAACACAAAAAAATTGTAACGATTATTAAAAACCGGCAACAACAATGAAAAGCTCTAAGGCTAAGCGTTACAGGATATGTTGTTGGTGCTTTTCTTATCTGTTAAATTATTTATTTGTTGGTTTTAGGATTTAGTACTCGGTTTAGTTTATTTTAGGATTATGGATGAGTCAATTTATGTTTGTTTTACTAGTTTATGTATAAATTTAGGTAACATGATATTTTGATGAGTTTGTAATTCTATTTTTGTAAGTGTTTATACCATATGTTATGCGCTCTGTAATTTGATGGATCATAACACATGACATAATAATATTTATATAATTCGTAAACATTTTTACAGCTACCAATAGTTATATGTAAGTTAAAATAATTTATTTAGAGCTGTTGGTAGAAGCATGTGCGATACGGTACATGCGTTTAAAATGGTTCTGGTATGTTACGGAAAATAATTTATACCTGTTGAATCTGATAAATTGATGCTGGAGATGCGAGTGCGTAATAATGGCAGATTGCCAAAAATAAAAATCATAAATCCTAACTTTAGGGTTATGGCGTGTAGATAAAATGAAAAATTTGCTTCATATTCAATTCGTGTGGCTACCCCAAACCACTCATCACACTCGTAAATAAAATAATATTTTCAAATTATATTGAAACTTTCTTTTCGTATATAAACTAAATACTTTATTGAATATTATCTAACCTAACCATATCGAACCCAATTCATAATCCTGCATGTTTATTCTGAAATAGGACGAAAAATATTGTTCGCATAAGCAAATTTTATTTTGTTATATAGACCTGTTAATTCCGTTTTTGTTGTACCTTGGTGATAAAAGGATTTTGCTATGATTTCACTTTGTTCTGCCTGTTTTAATTCAGTATAGAATATAATATGCATGAATACTAGTATACATAAAATAAGGCAAATAAGGTTAACCATATGTACATAATATGAGACAATGTAAACCGGTAGGAAATTACTTTTTCTATGCGCTAACCAAACATATAATTTCCATATTTGTATAGACGACTAAGACGAGTAATCTTGAAAAGTTAAACTTATTGATCTCTTCTTTCTATGCTATTTCTAGTAGAGTACAAAGAATTGAATTTCAATGATATTAGAAACCAAGTTTGGTCAGATTTTTTTAGGAAATTTTATTTTGTGGTAGCTTTACATGAGACTAATAGAATTTTTTGTGCGGCTATTTAAATTATAAAAAGCACTTATTTGGTAAGCTTATATCGATATTATTGCTGTCTTTGATATGAAAAGCTTATATTGAAATTTAGTGGGCTTTAGGATTTTGTTATTTGTTTACGCGTTAAAAATTGTAGGGTGAATGTGTCGAACACCCGAATTCCTCTTACCACAAATATTTACATAAATCTCAAATAGAGTACAATTGATTTCTAAAGCAAAAAATTAACCTAACTTGTCTTGTAAAGGATCTTTCAATAGGGACATTCGAAATTTTTTAGTTTATAGCCGCCATGTTGTTAAAGCAACATCTGATACATTTTTTTTAACTGTTCAGTAGTGCATGGCAAATCACCATGGGAGGTTATAGAACAAAGTGCGCAAATATCAATTTTATATTCAAAATCAGTACTTCGTTCGAGAAACGTTCAGCGCATTAAGCGATTTTTATCCTCGCCACAACTATCCTTCCTAGTCGACTATTCGACCGTTGGTGGCCAAAACCGAATCAATTGGTTCGATAAATAATCAGCCAACGCCCGCACGTCACTGAAATGCAAGGTATGCTGAAAACATCGCTGCTGTGCGTGAGGATATAAGAAAATTAGAGGCAGGTAATTTCTCGTTGTACACAAGATTTTGGCCTTTCTGTGACTTCAACTTGGCGAATTTTGCATTAGGACTTGGGTCTGCACTTATATAAAATCCAACTGGCCCGGGAACTTAAGGTAAACGATTATATACAACGTCGCCTGTTCGCTGATTGGGCATTTTTTGCAACGTGGTCCACTTTTGGTAGGATTGATATGTGAATAATAAAAATTGTCAGATTTGGGGTTTTATAAAGATTATTGGAAGAAATTCTAGAATATGGGTACCTTAGACGAAACTCCACCATTTCTTAACTAATTATGATGATACATATTGGGTATGTTTGATGCTAATAGGATTATAAAATAATTTTTGGAATATGGCCGCCTCGGACGGAACTTGGCCATTTCTTAATGGATTATGATAGGATGGGGTAGGTTGAATTGAAATGAGATTCTAAAATGATTTTTGGAAGAAGTTTTGCAATATGGTCATCTGGGACGGAACTCTGCCATTTCTTAACCAATTATGATGAGATTGGGTATATTGGATGCAAATGGGATTGATTTTAAAATGATTATTGGAAGAAGTTCTGGAACATGGCCACCTGGGATGGAACTTCATTATTTCTAACTGAATATGATAGGATTGGGCAAGTTGGATGGAAATGGGATTCTAAAATGATTTTTGGAAGAAGTTTTCAAATATGGCCGCCTGGGTCCAAACGGGCCATTTCTTAAACCGATTTCTTAGTCATTGGGTACGTCTGATGGAAATGGCATTATTTTTGAAGAAGTTATGGAATATGGCCACCTGGTATGGAACTCGGAAAAATATTAACCGATTATGATGGGATTGGTTTTGTTTGGGGGATTAGAAACGGTATTCTAAAATGATTTTGGAAGAAGTTCTGTAATTTGGGCACCTGGGTTGGAATTCGATCATGTCTGAGCCGATTATGATAGGATTGCGTATGTTGGATGGAAATGGGATTCTATAATGATTATTAAAAGATTAATCTATAATGATTATTGGATTTCTGGAATATGGACACCTGGGGTGGAACTCTACCATTTCTTAATCGGTTATGATGGGATTGGGAATGTTCGATAGAGCTGGGATTATTTTTGGGAGAAGTTCTGGAATACGACCAGTTGGGACGGAACTCGCCCATTTCTTTACCGACTATAATTGCTTTGACCGATCATGATTCTAAAATGGATTTTGGAATAAGTTCTGAATTTGGCTAATTGGGGCGGATTGGGTATGTTGGATGAAAATATAATTCTAAAACGATTTTTGGTAGAAGTTTTGGAATATGGTCACCTAGCCTAATTTTGAGCAATTCCACGTAATTACCATTGCTCTACGTTCTGTACTGAATTCTTAATGCAGGAGAAATTTTGTTGTGACGTAAGAACGTGACCAATTTGGTTGATCATTACACTGTCGTTTTATTTCCATTTAAACTTAAGGATGCGTTTTTATAGGAAACATGTGCTTCCATCGAGTTCTGACTGATGGTACTATGATGTATTCTGCAAACACCTCTGAATGTGCCCAATATTATTTTGATGCCGGCTTGTGGTATTTGGCCAAGAATATTATGAGATGTTTGTAGAAAGCATGCTTGGTTTGGTCGGGTTTGTCTTCACATAAGGCATGGCCATGTATAAACGAAATGTTAAAGTGACATCCATGAAACATGAGTACGCAACTATGGTGGCTAAAGGTGTAAATTCGATCACGAATTGATGATATCAGTTACTGATGATGAGCCCTACTTCAAATTTGTGCATGCTGATATTATTACTTTCACAGTATGTGAAATCGATGAAATCGATGCAATTATCGCCAAACAACCTTGATGTATGCAGTGCTAGAAGATCAAGCTTAAGAATTCCAAGAGTTTTTTGACGCTCTCCGTGCGATTTAAACTGACTACAGTCCACGTTCTGAGTAAATACTGTTTTAGGAACTTGTCGTTTCAATGGTTTCATTTTGAAAGATTCTCCTTTAATTCAGTTTTTACTTTCTCTTTTAGAATACAGTGGTTTAGTTGTTCAAAGAACAGCTAAAATTTGTATTCGTAGTCTTCGTAATTTATTAAAAAAGATAATGTTTAATAGCATCTCAATGTATTTCGCTGGGTCTTTATTTTCATAAAAATGAGAGATTTTTTCGTCCATTTTATTAAATTATATTTGATGATAACGTAATGTAAACTGATTAATTCTCTTAATTTTTTACTAATATGACGATCGACCAGTTACGGATAAAATATAGCCCGGTTAAGTGTAACGACATAGAACAATTCGCGTCTATTATAGTAGAGTTCCAATTGGATCCAACATATATTGGCCAAATTTCAGAACTTTTCCAAATGAAAAGTAAAAATTCAAATCCATAAATTTTCCCTAAATTGTCCTAGTAGTCTCAGTATGACCTAAGCTATTAAAAAATCAACCGAAAGTATTGGTTACTAGTGGAAGTTTTTGAGTTATTGGCCAAAAACTGAAAACAAATTAAAATGGCCAAGTTTAGTCCAGCATTAACAGACCCTAGAATTTTGTTCAAAACTTACTTTAAACTCCCTAATCAATACTACTATCCAAATTTCATCGTCATTCTTTAAGAATGACGGAAAGGCGGAATATTGTTAAATTTCTAGATTTCATTTACCGAGATTCTTTATTTCGGAGATCAATCAATTTGTCAATGATCACTTTTAATATTTTATTCCACTGGGATGTTTTATTTAGTGAAAAATAGAAACAAAATGAATAAAAAATTTCCGCTGGTAATTATATAACAAAATAATTTCTCTTTTGTGATGGTGCTGCCACTTGTGGTGAGTAGTGTAATTTCTTATTTTCCGCTGACAAATTTTCACTATCTTATACAGCATTTGCAAAACCTACTTTTTGTAATAAGTTTCCTAGGTATTTGTAGGCCTATAGGAGATCGCAATTCGATTCGACAGGAAACTCTGGTTGCACTTGTAATGTAGTGGAACCTAATAACCTGCTTAATAACCAAAAATCATTAAATTAGCTTATTCTGAATTCATCAACAATTTAACTTGGACTTAAGTATTCAAATTAACAAGGTCAATGTTAGTGCATTGTCATTGTTATACGGCCATCTTATAATAAACGCCTTGCCTTATTATAAAATTTAATAATACTAATGTATTGTATACATTGTCGACGCCAAAAGCAATTGTCTATGCAATTAGCGACGCCATGACGTCAAAAATTCTAAAATACGCGTAACGCACAACAATGTTCGGAATGTGAATTCGCGATTTCCATATTTTCGAAACTTGCATATTCCACCATTCTATGAAAATAATAAAGCAACATAAAAAACTATTCTACGAATATGTTATACATTTCTTAACTTTATTTTTATGGATTATGTTGTCATTTAGAAATGAAAGGTTACTAAATATATTCCACTGGGGTAAATTAGAAAAGTCTAAGCCTTTCGGCCTTTCGGCCTTTTTTAATTTTTCTCTTCTCTCGGGCATGTTTGTCTCTGAGGCAAGATCACTTTTTTTGCTACAAAACATAATTGAATCATTTTTTTACCTATTTATTTCACTGGAACCAATGATACTTTTACATACCATCAAATTCAAAACTTGCTTTTCCATCCATAAATAGCGAAACTGTGATATGATTTTACATTTTCAATAAACTCTTCGATCACTATTTTTAACAATATTAGTTATTTAAACTATATCTATACGTAATAGTATTTTATTTAAAATTTAATATTTTTTGTGTTTTGCCACGTGTAACGATAAATGATTTCTGTCAAACACCATAAATTGAGGTTAAGCTCGCTTCCGGTCTTTATGTTCACCACATCGTTTTTCATGCAAATTGGCAAGTCTAATTAATTTTGACAAAAACGAAAGGGAACGGACCGGACGCATTCTGTGCAATCCTTTAACGTTTCCTCATCATTTTAGCTCAGTATGGCCATTAATTAGTAAAGGGGGCATTGATTAAACTCGCCTACTGCATGAACGATTTCAACCACATGCATCAACTATTTTAACAGTGAATTTATTTTACAAAGCGTGTAAGTCTATTGCAAATCCTTCGTAGTATATATATTCAATATTATTCTGTTTTTGGTGGGTGTTATGAAAAAGGATGTTTTGTATAAAATTCAAAGTCTTTCGCCATTTATATTCTTGAGCATAACTGTGCAAGAAAAACGTCTGCACCAATTATTCCAAATAATGTATGATCTCTGTTAATAGTTTAGGTTTTTGGGTGTCATTGACTCTCTTATACCCAATCGACAAAATCTAGGGTTGGCAACCGCAAGATGCTGTTCGTTTAATGTTACATTAATACCGGATATATTATCGTGTTACTGCAGCTACCATCAAAAGTTTATCAAAATACACTCTGTATGTTTTTATGTGTTCTTCAATATCATTAATTACTAGTGGTGCAGTTGGTGATTACTCGTTGGTGCCTCTGATGACGTTGATGGTTTCTTCTCGCTTATATTAGCTGTGTGTTCTTGGCTTGTCTTTTCTGCAAACAATTTTCTGTAAGAAAAGTTACAAAAAATTCTCGCTATAAATAAGTACAAAAATTCTTAGTCTCTTATCCTTTCATCTATCTATAAAAATTCTTGATTATTTCTTCTCGTGTAGAACACCTGAAATTACACAACATAATCATCAGAAGCTCTAGTTTCCTTAATACTATATGATTATGTTTACTGTCCATTTTGCATCACAAGCATAACACATCCAAACAGGAAGAACACCACACATCGCCATGCTCGTAAAAAACCAAACAAAAGGACTAATTCTATGAAATTCAATTATCATTTCCCCAATATCGTGTTATTACGGGTTGGAATTTTGTTTATTTATATTTTTTTTATGGATTTTACGACTTGTTCCGGAACTTAATATTATTTTTAATGCCGTTTTATTTGTTCATAATGATAAATGAATTAAATTTTTATTACATCAAAGTTGGTTTTGGGTGCGATATCAAATGACTTAATATGCTCACTGATATTATGATGGCGAGATGACTTTATAATAATGATAATAATGTCATCAGTCAACCTTAATAAAAAATATAAATTTTTATTAACGTAAAGCAAATAACAGTTATTGATAATTGTTTGTCGCCGTATGTGAGGTGCCCGAATTTAATTGGTTTTTTCCAATTTAATTATTCTGTACCAGCGTTTATTAAACGTTAAGGTATACATTTCTTTATTGTATTTTTATGAGTGAAAATAATTGGATCACATTTACTTTAATTTTGCAATTTCATATCAATTTTTATCTTTTTATAAATTATTAATTTTTTTATACTTCGCTAACCAGTTAAGTTTAATTATGTGTTAAAACTGCGTTAAAAATGGAGGGGTAACTATGTTGTAGTCAACACGCGACTTTCTTTTACTACGAATGTATAAATAGACTCGAATACATCTCACCAGATTTATAAAACTGAAAATTGAATCTACCGGATTTTTGGTGAAAAATACAAGAAATCAAAAAACATTATTCTTGCTTAAATTTCGGAAAACCAACAAGATAAAACATTGTTGAAAATTTATTCATCACTAACCATCAATCATTTGGTCTCCAGATTTATGGAAAAAGGTTTAGTATGAAATTTTATTTCGAATTTTGGTGAAAGAATGTAAACACAGAATGTAAAAACAGTTTTTTTTTATCAAAAAATGCCATTTCCGCTAAATTTTGGAAAATTGATCTGGGCCGGTATTGTTGCAAATTTAAATTAGAATCTTTTAGAACATAATCGTTTTTCTCGTGAATGTTATACTTTTCAAAATAATTGCAAAAAAAAGAAAAAGCTCCTAAGGAGGCTCCACTTCCGGTAGACCGATTTCAGCTAAAACTCATTGGAATCTTCCAATTAGTGGAAAGAATTTAAGTTTGAAGTTTCACCGGATCACTCGATCCGCCTGGGCTAAAGGGAACCATCAACATTTGGTCTGCACGACACCACACATGCACTATAGGTCAAAGTTTTTAGTGATTACTATACAAAAAATAGTTTTTGGTAAAAATCGTCATTTTCGGATTTTGGGAAACTAATATGATCTCCGAATTTATGAGAAAAGCTTAAGTATGAAGTACTAATCAATCAATCCGTCTGGGCTGTAGAGAAGCTACAGACATTTAGTCGGTCATAGACACACTCCGAGATTTTTCATTTTTTTTGTTTAAATTCGGCGATATAGCGAATAGTAAATCTGCAAGAACCTCGAAGTCAAAATTTATCATGCTAACTATACTTTATATTACTACGTAAAAGAAAGTAATATTATTATTCCTGCTTAAATTTTGGAAAACCGAATAGGTCCATCCTTGTTGAAAATTTATTCATTATTGCAAATATTGAAAAAGCTCCTATGGAAGCTGATACTTCCGGCACATAGTTGTCCACAACATTTCGCATGGATCTTCCAATTTTTGGAAAAGGTTTACTATGGTTTGATTCCGAATAGTCAATCCGCCTGGCCTGTAGAGATGCCGAATTTTGGTGAAAAAAAATTTTGTTTCATCAAAACTCGTCATTTCCGGTAACATTTAAAAAATAATTTGTACTGTTTTGTTTTAAACTTAATCTACAATAATTTTGTTTTAATCGTTTTTTTCGTATATGCAATATACTTTTCAAAATATGTATTAGTAAAAAACAAAAAAGTTCCTATGGAAGCTGCTGTGGAAAAATCTTAAGCATGGAGTTTCAACCCGATCAGTCGATCTGTCTGTACTAAAGGTATTTAGGTACCAACATTTTTGTAAAAAAAAGTAGTTTTTGTAAAAAATAAACCAAAATTCACTGGGGTCTATTTGTGGAAAAAGATTAATTATGAGGTTTCATAGTAAATCTTTTAGTTCAATCAATCAATTCGCCCGGCAGTACAAGTTTGAATTTTTATTAAAAACCATATTTTTCAAAAACAAAGTCACTTCCGCTTAAACTATGGAAAATTGATCTGGAAATGTATTGTAATCGTTTTTCTGGTAAATTATATACTTTTCAAAATACTTGCAACAGACGTAAAAGCTCCTAAGGAAGCTGCAGCTTGTGATGAACCGATTTAGGCCAAAAATCACTGGAATCTCCCAATTTATTGAAAAAGCTAACTCTAAAATTTCATCCCGATCAGTAAATTTGTCTGGGCTATAGAGAACCAACAACATTTAGTTTGCACGACACCACATACAGATACACACATACACACACACATCCACACACACACACTGATTTCTTAAAAACTACTTTTTTTACTTGATTTTTTAAAAACTACTTTTTTTATAGCGACTACAAAAATCTTGAGGTCAAACATTTTCCATGATTACTATAACTTATTTTAATACGAAAATGAAGATAAAAACGGTTTTTGTCAAAAAATGCCATTTCCGCCTAAATTTTGGAAAAACGATCTGAGCCGGTATTGTTGCAAAATTAATTTAGAATCATTCTTCTCTTAATCATTTTTCTCATAAATGTCATACTTTTCAAAATATTTGCTTCCTATCTGTCACTTCCGGTGGACCGATTTCGACCAAAATTCACCGGGATGCCCCAAATTGTAGGAAAACTTTAAGTATGAAGTTTCATCCCAATCAATCAATCCGTCTGGACTGTACGGGACCGAATTTTTATTAAAAAGAGTTTTTGACAAAAACGTCATTCCCGCTTAAGTTTTGGAAAAATAATTCGAACCGGTATTGTTGCAAATTTAATTTAAAGTCTTTCAGTGCATAATCGTTTTTCTCGAATTTAATACACTTTTTAAAATATTTTCAAAAAACGATAAAGCTCCTATGGAGGCTACCACTTCCGATGGACCGATTTCAGCCAAAAATCACTCGCAAGTTTCATTCTGATCAGTCAATCCGTCTGGGTTGTAGAGAAGCTATAGATATTTAGATTGCAGGGCACCACACACACACACATAGATTTTCAAAAAACTACTTTCTTTGACTTCGGCGATATAGCGAATGGTAAATCTTATCTCATGTCACTAAATCAGAATTCGAAAATTTCGCTTATTACAAAAATATGTATTACATTATACTTATTGCACTTTTAGTCGTTTACCAGCCCTTGAACTACTATTCAATTTAGTTAGAAAACTCGCAAGCAGTTGTGGTAGCCAAAATCTGTGATGTTAGCCATTAATTTAAAATTTTTATTTTTGAACGAATGTGAAGTTTTCGACAAAATTAAAAAATAACTAAACATGGCGGACTAAAAAAATTTGTCGAAATAACAAAACTGCACATGTACAGGGTGTCCGCCGGGAAGGTATACTACTTTGTTTTGCCGCCATTTAGGCGAATATTAGTATTGACAGTTCATACTTGACAGTCGTGAAGTAGACACGTGACAAATTTATTATGGAAAAATATTCGATAAACCATCGTGTCAATAGGATGTTATAGCTCGCCCATGACAACCCCGATTTTCATGAAAAAATCATAATGAGTGACGAGGCACATTTTCATTTAAATGGATATGTGAATAAACAGAATAGTCGGTTCTGGGCAATGGAAAACCCTCACATTATTCATCAGTCACCTTTACATCCATTAAAAGTGACAGTCTGGTGTGCAATTTGGTCAGGAGGAATCATTGGACCTTACTTCTTTGAAAATGAAAACGGCGTAACGGTAACTGTGAATGGAGAGCGATATCGTGATATGATTGAAAACTTTTTAACGCCAGAACTGCATACTTTGGGCTTGATTAACATGTGGTATCAACAAGACGGTGCCACATCGCATACAGCCAGGATTACAATGAAATTACTGCGAAAACTCTCTCCACAACAAGTTATTTCAAAAAATGGTGATGTTGATTGGCCTCCACGGTCGCCTGATTTGACTGCTCCGGACTTCTTTTTGTGGGGATATCTAAAAAGCAAGGCTTATGCAAACCAACCAGAAACGCTTGAGCAACTCACACAAAATATTCGTGATGAAATTAATGAAATACCGCGTGAAATGTGTGAGAATGTAATGAAAAATGTGCTCAAAAGGGCTCGCATTTGTGAGGCTAACAGAGGCGGACATTTATCTGATATTGTGTTCCATACATAATTGCCGACATTAAATAAAACATTTATCAATATAAGATCCATCCTCTTTCATTTAATCAAAAACCATAAACAAACAAAGTAGTATACCTTCCCGTCGGACACCCTGTATTAGTAAAACAGTTGACAAAAGCAATGGTAGGATTATTTAAAAATTTTGCTATGAAAATCAGATGCTGGTTAATACGCAATTAGTCAACTAGCGATTCGGCAAAGACAATAACAAAACATAGATTAATACGAAATTCGAAATGTTCAAACAACTAAAAATTATCCCCAGTTTAATAAGATGACGTAGACCCATTTGTTATTGACCCCGAACTTGTTATTGACCCCGATCAATTTTTGAAAAACTAAAAAATTGGATTTAGACGTTCACTGTATCGAGAATTGGCCAGCTCATAGAGATTTCTCACAAACATGGTATGTATGCTTAGTTAGATTATGAAATTCTAAACAAAGAAAAGTTATCCCCATTTTAATACGATGACGTAGACCCATTTGTTATTGACCCCGAACTTGATCAATTTTTGAAAAACTAAAAAAATGGGATTTAGACGTTCACTGTATCGCGAATTGGCCAGCTCACAGAGATTAGTTAGCTTATGACATTCTAAACAAACAAAAATTATTCCCATTTTAATACGATGACGTAGACCCATTTGTGAAGCTGGGTTGGAATGAATGTATGTCACTCTTGAAGAAAACTATGTTGATGAATAAAGTCGAATTTTGCAAAAAATTTTTTGGAAATGACATAATCTTGTGAGTTTTCCTTTCATACATGTGACACACGTTTCCTTAATTCGACAATCAACAATTACGAAATCTTCTACCGATCCTTTTCTATGTATTTTGAGAATAGCTTTCGGATCTCAATGACCCAGTTTTCAAAAGTTTGAACTTTCCATTTCCAAAACCAATGACTCATGCGAATTGACCGTTGTAACCTCAACTGAGTTTGCATACGATTCATCCAGTGTCTCAAAGAAATCCTTATTGTTGCACACACGACGTGAAACACCTGAGTTTAATAACCACTCATCAACTTGTAATTTACTAAGTCAAAACAATAATTGTTTTCCTGTGCTGGATTGTCTTCGCTTTCCTTAATTTCACTGATTCGTCCATTTTTGTTGATCCATCTTTTAATTTGCTTTACTCTCGCCTTGTTGGTTTGTTTTGCAATCCATGGCTTGAACTTAGTACAAGTTTGCTTTTGATTTCCTGTCTTTTTACAAAAATAGCGTCTTGGTACGTCTTGGTTTCGAGACAAATGGTAAAATTGTATCATTACAACCATCATCTGCATGCAATCGTCTTTCATATTCGGCATCTATATTTTGTTGCAAAGCAAATGTAAGTTCATCCTCCTTTCGAGATTCCCAATCAGTGATTAATGCAAAGCAGTGAATCATATTCCTTTGGCAAACTATTCAGTAACATTTCCACGCTCCACTTTTCGAATAATGCGCTTTCTTAAGTATTTTTTCGAGATATTCTTTACGTGCGTTCCACATCAGCTTTGCTGATTACTTATTTCTTATGGGAACTATTTGATCGTCTTCGACTAATATGCCAATTGTTTCACGAGCCTGATCATCGGTAAATAAATAAATATGTTGCGGGTTTATCACCCAGAATCATTTTCTTTCATAGATTTTTCTTCAATTACAGCAATTTAATTTTATATTCCAATTCGTATAATTAGAATTCCTTAATTTTACAATTTTCACTTGACATACATACATACATATATCTGGCATTTTCGTAGAATTATAAATTATTGTTGTTTTTTTAAAAACTCACAATAAAACTTGATTTGATTCTAATTTTGCCTTAACTGGGCTTATAAAATGTGGGATAATGTAGAATAGGTAGCGTATAGGACAATAGAAATCAAACTCGTTTTGAATACAGCTTTATTGTAACTAAAATTAGATGTTTTCTATTAGAAAACGGTATCCGTAAACACAAAAAATTTGAATCGATTTCACCCGGTTCAATAAATTTCGATGCGTATGATCACAGAAAAATACACACGCACTTATTCAAAATGTGTGTTAGACATACCCAGAAAAAGGATCTGTTCAGGATCAAATAGGAAACGCAAACAGCTAACTACACAGTAGTAACCCTTTACTACAGTATTTTAAAAATATTAATGACGTGCTTGCCTTATTTTATATCAAGGGACATGGACTTAATAACAAACAAGCTTGTGTGTCCACATTATATCCGTCTACAATAAGTGACACTAATCTTGTGAAAAAGGTGAATCGGCAGGGGTAAATAAAATTTACAAAAACAACAAATTTAACAACAAGAATAATACTATTCAACATTAGCCGCGTGTTTCATGACACCCATTGATCCGGATCAGTTCAAATATTATATGGAAAACCTGATCCAAATTTTGTTTTAGATCACAAATTTTGATTTGAAATCTGCGTTGTTTCATGAAACATGGACTGAACCGTATCAGATCAACCATCAAGACACAGGGCTATTATTTACATTTTCAAACAAGAATTGGGTCTACTTTTTGTAGAAATTTTGAAATTATCATAAACATTATCTATGGTATTGTATAACTATAGGTAATTGATCGTATCTTTGATGTAACTATGATGAGCACGTGTCGATTTGATTATCTACTCGTACTCCAATAATGGAAAACAAGTTACCTAACTGTGTGACAATTTGGGTATAGGCACGTATGTGAAGTTATCCCAGAATTCTATCCTAGAAAATGAAAATATTTAATCAGGCAACACTAACATATCAATAACCAATTTGCTCTTGTGTGAAGTTAGCCCAGCCCAGAATTTTTATCAATTTTAATGAAAAAACGAAACCTTATCAAATTTATTAAGTTTGATTTGTTTATATATAATAAAAAAATTAAAAAATAAAGTACCAAAAAACAGTAAACTTCTGAATTGCATATAGTAAAGGAAAATTACAGGCAATGTTAAAAAAGTTCGATCCGTGACGAGATCCCGAAAATGAACTCTGGGCTGGGAATGTCATTGATTTTTATATAATTTTTCGTCCCGCTCGATAAATCTAAAATTATTTCGCCAAAACTAAAAATGTCTCGGATCAGGGCTATATGATTTTGAAATGTATACACTAGTAGCTAAGTTTTAGCTGAGTTAGAAGAAAATCGTTCCGTGGCAAGATCCCGAAAATGAGCTCTGGGCTGAGAATTTCATTGACTTTTATATAATTTTTCGTCCCACTCGATAAATCTAAATTTATTTCGCCAAAACTAAAAATGTCTCGGATCAGGGCTATATGATTTTGAAATGTATACACTAGTAGCTAAATTTTAGCTGAGTTAGAAGAAAATCGTTCCGTGGCAAGACCCCGAAAATGAACTCTGGGCTATGATTTTGAAATGTATACACTATTAGCTAAGTTTTAGCTGAGTTAGAAGAAAATCGTTCCGTGGCAAGATCCCGAAAATGAGCTCTGGGCTGAGAATTTCATTGACTTTTATATAATTTTTCGTCCCACTCGATAAATCTAAAATTATTTCGCCAAAACTAAAAATGTCTCGGATCAGGGCTATATTATTTTGAAATGTATACACTATTAGCTAAGTTTTAGCTGAGTTAGAAGAAAATCGTTCCATGGCAAGATCCCGAAAATGAACTCTGGGCTGGGAATTTCATTGACTTTTATATAATTTTTCGTCCCACTCGATAAATCTAAAATTATTTCGCCAAAACTAAAAATGTCTCGGATCAGGGCTATATGATTTTGAAATGTATACACTAGTAGCTAAATTTTAGCTGAGTTAGAAGAAAATCGTTCCGTGGTAAGACCCCGAAAATGAACTCTGGGCTATGATTTTGAAATGTATACACTATTAGCTAAGTTTTAGCTGAGTTAGAAGAAAATCGTTCCGTGGCAAGATCCCGAAAATGAACTCTGGGCTGGGAATTTCATTGATTTTTATAAAATTTTTCGTCCCACTCGATAAATCTAAAATTATTTCGCCAAAACTAAAAATGTCTCGGATCAGGGCTATATTATTTTGAAATATATACACTAGTAGCTAAGTTTTAGTTGAGTTAGAAGAAAATCGTTCCGTGGCAAGACCCCGAAAATGAACTCTGGGATGGGAATGTCATTGATTTTTACATAATTTTTCGTCCCACTCGATAAATCTTAAATTATTTCGCCAAAACTAAAAATGTCTCGGATCAGGGCTATATGATTCTATTTGTATGAAATAAACACTATCATAATTTCACAACAAATATTATTGTTAGAAAAACACGTGTTTTCCTTTAGATTTTTATTTAAATTATATTCATAATATAAATATTGTAAGAAAAATTATATTACATACAATTCATGTCACAAATTTTACAGTGTAAATTTAATTTAAATAAAAATCGATAACATTTTAGAATACTTACTTATATATATTTATCGAGCGGGACGAAAAATTATGTAAAAATCAATGACATTCCCAGCCCAGAGTTCATTTTCGGGATCTCGTCACGAATCGAACTTTTTTAACATTGCCTGTAATTTTCCTTTACTATATGCAATTCAGAAGTTTACTGTTTTTTCGTACTTTATTTTTTAATTTTTTTATTATATATAAACAAATCAAACTTAATAAATTTGATAAGGTTTCGTTTTTTCATTAAAATTGATAAAAATTCTGGGCTGGGCTAACTTCACACAAGAGCAAATTGGTTATTGATATGTTAGTGTTGCCTGATTAAATATTTTCATTTTCTGGGATAACTTCACATACGTGGTATAGGCCGGTAATATGGACATACCACAATTAAATGTGTTAAATCAGCGGTATTTTCTTGGTGCCTACGGACCTGGCGTTAGCATGGCTTATTGTTATAGCGTCAGCACGACGAGTTAGTCTAATTTTATAGAATTTTCAGTTTATTGCTTTCTCCATAAGTTAATTATTCTGTTTTTAAAGTTAATTATAATTTTATTGTTTTAAAAGGGAAAGTTTTTGAATACAACGGCACACAAAAAGAATTTCTAATTAAAATGAAAATATATGTACGAACAATAAAATTACAGACACTATAAATTATTTTCTGCAGAGTGATAAATTGCTGAAGATGTTCTATGTAAAAGAACGTGTTGCAATTTTTAATTTGATTTTAAAAATAATGATTAGGTTTTTCTACATATTAAATGTCGTTTTTAATTGGAATAATCAAGATACATAATGATTTGTTTTTCTATTTTCAGGTATTAATGGGTTTCAGAATTGACTACTGTTTGAGATTTGGTGAGATATTAATTATAAATGATAACAAAAATCAGTATTACATTTTACGAAAAGGATACAACAGAAATTAGTTGTTTCCTCAAAGTCAACCAGGACGTTATAAATTATAATTTGTAGAATTTCCACATAAAGCTGTCCTTTAAATTACTTTGTATCCAGATTATTAAAGTTTTTTAAATTATTTTCCAATGCACAGCTCTCACAACCTATTTCATAAGTTAAACCTCATTAAACGAAAACAAATCAAGTTTAGTAAACCGCAAACAAAATAAGAAAATAAAAGAAAATACTTCTTAATACAACGTTTACGAATTAATTTAAGGCAAACAATTATTTCAACTTAACTTGAAAAGAAAGAATATCATTGTTTTATCATAAAAAGTGTAACAAACGGCTAAACAAAAATAAAAAACTACAAACAATAATAAGAACATAAATTTACTCTTAGGCTAATGAAGCATATTTGCTGTAAAATGAATATACAAAAGACACTGGTGGTTTATGTTCATGGGAACCTCAAGGCATTATATCTGTTTTGCTTTCACTATTTTTATGAAAGGAAATAAATTATCGTATGCATCGAGTGAGAGAGATTCTATAATTAAAAATACCAAAATGTTTCAGATATTTTTATGAATTGTGTTATGGCATTACTATATATGTTTATTTCTTTTTCGCATATTGAATATTTTTATATAGCGCATGCTTCTTATCTACCTGCAAAAATTTGTAGAAGAAAATAATTTTCTACATGTAAATGGGGCATTAAACGAAAAAATTCTATAACTTTGTATTGTATTGAATGTGTGAATATGACTCCGCCCTTTCCCCACAGGTGTCTTTACTAGTACTGCTTACGTGTACTATAAATGGTCAATACTGGTATTCTATTGATGTCAGCTGTCAAGCACATTATGCAAAATTTGTGGTTGGAGTATAAAAAACTAGTATTTTTCTTCTTGAAAAGAAAGGGCATGGAAATCCACCGACAACATTTGAGGATGCTGCGTTGGAAACGTTATTGGCTGAAGATTCTTCTCAAACACAATCAAAATTGGTTGTAGCATTAAATATTGATCGATCAATTGTTGCAAAACGTTTACAAACAGTCGGAATGGTTCAAAAAACTAGCAATTGGGCTCCACATGAAATAAAAGAAAGAAACCTCGAACGTCGAAAAACCATTTGTGAAATAATGCTTCAGAGGAAACAAAGAAAAGGATTTTTGAATCGAATAGTTACTGGCGATAAAAATGGATTTATTATGAGAAACCCAAACGCGAAAAATCTTGGGTGAAGCTAGTCCATCGTTACCAAAGCGAAATATTCTTTGTAATAAGCTTATGCTTTGTATCTGGTCAGATCAGAAAGTTGTGGTATCTTATGAACTGATGGAATCCGGTGAAACTATCAATGGCGATGTCTACCGACTACAACTAATCCGTTTGAAGCAATTTATCGAGAAAAAATTACCAGAATGGGTGAATAGACACAGCAAAATAATTTTTTAGCAAGAGCTTTATTCAACAGACATAGCTTCTTCTGATTGCTACTTAACAGATAACAGATAATTATTTATTTATTTATTTATTTATACATTTTTTACAATTTTTATTAGAAGTTGCACCGCATTTTGAGCTTAAAGCTCGTTTATAACGTGATGCGAACTCTAGAAAAATTTCCAGTATAATGTACCGCTTCTTCGTGTCAAAAGCCATATAATATTTCTAATCTGCATTTGGCCGATGAAATCACAACTTTACAAGATTATTTATCGTTAATTAATTTCGATGGTACCGCCTTAACTTTATTTAGATTCCGGTGGGCAGCACTGGATGTGCTGGATAAACTCATTGCCATTTTTGCTACCTTGTCATTATGGTACAACTGAAAAATTAAACAAGCTGTACCCCGAGGAATTTTAAAAATAATCAAAATAAAAAATATCGAAAAACCAGGAACAAAAATAAATAGGATTATTAGACACGAAATTCAATGCCAATATATCGGCAAATTATTTATTCCGGTCGATGCAGTCGTCTATTTCTGAATAGCGAAAATTGGCTTAGAGATTGGGTCGCCTCCAAAGACCAGGATTTCTGCAGAGAAGGAATTCGTAAATTGCCTGGGGGAAAGGGAAAAGTTGTAGCTGCTGAAGGAACATACTTTCAAGCAAATGTGTTTTATTTTAATAAAAAAGGGCGGAGTCATATTCGCACACCTACTCGTAATTTAAAAATTTAATATTTTCCTATCTTGAAATTTACGTTGAACGTTCGACAGCAGTAATACATTTCTTTTTTGATGACTGATAATATTCGTCCATCGGTCCGAACTGCTCATCATTGAGATCAGTGACTTTAATGCAAAAATGGTAAATATCACATGATGCCTTGATTAGATTTTATAAAAATTATCTCAAATCTTACACCAACGTGCTATTTATCGTCAGTCTCGTGATTCATGATAGTTTCCAAGTTCCGCAGATCACCTTATTGAGAGGTCGCAGTCGTAGTCAGTTAAGTAGTCTTAACTGATCCAACCATGCAACCCAGTTCATCCACCGTCTCTAACGGCATAATAAGTTTTACCAGAAATTTTCTTTATTATATGCTCCAGTTAATTATGCAATGATTCCTAAAGGCATTCAGGATCGTAGGGTGAATATCGGCAAATTAGGTTAGGTGGTCAGAAAAGTTCGAATCCTTAACCATATAAAGAACACACTACGAACCAAGAGTCACTTCTAGACTTTGAACTTCAACAAAATATTAAAATCAAACTTTTTAATTTATTGAATTCCTCATGTAGCTTTGATCTAGAAAGTAAATTTTTTATTTCTTCGTTATTAGTAATGTTCGTAATGTGTAGTGAAATTGAACGTATTTCTATCATCAAATTGTTTAAGGCGGAAATAAAAACAGTCGCCATTGTTCATTGGTTTCAATCGATCAATGATCTCCGACACTGGAACACGTTTTAGAAGAAAATAAGCAGCTGTCAGACTTTGTCACTCATGAAAATTCTATTCTGTTGATTAACAATATCAATGTGGAATGTGGATCTTAACCTGATCAAGTGTAGAAACATTTCACGTTATAACGGCCATATCGCTTCGTTCATAATCTTAGTATCGGAAGCCATATTCAGCTTATTAATATCTCCAGCCTCCTGGCTCGAAACATCTTATATACAGACATTTAATGATCTGCGGTGTAGTATTAGAAATCATAACATTAAGTTAACATCAAAAAATTAAAAAGTATGTTCCTTTATTACCAAAATGTAAGAGGGCTACGCACAAAGGCTCATGATGTGTTCTTGAATACCAAGATCTCCCATTTTATATTTTGTACGTTTAGAGACAGCTTACCGAAGAATTCAATAACAGGGAATATTTTACTTTGGATTTCAATGTGTTTCGAAAGGATGGTCTTTATAACTCATGTACGAAGTCAACTGAAACGCGTGCTCTTATTGCGCTACATGTTAAATTTTACAGTTGGGCTCCCGTTCTTCCCAATACCGAAAATCTTAAGCCTATACGTGCAAAATAATAAACACTTTTATTCTGTGTAACTATATCTGCCTTATAGATGCCGTTGAATTTGTCTCTGATAGCATGAGTATCTATACGACGAGTAGAATGATGTGAATGCACTCTGATGATAACACTCACTACGTTACAACAAATGCACATGCTTCAAAGGTAATTGTTATTACTGAGATTGTGTTTTCGCCCGATGTTCACAATTGCATTGGAACAGAAACCATTCTAGTCCCATGCAATATTGATTTCATTGTCAATCCATTTTGGTTACCTTTATTGTTACGCTCATGATGGTGTTCAGATGAATTAATTCTTAATTAAAATATGTAATATTATTGAAAGCCACACAGTTTACATTTGTTACGCAATTTTTAAATGTTTCAAACAATCACATTGTTATTTCATACCATAAAAAAATGTCCACGTGTGTGTCTGTATGAGTGTGTGTGGCTCCGTGCAGACTAAATATCTGTGGCCTCTATATAGCCTTGACGGTTTCTCTAATCGGGGTAAAACTTAATAAGTTATTTACGCTCGCATAAATTGGGAGATCCCAGTGATTTTTAGGCGAAATCGGTCCACTGAAAGTGACAGCTTCCAGAGGAGGAAAATCTCCTATTTGCAAGTATTTCAAAAAGTACATCCTTTATGAAAAAACCGATTATAAATTAAACGATTCTAAATTAAACTTGCAACAGTATCGGCCCACATCAATTTTCAAAATCCCACGATTTTTTACTAAAACATATTTTCAGACTAAAATTCGGTCTCTGTACCCTGCCCAGACGGGATTACTGATCGGGATGAAACTTCATAATTAAGTTTTTTTTTATAAATTGGGAGGTCTCGGTTTTGTTTGTCCGAAATCAGTCCATCTGTAGTGGAAGCTTCCTTAGAAGCTTTTGTTTTGAAAAGTGTATCATTTATGAGAAAAACCGCTATGAACTAAACGATTTTAAATTAAATTTGCAACAATATCAGTCCATATCATTCTATCCAGTCATATACCCTTTAGACAATGTGGTGCCAAAAAATATTTTTTAATTGGTTTGATTTTCCTGAAATATGTTCATATAGATGAAGAAAATATTCTAAGAAAATTTCCCTTTTATACAAACTCCGAACGGATACTAAAAGCACTATCTTATAAAAGCAATGAAAGATGATTTCCTGAGTTTGCCACCAAATTTCTCGAACTTTTACTGAGTTAACAATTTTCGCTCCGAAGTTCTGATTGCCCTCCTAGCACTTTTATTTAACAATTATGAAGTAAAAAAATTTCAATTAATCGTGAGAAATTACAATTTTTTTTTAGATGGATCTTAAATCAAAATAGCGATGCCATTGATGCTTCAGTGTTGAATAGCCCGGTTCATTGTGTTTATTTTGAGGGGATTGCATTTAAAAGAGTTGCGCTCTAGCTGAGAAAAAATGAATTTTCGAAAAAATCGTATTTTCAATTCTTCAAAAAGAAACGCTTAAAACAAATTATTTTGGCTCTGCAATACCAAAAAGTCGTTAAAGTAACTTCCCTTTAAGCGAGAGTAAATAGAGAAAATACGTAGCTGGCTTGAATTCGAAGGACTGTGCCAGCAAATAAAGTATCCGACATTCAAATATTTTGTTGCTCTTGTTAGTAGAGAAGGTGTTGGCTATGTTACTTGGGGACCTGGTTTCGATTCCCGGTGGTGATAAGGAAAAAGGTAACTGGCTATATTAACGTTTCATATGTTATCTGTAGTGAATTTTACATAATTCGTCTTCTCTAACTAAAACAATGAGTACCGGTTGTTTAATGTCCTCGATGATTTTCGATATGGCGCTACACGTCGAAGTATCTTAGGCTAAATTTACTTAACTCAGTTATTCGTCCAACAATTCTCTGGTATAATGAGTGCTGAGGGTGCGGTAGCTAGATTTGAGATACCGTGTACTGAATTTCAATAACATGTTGACTATAATATTTTATAAAATTTACTTAATTCTGATTATCATGAATATTTAATGAATAATTAAAGATACAATCCCAAGTCGATCACTCTAAACTGCAGACTCGGCAACAACATGCGAATGATGTTAAAACTGTTATTAAAAATTCTGGATACCATTCCAAGTTGGGGGCACTAAATTTCTTCCACGGTACTCATTCTATCATCCCAAGCTGACCAGTTGAATTAAGTAAATTTGGCCAAAAATTGTTCCACGTGTAGAGCCTTATCGCCAATCGTAACATGCGACTGGTATGGAAAATTACATCAATATATTGATTGAATTAGTAGCGCATTTCAAAACGTTTAGCTAAAGAAGCTGACAAATCTGGGATTATAATACTTAGTTTTAATAATTTTTAACAGACTTGTTCGGAGTTCCCAAAGATTTTTTTGTTTAAATACACCTTTGATAATTTAGGTATGCACACCTCTTGAGTTTACACGTTTAATCAAATTGTGTAGCTACACTTTTCGTTAAGGTTACAAAAAGCTTATAAGCTTAAAAGCTTGTTACGAAGTGCTCACTTGCTGTACTTGAGGAACTTAACCTTCTTTTAACTGTAACCGAAACACTACAATTGCTCACGAGAACAAATAAATTATCTGAGTAAGGGAGTTCGCAACGAGAATATTTCTTCAACAGGGGCTCCTCCTGCAGCACGTTTCCCAGGCTAGGTGGCAGTCGTTGGGAGTGTTAAAAACTGTAGGAGTATATCCGAAGATTTGTGGGTGCTGCACTAATACATGATTGAAAAGGAAAGAAGAAAAATGAGTAACATATGACTATTGACACTAGCTATTAAATAATGTGCACTAGAATTAGTTCGAATAACCATCAATTTTTTTTCTGTTTGCTTTGGCGGTTGATTAATTACAGTTAACAACATCCACATGAACACATATCATTTATTTGATAAGACCGTAGGTGTGATGGTCATAGTGCTTGTGCCGCCCAGTTGAAGTGTAATTTTAGCACTTCCCTCCTTCTGTTCATGAACTCATGAACTGCTTAACTTTTACTGATAATTCAAGAACACATAATTATTTCATCACCCAAGAAACCCAATAAATAATTGTTTAAGACCATAACGGACAATATAAAAATATTCTTTATGCAGAAATCATAGCAATAAATTAAAACAATTTAATTTTTAACAACAAAAACGAAAAATGTATATGAGAAATGTTTTTGCCAAATAACAAATAAATATTACTTAGAAAAAGAAATATTAGGTATCTTAAGAAATAAGAATAAATTAATAACTATTTTTCGTCTCACAAATCATCGCAATTTGTACCCTTTACCGTTTCAATTAAAAATGTCGTCGTCCTAAGTGTGAATTAACGTATCTGACATTTGTTCGAAAATGCGTTTTTGATGTCAGAACGTTCGTTCCGAGAAACTGCATTGAATATTGTTTCATTGACTCATTTTTTTCACAATCAACAAGAAAAAAAGAGCAAAAAATAAAATCGTATGTGCTCAGTGTTTTATTTAATTAGGGAAATCACGTATCTACCAAAATTTAATGTACTAGTATCAAATAAGATTGCTCAGTTGAGAACCGTAAATTCCGTTATTTCCTCTTATTAATTTTACACAAAGGCGGGTAAAATTAGTTAATGAAGTGTTTATAAATAATATTTTAAGTTTAATAAAAAATACATTATTTAAATATTATTTATTAAATGAAAATCCACTTTACTTATACGGTAAATCACAAAATAAAAGTGTAGACAATTCCTATTGAGATAACGTAGCTTTTGAACGTTGAAATTACCCCTTGATCCATTGGTTGGATAACTGACGTAGTGTTTGGTGGCAAAAATAAAAATGTTAAATTGTCTGATAAATGATCAATGTGAATGGGATGGCTGGGAGCATTATCAACAACAATCAAAGCTTTAAAATTCAAGTTTTCTTTAGAGTAATACGATTTTATTTCATGAATAGCACATTCACAAACCCAGTTTTTAAATATTGCAGACGTCATCCAAGCTTGCTTGTTTGATCGCCAATGTACGGGAAGGTTTTTTTTATTTACGCCTTTCATTATTCTAGGATTTTCTGAGTTATAAATAAGAAACGGTTTAAATTTGAAATCTCCTTCCGCGTTTCCGCCTAAAAAAGAGTGAGTATTTTTCCTCGTCTTACGTCCTGAACTGATTTTTCTGCTTTATAAATATATGTTCTGCTCGGCAGCTGTTTCCAAAACAATCCCGCCTCGTCAACGTTAAAAACTTGCTTAGGGATTAGTCCTTTGCTATGAATAATGGCTTTTAAAATATCGGGTAATTCCGCAGCTGCAACAGTATCGGCGCTAGCTGCTTCACCTTTTAATTTTACATTATAAAGGTTTTGGCGTATTTTAAATCTCTCGAACCAGCCTTGGCTCGCTGAAAACTTTGGTTGCCTTTCATCAGCATTTCCGTTCTCCATATCATTTGGCATTGATTATTTTTTCAGATCTTCATATAAATTCTTTGCTTTTTCCTGAATTATGCTCTTATTTAGTGAAACTTGGTCGTGTACTTGTTTTTCAATCCATAAAGAAAGTAAGGATTCCATTTTTACTAGCAGAAAATCTCTTGCACGAGTTATTTTTTTGCGTCTGACACAGTAGCAGCTTTCCCAATTTCTTTAATTTTACTGCCGTCGCGATCTCTTATTGTTTTCACAGTTGATTCTGCAAGTCCAAGTGCTTTAACTATTTTAGCAGCTCGTTCTCCTGCCTCAAAACGTTTTAAAATGTTTAATTTAGCTTCCAGTGTTATTGCCTTTCTCGATATCTTTCTTTCAACTTTCCACTCATGATTATTATCCTTCCAACTAAAAAAATAATGATATCAATAATGAAGCTACAAAAAATAATTACAACTTACGGAAACAGATTCCAAAATAAAAAATTTTCCTAATAAATTTTATTTTTCAGTACGTATTTATGAAAAACTTTAAAAACACACTTTTCGTTTCAAGAACTTGTATCAAACTGAAAACAAATGTAAATTGCTTACACAACAAAAATCAAAATAAACTAGCTGGGATTTCCCTTTTTATATATGTAATTTTTTGTTAGACATTAAAGGCGTGTTTACACTGCATATTTCAATCATATTGTATAGATTTTTTACGATGTGAAATGACGCAAGCCAATTTTTTTTCGACGCAATGTGAAACGGTATTGGTAATACCTCGCCCAAAGTTGCTTGGGTTTTACTAAAAATCCGAAGGTTGGCTGAAAAGCGTAAATTGCTAAGTTTACAATCAATTATTTTCTGTAAAGGTAAGATAATATGTTTGAAAAGCATTTAAAATAATTTTTTTTTTATACAAGATAAAACACGAGATTTTATCAAAATACTTACTTGTGGAAAAAAATCATTTTTCTCATACGAGTACGTCATATCACTTAATATAAAACAGTTTCCGACTTCTCCACAGGTGCTACCATATACGTCCTATCACTTGCGCAAACATTTATTTTCTACTATTTTAAACTAGAGTTTGTGAACGTTCGGTAAGTTCTGTAACCAGGTGAATACAAAAAAAATTATTTATATTATTTTAAGTACTATTTCTTTAGAAAAATCATGTATTCCCGTTCCCCCGGCAAAATTATGGTTGGTAAATGGTAATAATGGTGAGAATCATTGAATCAACATCAGATCAGTCTGTTATCGAAGTTTCTGAAAACGAAAATATTGATAACATAACTGTTTTACAATCGTGCGACATTGATGGGAAAGTAACAGAAAACGAAATTGAATTAAGCGCTGAAACAATAGTAATTGTAACGGAACAACAATACAATATTAATAATGTACTAGCTAATGAAGCTGAAATACCAACAACAACCGAAACCGCACAACAATCATTAGACGAACGCAGTATTATTTTAACGTCTGCTATTGAATGCCAGACAAATATCGGCAATCCAGGAGATCTCATCGAACGCGAAAATGATATTATAGTGTGAGGAAGAAATCAACTGTACTAACGGAATAGTACAAGCTGGATTTGAAAACACTCAACTCAAAAAAAAAAAATCGGATAAAAGTAATGTTGTTACCTCTGGTAATGAACTTGATGACCAAGAATGTGAAAATGATCCAGATTATTGCATTGAAATTGAAAATCAGTTGGATGAAGATAACAATAATTGTTCAAAAAAAACGCAAAAGAAACGCGGGCAAATCGGATTCGATAGATGAAAAAAATAAGCGCCATCGAGAACTCGGTAAAGATTATATAGGATGGACGAGACCTAAAAACACTAAAGGTGAAAGAGGTGTACAGCGAAAGAAGAGACAGTTGGGACCACCATGTACCTCCCAAAAATGTAAAACTTCTCACGTGCGATATTGCCGTAGTTTCCCTGAAAGTCAACGGCTTAAGCTTTTTAATAATTTTTGGTTTAACATGCCCTGGGATCAGAAAAAGGTGTACATTCTGTCCCTTGTTAAAGAGGTTTCAGTAAAACGAAAAACTCAACCGGATGACTATCGCCGGTCTTTCACAAAATTATATTTTTTACCGAAAGATGGCCAGAAATTACAAGTGTGCCAGAAATATTTTTTGGTCACCTTTGGGTTAAAAAAGACTATGATTAGAAATTGGCTCTCAAAAGCTCTTTATGGCATGCATATTTCAAAAGATATAATGATTGAGCAAAATAGATTGCTGAGGGTTATCGTTAAACCTGGTAAAATTTCTGGATAGTTTACCAAAACTTTCATCCCATTACTGCCGACAGAGTACTGACAAATTATACGTCGAACCAGTATTACATTTTGGTAATAATAAAGCTGCGATTTATGTGGAGTACCAAAAGTTGTGTGGTGAATTATCTAAGGCACATTATCAAACTGCACATTTTCCAAGATAGTGGATGAAAAAAAATTGCCTTCAGCAGCCCAAAAAAGATTAGTGCGATGAATGTTGCATTTTAAGGTAGGTAATTTATCGAAAGAGGTGTACAACGAGCATATTTGTCGCAAGGAAAAGGCTAGAGAAGAAAAAGCTAACGATAAAGAGCGAGGTGAAAGGGGCGAATGTATTATTGCTCACCCAGGATTTGCAAGCCGTGAATGTCTGTCCCATGTTAAATGCCTCAGCCTTATATTGCAAAACAAAACTTTGCTGCACAACCTTACGATATATAATGTGAATACTCATAATGCTCGCTGCTATTGATTTACAAAAATTGACGCAGATTTAAACGCCACTACTTTTGCTTCATGCGTCATAGACTACTTAAAGGATATTTACCAAGAAGACAAACCAATAATCATATGGAGCGACGGATACGGTTATCAAAATACAAACTGCAGTTTGGCAAACGCATTATTATCTTTCAGCGTAGAAAACAAAACAATTGTAGAGCAAAAGTTCTTGGAAAAGGGGCATACGCAGATGGAAGCAGATTCCGTCCATGCAACAATTGAGAGACATCTCAAGAATAAACCAATTTACGTCCCCAATGATTAATGTGAGTATACACCTTACGAAGAATTCTAAACCTTACGAAATGAAATGGCTATCATTTGATATCGTAAAAAATTACGATAATAAATTAATTTATGCATCAATTCGCCCAATATCAATTAAATATACACCGGATGGCGAAATAAATTAGCCTTTCCCAACGGAAAAGAAGAGTCGTACATATAAATAGACGTGAAGATTTCATGCAAAAGCGGGGTTCCCCTATTAAGATTAAACATCAAAAATGGGTTCACCTCCAGCAACTCAAGAGTGTCATGCCGAAAGACTTCCATCTTTTTTATGATAATATTTCATTTTTAAGTGACAATACTGATAAATCTTAAATTACAATATTTTATTAGATTTTAAGTTAATGATTGATTTGTATCGTTTAGTTTGTTTATTTTGTATTGACATATTTTATGAACTGTTGCTATCATTCTGTGATATAAACTTCCTATTATAACTTGATAAATTGGAATAATAGTTTTATTTTCAAAAAATATGGTTATTTTCTTAAAGTTTTCAGGGCTGTCATAATACGTAACTTCCATAATTTATAATAAAATTTCATTCTGAGAAAACGTATGATTAATTCTAATAAAGTTAGGTTTTTATGGAGTTAATAAGTCAAAATACACAAAGGGTCTTGAATAAATTTAATAATTTATAACGTTTTATCTTCCTCTTGGAAAATCACGTTAATTCACAGTTAGGACAACGCTATATAGAAATTAATTAATGATTATGAGCTACTATAAAATCATGGATCGATCCCCTAGCGAAGTTAATTTTATGATAATTATAAACTTAGTAATCTAAATTTGTTGTTTTTTTCTTTGGGCTAATAATTGGCAATAATCATAATAAAATATAAATATGTATATAACTTATAAATTTGGATAATAAAAAAATAAGAGACAACGATGTGGTTTCACTTAGCTGTATATGTACAAAGTTGCGATCAGATGATCATAATTTCCGGTAGTTTTAAAACCAAACATTCATATGAAACCACATAGCTTTTAGTCGGTTCAGGTGTCGCAATGATCACAATAAGTCCTCCAACAGGCGATAAGTCTACCTGATCAGTCAAAAAAAAAAAAAACTTGAGCAGAAAAGTCTCGTACAACCAAACGGGAATTATTTGACCTTTCTGCGATGCAGATGATACCGTTTGAAATCTAAAGAGCAACGAAAATAGATCGAGAACCAAGAAACAAAAATTAGGGATTCACTAAAGATATAATTCGAGTTTTACCTTTACGGGGATGGAAAAATGTATACCGAAATCTCTGTACTTTTTCCTTTGTGAAAAAACTGCACTTTCACTACACCACTATATAAGAAAACCCACCGACCAAATGGCACAGTGGTTAAAGTTTTGGCGTTTGGATCGGGAGGTACCGGGTTCGAATCCCGATAGGGGCAGGATGTAAAAGGAAATTTTCATCAACAGATTACGATCTGTGATTAAAAGGAACACAACTACGACCCCCTATCGGCGTGCAAAACCCATGGGCCGACCCATCTTCCATGTCCAGTACTATAGGCGGGCATGGAGCTATGCAATGCGCAGATGGTAACTTAAATCGGTCCCTTAGCCGTACGTCTTCGATTTGGCAGAGATGCGTAAAGTAAGACGGGAAAATCAACCGCGAAAAAGCAGGGCGTGCTTCGGCTCCAGAAAAGATTGCATGGATTAAAACTAAAAAATTTTATATAATAAATTTTATTATGCGCAAGCAGGGCCTGGGCCCGCATGATGCTGAACTATTATTCGCATTCAGATATTTGTTATTTGATTGTTGATACTTTAGGATTATGGTAACGGTCCTAGGATAGCCGTTATGGCTGGCCTGTACGCCTTTATCATATCATATCATACTTCACTACACTACTCATGCGATTGCCGATTTAAAATGACTTATCCCGATGCCTATTTACCCGTTAGTCTTTATGTAAGATTATATACAAAAATAAATTCCAAGAGTAAAAAAAATGCTTTTGAGCCGGTTATGGATATGAATGACCATCGAATATACACCAGTCACCTGACCACCACGAACCGTATGATTGATATTTGTACAATTTTCCAGTAAAACCAATGAGTAAAAATTGATTACTCTTGATTGGCTTTGTATTCAACAAATTGCAACCAAAATACTTTAATTTAATTGAATTCTACAAATAAGGTGTAAAGGGGCAGAATAGGTATAACAAAACACAAGCGGTGTATGTTTAAGTAGATGAAACAATTTTTTGTGGTACCAGCAGAAATAATTCATATAGTCTAATATTAATTTAATAACAAAAATAAGTTCTCAATTTTTCTAATTAACTCATGTAGCAATTTTGATATACAAAATTGTAACAAGCTTTTCTCCGGTAAAAATGATTTGCAATGACCTCTCTCTGGTTACGAATAAATAAAAAACATTCTCGAGACTAATCCCTAGAGAGAAAATAAAACTATAGATGAAATATTTATGATTTTTATTTGTAATAAGTGGTATTGGTATGGAACAGTGAATTTGACGTGATTAAAATAAAATCTGACAGAAAGAAACCGTTGTTGCTTATGAATTTCATGGTTTTTCGGTTTTGTTTTTTGGGCAAGACAGTATTCCTTCCAAAGCTGGAATTAGTTTAACTAGTAGCTAAAACATAAAAATCAATAATAGGCAATATAATCATCTTAAAGCTCACAGCAATATTAGTAAATCTAAAATTCCACGCGTTAGTCTGGAACCGACATTTTTTTTATTACCAAGATTAATTGATATGGAAAACGAAACCAAAAAACCTAGCTCCTTCGGATTTTTAATGTACTCATACGAGTACAGAGGATATGTTGAGGATAAATAAGATATATTACGTATGTGTACATAAAGACTAATAAATTAAATATTCGTTCGATTTTAACAAAAAATTACGGTAAATTTAAATCAATTTCTACTTTAAAGATTATTATGTCAATAAATCTTAATGCGTACACATAAAGCACACACACACGACACACCGGTAAGAAAAGAAATATAATTCCTTTTAAATTCATTTAATTTTTATTGTTATTATTTTTTAACGTCATAATTTATGATTATACGAAAAAAATTATTTGCTTCAATTGGGAAAATTTGAACAAGAATTATGTGCGTGTTTATTTATGTATGTGCGTGTGTTATACTCAGAAACACGAAAAAATCAATATGAAATCCGCAAAATTTTCCAATAATTTTTGTTTGTGCCTTTTATAATATTTTTGGTTGATCTACCGGAAATATGTATGTACCAAGACGGGAGGTGGTGTATAGATGAATCGAAAAAATTCTTTAAATACATAAGAAAAACGGGAAAATATTATAGCTAAATTCGTATTTAGATTTAACGTTTTTCTTATTATAAATGTGTAGTAGAGTTTATATGTTCAATATACATATATTTTAAATAAATCGTAGAAAGGTAAATAAATCCGGATACAAATAGGAATGTAATGTGCTTTGTATTTAGACATGTCTATTTGAAAGAAAATCACACAAGTCATTTTGGTATTTTTTATGGTGTAAGTCATAATTTAAACTTTTATTGTACACAATTTTGATTTCTGTCAAACGCATACAGTTCTTATAACATCTGTCACCTCGCGTTATTGAATTTGGTATTTAATAGAAAAGTGGAAACAGATCCACAAACTAAACGTTGACAGTGGATTGTGGTAATTTATATTGAACGTGTCATTTTAACTTGCTTCTATAAGGTACTTTTGAAACTTTCACAAGTTAGTTTTAAATTTATTAAATAGGTACATAGGATTTACCATTAATCCTATGTACCTATTTAATAATAATAATAATTTAATGTTCATTTTATTAAACTGTAAATTGTATTTATATATTTATTTAATCATCAATAGAAGATAATGTAAAACATAAATATTAACTTAACCCTTAGATGCATGACTTTCTATCTGAGTGAAAAAATTATTGTTTTATTTATTTTTACTCATTGGTCAAAAAAGCTTAAAAGGAAACTTCTAAATTTTCCCGATTTTCCCGAAGGAGAAGGAAAATCCCTATATTACTAATCCCGATAGTACAAAACCCCGAGGATACAAAGTCCCGAAAATACAAAATCCCGAGAATTCAAAATTCCGAGGTTCAAAGTCTCTCGGGAACAAAATCCCGAAAACCTATGAAAATTTCAAAGTCTAGAACTATGGCTGTTATTGCAGATTTTAAGAACGGCGAAGTTACATCAACGGATTGGTCCAACATTGGTATACATTTACTCAATGACGCACAACACAAGAAAACAGTAAAGGAAAAAAATATTTAAATATTTTAATTTTAATTATGATTTTTGCAAAACTTTGATTTAAAATTTTAAAATTAACAATAAATACATAACATAATTATAAAAAATTATTAACACATTTGTTTGATTAAAAAATAAAGCAAAATAGAAACAATATAATTAATAATAACAAATAATTATAATTAAGTAATGATTCTAAATTCTAAAATTTTTAAAAAGCATATTTGTTTACATTTCGACAGTACATTTTATATAACCATCATTAACTAAATGAAACAAACATTCTTCGGAAATCTGTTGATTTCTGTTAATCTCGAGAAAATCTCACATAAAATTGAATTCCGCGCGGAATTCAATTTTATTAGGGATTTCCTCGGGATCGCGGGATTTTGTCCTTTCGGGATTATGTCCCGCGGGATTTTGTACTTTCGGGCATTTGTCCCTCGGGATTATGTAACCTCGGGATTTTGTACCCTCGGGATTTTGTATCATCGGGATTTTGTATCCACGGGATTACGACTCTCGGGGTTTTTTCCGCGAGGTTTTTTCGGGAATATGTCACAAACCATTCCGGTGAAGTACGTCCTAACTTTATCCTAAAATTACAAAAAAAAAATTAAGCGAACTTTACGACAAACTTCACGTTTCTCTACAAATTCGTGAATTTTTCCTAAATCCTAAAAGATTGTACGTGGGTCACCTAACTTTTTTTTGAACTAGCGGTTATTTTGAGTATGGTAAGGGTTATGTCACTTCTGATTTGACAGAAAGTTAGTTTTATCCTTCCGCTGAACGAAAATGGTTGTGTATTTGCTTGAACAACGCTGGGAAATATTGAAACATTACTTCGAAAATCATGGTAATGTTGCAGAATGTGTGAGAAAATTGCGTGCGGTTTTCGGAAGAAACGAAGCGCCGGGAGCTCCATATGTGCGTTATTTTTTAAAGTTAAAGAAACAGGCTTGCTAATTAATAAACTAACACGGACCAAGCAGCCAAATAAGCGTACACCCGAAAATGTTGATGCTGTAGCCGAGAATATGCGTGAGTCGCGGGGAACTTCAACCCGACATCGTGCTCAATAATTGAACATTTCACGCACAACATTGCGACGAATTCTGCATAAAGACCTTGGTATGACACCGTATAAAGTTCAATTTGTTCAGGAATTGAAGCAAAGAGACCACCCATCGCATTTTCGGTTCGCTGAGTGGGTTTGCGATCGACTTGAAGAAGATGCTGATTTTCGCAAAAAAATCATCTTTTCGGATGAGGCGCATTTCCATCTTGGCGGCTATGTAAACAAGCAGATTTGTCGCATTTGGGGCACGGGGAACCCGCACGTGATCGTAGAGAAGCCGATGCATTCCCAACGAGTGACTGTTTGGTGAGTATTTTGATCCGGTGGCATCATTGGGTCATTTTTCTTTGAAAAGGAGCCGCCGTTACTGTCAATGGTGTGCGCTACCGCGCCATGATAAACAATTTTTTGTCCCTGGCACTTGAAGAAGAGGACATAGGCAACATTTGGTATCAACAAGACGGTGCTCCGTGCCACACAGCACACGTTTCAATTGGTCTTTTGCGCACTGTCTTCGAAGATCGAATTATCGAGCTGTGATTTGACGCCGTTGGAATATTATCTTTGAGGTGCCGTCAAAGATAAGTGTTACGCTGATAAACCGGCAACGATTGACGCTCTCAAGAACAATATTCGCATTGCCATTGAAGACATAATGCCGCATACCATCGAAAATGTGCTCAAAAATTGGACCGACCGTATGGAGTACGTCAAGGCCAGCCGAGGCAATCATATGAATGAAATAGTATTCCATAATTAATTGGAAGGATTGTTCTTTACAATGAAAAATTAAATTTGAAAAAATATTGAGAAGTTGGCCCACCCTATATATGTATAAGTGAGTATAATATACTTTTTTCGGATAAACCAAAAAAAGTAAATTATTTACTCTTTATAATTTTGAATTTTGAAATATATTTAGGTTTAATTATTTTAAATCATCAGATTGAAAAACTATTGGCGACATATTATCATGTGCAGGCTAGTATGACTATTGTGAGATATATTTCCTAAAAAGGCTTCAGATGGAGACATCAAATTTATTTCGCAGACAAATTGTCATTTGAAAATTTTTTTCTAATATTTTCAATTTTATTAAAATATTGTGGTCGGTAATACTCGTAGTTGGTAGAATCAGTCTCTTGCAACGAAGAGATTCCAAGCATTTCAAAAGCTGACTAAAAATTATTGAAATTCTAAATGGGATCGTATTGCAAGAAATTCGATTGTGTGAAAAATGATTCGCTGAGCTGGCTACCAGGCTACATACGACATTCACCAAGCGGTTTAAAACGTTCATCAATCAATTAGCTATTATACGATCCAAACTATCCACCAATTACAAAATCTATGTATATTTCGTAATAACCACCATATCAAATATTACAATAATTAAATTTTTGGAACTTAAGGATTAACTTGAGCAGGATTAATTATCCACAACGCGCATCATCAAATTATGAGTATAATAAATAATTAATACAATTTTATTTGGAGTTGGCTACATATTTGGTTAGACGCCACATTTATGTACAAATCAGCATATTCATAAATGTTTACGAAAAGACCCAGGCATGCAACCAAATGTTTTAAACTATATCGTGAGGGTTATTCTTAGATGCCAGCATGAGAGTACAAAACACTTGTGTAGCGAAAAACTAATTCCAAATTTCAATGTTAAAGGCGATTGTCGAGCACTTGTCATATGTCGTTCGATTCGTTTAAGTGTATGCCACTACCTTTAAGAATATCAAGAAAATTCTATGACGTTGAAAGATAATATAATGATAGGAGTTCTACCGTATAGGCGATTCATGGACGTCTATTATGTAACGAAGAATTTGTTCCAAGTTTCAATGTTAAGGTGATTGACGAACACTAGTTTAAGTATCTACTATTAATTTTATGAATATTAAGAAAATTCTATGACGTTGAGTTGAAAGGAAATATGATGATTTGAGTACTACCGTATAAGCGATTTATGGATGTCTATGGTGTAATGAAGAATTAATTTCAAATGTTAATGTTAAAGACGATTGACGAGCACTTGTAATATGTCGTTGGACTCGTTTAAGTGTCTACTGTTACTTTTATGAATACCATAAAAACTACCATAAAATCATACTATGACTATGGAAGGAAATATGATGATTTGAGTACTACTGTATAAGCGATTCACCGATGCCTATTCTATAACGGAGAAGTAATTTCAAATTTCAATGTTAAAGGCGATTGACGAGCACTTGTCATATGTTCTGGAATTCGTTTAAATGTCTACTATTACCCTTATGAATATGAACAAAATTATATGACGCTGAAAGGAAATACGAAATTTGAAATTAATTCTTCGTTACGCAATAGATATCCATGAATCGCATATACGGTAGGACTCAAATCATCGTATTTCCTTTCAACGTCATAGAATTTCTTTGGTATTCCTACTAGAGACAGTTCCACAAATTCAACGACATATGACAGGTGCTTATTAATTGCCTTTAATAATGAATAAAAATTTGAGTTTAGATGTGCTGGAGTTTTACTACCTCAAGTCTATCGGCTGCTTTCAAGCTATTAACTGACCGGTTTTATTTTTCACAAACCACTACTTTTTCATTGAATTTATTTCTGACAATTGTTTTGCTAATGAACGTTCTTTAACTGCTTCTGTATTTTTTATTAACATTTATTACTTCTATTAATTATTACGAATATTAAAATTCATTATATCGAGAGTATTAACTAATACATTCTCACGACAAAAGTTAGGACAAATTTAGGACATACTTCACACCCGTCACCAACCGTTTCTCGAAATTTCCATTTTTTACTGTGTATCGGAAATGAAACAACATGCATTTTCGAACTTTGTAAACATTCAATTACATACATAGTTCTTTTTATTATGTTTATTCAAAAAACAAATTATAAATACAAAAATAATATTTAATTATAAATAATAAAAACAAACAAAATAAAAAATATATCACTCATATAATTATTATGGAACATTTTAAAACAGTCTTGTCATTATTAAAACATAAAGCTAAATTACACTAATCGCAATAGGTCAAAGAATTGCAATTCGGAAATTTGTACGTTTGCCGCCGGAGGACCAGTTTGGCCAGTGATTAAGGCGATCTAGTCGAATTTCTTGTGGTGGAAATGGAGTATGTTTCGTTCGTTTTCTTTCAATAGCTTTACCTGGTTCAACTGAAGGTCGGCCGATCCGAGTACATTCATGCATTTTGCACAGTGTGGATGCTATTTTTTCTTTAAACTCTAGTAAATTTAAACTTTTCGTTTCTTGAATGCATTGCAAATATTCGCAAAGGGAAATTTTGGTGTCATGTAGTTGCATTTGTGTATTATTTTCGGTTGTATGAGAATTGTTTTGACGTTTTTCGGCACTACGGCACTATTAAAAAGATTTATACACTTCTGTGGCACTATTCTGGTAATTCCCCGGGAATTCTGTGGCACTATTCTGGTAATTCCCCGGGAATAGGGAACTGGGGAAAGATTTTATATGTAATTTGTATTTAAACATTTTTTTTCTGGCATGCTGAGGTAAAAAGTTAGTGTTAATTTTTTCGAAAACAAAATTAAATGGTGAATAATTTTCCCTGCCAATTTAGATATGGAAAAATTATTCCCAATTTATAAATATTTACATCGAACTTTTCTACTCAGTAGGCCGAAAAAAATATATTTGAACAGAAATTACATATAAATTCTTTCCGCAGTTCCCTATTCCCGGGGAATTACCAGAATAGTGCCACTGGAAGTAAGATTTAATCCGTTTAAAATGCCTTTGAAGTTTGAACTAAATCGTACTAAACGAACTAGTTTATAATTATAAACATTGTGTTAGCTTTGTTTGAATTGATCTTTAAATGCATAACATTAGCTGTATTTCGTGACAGCCATTGATCCAGATCAGTTCATATTTTATATGGAAAACTTGATCCAAATTTTATTTTGGATCACTAATTTTGTACTGAAATCTAGTAAGGGCCATAGCGTTGTTTCACGAAATTTGAACTGAACCAGATCAGATCAAGCGTCACGAAATACGGCTATTTTGAGAAAGTCCCTTGGACCCAAAAGCTGCAAAACTTATTTTTACTTAATTTTAACTTATTTATTTTTATTTTTAAATGTTTAAGAATGAACTGTTTAAAAATTTAAAAATTTTAGACTCAACATCAATTTTAATAATTCTATCATGTATTTGTAATGAGTTCATATTTTGGTGCACTACATTGATACTTCAATTTAAATGTAGAGTTTATAAAGGAACCCAATAGCCCTAATTTAATAGGCAAATCACCTCATATCAGTAACGAAGTGGACAATTAAAAAAAAACACGAAAACAAAAAAATATCTACAACAAACATTTCAGTAAATTGATATAACATTTGAGACGATTAAGAGAATTGTACACTAAGACAGCGTAGTAACTAGAAGTTTATGCTTTACGAAAAAATATCAAAAAAGATTCTGTAGCCCACGATCTCATTGCGATTTTCTGTTAGTCGATTGAGTCAACAACATGTTTGCTGAGTTTTAAGGAAAATCCCTTGTATTTTGCTACTAAAATCGAGAAGTAACTAAAAGTTTATGCTGTACGAAAAAATCTGTGGCAATAAGTCATAAGGGGATAACTCGAGTTATGACATTATGCCTTTCCGCTTTTTTCGGTTTTGCCTTTGTTAGTAGTCCATTTTACTCTTTACCGTTTTCACCTACGACTTTTGATGTGAAATCTAAAACAATGTCCAAAGGGAATAACTCAAAAATTTGATATACCAAATCGTCATTTTTCAAATATAGTTCAAAATAAATTTCAAAATAATAAGTATCTTGAAGATATTACTTTTTGTCAAACGAGAAATTTAAAACTTGTTAAGTATAATATAAGTTATTTCCTTTTGTCAAATAATAGTTGGTGCCTATTAGAAAGTATATATAGATATTTCCTTATGTCTTAATAAATTAATTTGCGAAACAAAATATCAATATTTATACCGTTTTGTGTAAAATAAATTAAGGAAAAATCGTAAATAAATCGAATTGTGGCTTTTTGTGGTAAGCGGAAAGTGTTTTTGAAATATAGTGTCAGTGAGATAAAACTATTTAAACTTTAGTTTGGTGAATGTTTATTTTGCAAAATTGTAAACAAATCGACCAATGTTGTTAAGAGCTATGAAAATGATTGAAATGGCCAAGTCATGTGTCGACACCCAATGGAGCATGTTATACCAACCAGGTTCATCAAATTCAGGTAATATATTTTCATTTTAGTTATAATGCCACTGCTAATTTTTGTAATTTTAAAAGAACCCCTAGTACGATTAATTGAAATTCATTCCGCAACGAAAATCAGGCCGAATGACGAACTTGAACACAATGTAGAAAAGGAAAACGAGGACCAATTTTATCATAATTTTGACGATAGTGTAGATGACCCCAATTACATACCTTCAGATGATTCGGATAGTTCGGAAATAAATACAATTTCGCGAATGATTGAGAAAAATATTGACGAAGAATTGCATAATGAAACTGGTGTATCAGATGATGTCGATGGTAACCATGAAGCTTTTCAAGAGCAATCACCTGTTGTAAACGAAAATAAACAAACCAGAAAACGCAAACGAAATTCTGGTAAATCATATGTCAATAAGACAAACTTGTTCTTGAGCGTAAATTTAAAGAACTTACAAACGGCAGAAAAAATTGCAAAAGTCGATTAAGCTTCCAAAACCAGGCGAATATTTTTCAACAGTATTAGGTGCTAGGAAACTATGAGTTGAGAGTAGCATTTGTCTCTGGATTAATTGAGCTTGTTAACAAAAAATACCAAAAAGTATATCACGATGAAATGCCATTAAGAAATCATCGTCACTTTTGTCTCTATTGGTTCTTTGTTCACGGAGCAAAAGTGGGTGTTTGCAAAGGATGTATTGTTGCTACGCTTGGCGAGTAGCTTAAATTTATCGACACCGCAATTGAGAAGTAGCTTAATTCTTCTACCACCGTTATTAAATTCAATCAACGTGGAAAGCATCCACCAGCACATAAATTTCAACAAGACATCCCGGATAAAATAAGATCAGGCATCAATTCATTTCTGGCCTATGAATCACACTACACACGCCATGACACTACAAAGAAATATTTACCAACTGATTTGAATACCACTAAGATGTACCGAATGTACTGTGATACCAGCAAAAATTCAGTTTCATAAAGTACATATACGATCATTTTTAAGGAAACCAACTTGCCTTTTAAGAAACCAAAATTAGACACTTGAAGTTCGTGTGACAAAATAAAACTTGAAATAGAGTTGGCTTAAAGAACAGACAAGAAAAATTTAATAGTGCAACAAAAAAAACGCCAAGACGATGCTGAATTCGCATACAAAAGCAAAAGTTTGGAAAAGGCAACAGCAAAAACCGATTCTTCAATGAGAGTCTACACTTTTGATTTACAACCATATGTGGCACGAAGCAATTGGCAAACGTGGAGGAAATGAGATTGCATCATGTTTGTATAAGCACATTAACCAGTTACCACCTACAGTAAAACGGCTTATTTTCTATAGTGATTCGTGTCCAGGACAAAATAAAAATAGCTATATAGCATCAATGTTTTTGCTATTTATTCAAATGAATCCAAATGTTGAGGTGATTGATCACAAATTTCTGGTTGTTGAACACAGGCACATGGAATGCGACACAGACCACGCGGCTATAGAAAAAGAGAAAAAATTTACTTCAGTTCGTATTTGCCATCCCCGAGGTTGGTACAATTTTGTAGTGAGTGTTGGGGTTAAGAAAAAGCAGCGAGTAGTAGAAATGATTTAAGATGACTTTTAAAGTTTTGACCAAATTGCAAAAAAGAAATTTAGTTTTCGACCAAAGACGAGACGCAAGTTTCATTACAATAATTTTCATTTAAAACCAATTATATTTTTTCTATCTTCCAAATTTAGAAGGTAACTCATGTTCTTGGCTTTCTGTGCGATGGTTGCGATATACCAGAGAATTTGGGGAAATTAAATTAGTTTGGATGAAACAGAGCCATTTCAAATTTTAAACATCAGAAAAAGAGGAATTAATTCTATTTCTCCATCAGAACTAACAAAATGTTATACTGCACTAATAAGAATAAGTAGTGAAAAGAAAAAGGACCTGATGTCCGTTCTAGATCTAATAGGTCCCATTTTCCACCCATTTTACCAACAATTAGAAACAGACGTGATGCCAGATTTCCACCCAGATTTGACAGAAGACGATCCAAATGAAGAACAAATATAAGTAAATCATAACAAATAAATATAAGTTTATTTGTTAACTTATGAAATAATAATTTAAAGTGAAATTTGTGATTTTTACGTTATCTATTAGTCTTATGTATTTTTTCAAAATAAAAGTTTGTAATGAACGAATGAAGTTGGTAAAATAAAGAAATGTATGTCATTATCTTTTGTTCATATTGTAATCGAGTTGATATTGGTCAAATTGTTTATTTTGGATCAATATCCTGTCATATTTTATAGATTACAATTACGACTATATAGATATATAGTATAAAGGCATTTTGGTATAAAAACATAAGGCTAGATATTTATTTAAAATTAGTATTTTTAGTCTGACAAATAGAAATAACTCACTTATTATTTGATGCGCCATAAAATTTGATTTGATAAAAGGGCATAAGACGTTAAATCTACGATAACTCCTTAAGTATAAATCTGAGAGAGAAAACAATCAATAAATATAACAAAGCTAAAAATTTCGCGTCATACCCCGTCATATTTATTTCAATCTTCACATATACAATTTTATCATAAAAGAGTTTTAATCTTAAATTTGCCCTCCTGAAAAGTTAGTAAAATGAGTTATCCCCTTATGACTTATTGGCACAGAAATATTAAAAAAGATTTTACCAATCAGCCCACTGATTTTCATCAGCCCACTGATTTTCATCAGCCCATTGCGATTTTCTGTTAGTTCATGATATGTTATGAATCCAAGGGATTTTCCTAAAACTCATCACACACGTTGTTGACACAATGGACTAACAGAAAATCGCAATGAGATCGTGGGCTGATTGGCAAAGTTAAGTTTTTTTCGTATAACCTGATCTTTTACGTTACTACGCGATCTTAGGTAACATTTCTCTTACCGTCACAAATGTTAAATCAAGTTATCGGAAATGTTTGTTGCAGGTATTTTTTTGTTTTTGTTTTGAATTGTCAGCTTCGTTACTGGTATTTTAACTTGTTTGACGATGAATCTCAATAAATAAACCCCATTTTCAATTATTTAGGTTGTAGGAGTAGTAAAGGCCAATGGATTGTCTTAAAATTTTTTACAGTGACAGAAAAATACTTTGAGACGAATAGTATTTTTGCGAAATGTGTGAAATGTGAAATTGTCTATTCTTTTAACACAACTAAGTTTGTTAATAAATAAACTAAGGTCAAATTCTAATTAAATTGAATCTTAATTCTAATTAAATTAACTTAAATAATTTATTTTGATTAATTAAATTCTTTAAAATAATTAAATATTTCTTTATTAAATTGTTTAATGATGTTTACAAAATAAAATAAAATGCATTTAATATTGTAAAAGAATTAAAATATTTGCTCTTGAATATATGCAGATGAATAGCAAGCGACATTTAGAAAAATTTTTGGTTTCATTTTGTAAATGCAAAAGTTGTATGCCCCACTACTTTTGATTGCAAATCGCTTTGTAATTTGTGTATGAAAATGTACCGAAACGGAATTATTTTGAATGTGTACTATCAAAGAAATCGATTGCAAATAATTGTAAAGCAATATCAGATGAAAACGCATGTTAGTACGTCCGAAAATAAAATTAATTTTTTTTGCTTTCTCTGATAATAAATCTTACTTATATGTAATACACTCATACCATACTGCCACGTCTTATAAATGGTAAAAAATTCTCATATGCCACTTTCAGGATTTAAGTTTTATTTTATAGCGCCCCAAATGGGAGTCCAAGAGATGAAATCCGGCCATATGACGTCTATATTCCTTTATAATGGGGTAACGTACACTGATCTGGCCTATCTTATAGAAAATAATCTTTACTGTTATTCACAATCACAAAATAGCATACATTAATTATTTCACTCACCTGTTTTTCTACCTCGTCTTTCGGAAGTGAAATAAGGCTGTTCGCCGATAAAATTAGAGACAAGATTCACTATCTTCGTTTCTTTCCCAGATACCAGAGCAATCGTATTCAAACCGTCTTCTGCTCCCATAATTCGTCATCTGGTAATGAAGCATTTCGAAATTTGGTTCTTCTAACAGTTCCCAAACTAAACATTCCTCTCGGTTTTAGTTCCATTATGAGTAGAATAGAGAGAGGTGTAATAGTTATCGAAATGACATTTAAAGTTCTGGTGCAATGGTACAGTTCTTATTAATCTAAGAACAATATTACTGCTTGCGCCTAAATCAATTTCATTTTCGGAAGGTAAACTACCGTTGACGCAAAGCCAGTAGTATTGCAAAACACAAATAATTTGGAACCCGATTTATATGGTTTTTCCGGCATATATTGTTTCATATAACTGTGAATTTTAGTGAAACAAATTTGCTCGTTAACACAAAGATATATCTGGAATGGAATATTTTGAAATTTTTTTATTACTGAATTTACTAATGGCCGAATTTTAAACAGTCTATCGTGTGTTGGGCTGCTTCTATGCACTGCATTTTCATTACTGTTGAAATGTATTGATTGACGAATTTTTTCAAATTAATTTACGGCCATTGTATTTTGAATAAGCTTGTTACCGGAGACAGGATTCCAATACCGTGTAATATTTGTATTATTTGTTACAAAGGCCATTATAAAGGGTGTTTTTTTAAGAGGTTGCCGATTTTTTTTTTGAATAAAACACATATAAAATTATGAAATGACCAAATTTTTTTTTTATTTGGTAGATAATTTTTTGGCATTTAACATTTAAACACAATTTCTGGCATATGGCTACCACGACTATTTTTCACAAATGTCATTCTGGAGGTCCAATTTTCCAGCACTTTTTCAAGCATTTGAGGGCGTATGTCAGCAATGACACGTTGAATATTGGTTTCCAAAGCGTCAATCGATTGAGGTTTATCCACATAAACCAATGACTTCACGTATCCCCACAAAAAGTAATCGAGTGGCGTCAAATCGCACGAACGCGGAGGCCAATTCACCGGACCATTTCTCGAAATAATGTTGTCGTTGAAAGTTTCTTTCAATAAGTCGATTGTTTCACGTGCTGTATGGCAAGTGGCACCATCTTGTTGAAACCACATTTCATTCATATCCATATCTTCAAGATTTGACAAAAAAAACTCATTTAACATGGTTCTGTATCGATTTCCATTCACGGTAACGCGTCGTCCTTCCTCATTTTTAAAGAAATATGGACCGATGATCCCACCAGCCCATAGACCGCACCAAACAGTACATTTATCAGGATGCATTGGTAATTCTAGAACGGCGTGTGGATTATCTTTGCTCCAAATGCGACAATTTTGTTTGTTGACGTATCCATTTAACCAAAAATGCGCCTCATCACTGAAGAGAATTTTACGGTAAAAAAATGGATCTTCGTTCAATTGATTTAACGACCAATCACTGAATTCACGGCGCAAACGATGGTCGTGTGGCTTTAATTCTTGCACCAATTGAATTTTGTATGGCACCAAACCCAAATCTTTACGTAAAATTTTCCATAAAGTCGATGGACAAAGTCCAATTTGCTGAGCACGACGACGAATCGATAAATTGTCGTTTTCTTCGACACTGGCCTCAACGACAGCAATATTTTCTTCTGTACGAACTCTTCTCATTCTTGTCGGTGGCTTGGCATCCAAAAGAGTGAATGTAGACCGAAATTTGGTAATTACGTTCTTTATGGTGGTCTCTGACGGACGATTATGTGCACCATAAAATTCACGAAGTGCTCTATAAACATTTTTAATTGAACACTGATTTTGAAAATAAATTTCCACGATTTGAAAACGTTGTTCTGGAGTTAACCTATTCATAATGATTTGCCAAACAATACTGAGTAGAAATGCCACTTTGAGCTGTCAAAACAACTGTCATAAAATAAAACGACATCTATCGGAAAAACAAACCTCCTAAAAAAACACCCGTTACATATACCATTATACTTATAGATATCAATTTAGGTAAAATTTGTCGGTTTTGATACGTCAATCTGGTCAATAGGATATACTAAATTCATTTTCTAACCATTTCAAATTTGCCACTGTAAATCAATTGTTTGTATCGTTGTTTCTTCTTCCGTTCCAAAAATATATCCATATTTTCAATATCAAACAATTGTTCATTGTTTTCCGCAACTTGATCCTCTATATTATCTTTATCTTTATCCATATTTTCGATATTAATAAATTCTTCGTTATTTCCCATAGTACACTCCTCTAGATTTTCTTTATCTTCCGTCAAAACCTTACACAAACGCTTTCATATACATCCACTTCACCATCTTCGTTCCCAAAAACGCCCTCACTATCGGGCCAGCTGTTTATTATTTCAAATTAAATTTCATAAGTGATACGAATCATAAATGTAACAAAAAAACGATTGACTTTTTTATGCATGAAGTATCATATTTGAAACATATGACAAACATCATAAAAAAAACAAATATTAAATGAAAATCAAACAACTTTTATTAATCTAAACGAACGAAACTTCTTTTAAATTGATAAATATAAACTTACCTTTAATATTGATTTGGTTTTATGGCAGTACATCACTTTTGTCACATCACACCGACAAACCTTTTCGTTGAAATGCCACTTTTGTTCCGGCGTTTTTAGTTTAAATTTATTTGTTTGCTGATGATACCAATTACCTATTGGTGGGAATTTGGGGTAATTTCCACTGTGTCGGCTGTAATCCGACATTATCGGCTTATGAGCCTGATCGTGAATCAATATGAATAAAACTACATCAATTTCGGGGATTCGTTTGTTGTTGCAGAGATATTGCTAAAATAACGGGGCACACAAGTCGTAGTTCTAAAGAACTGAAAAATTATTGAAATAATTTATTGAAATCGATATGAGAATGCTCATGCAATATTCAGCTGACGTAATCGTTTTAATTATGCAGATGATTATAATATTTCTGTCTCATTGCGGACCAAATCAATCCGTTCTGAAAGAATTATCCAAGGTTTAATAAATCTGGAAACATATGTGTCCCTAAAGCTAGTAGAACCCATACAGCAGAACATTAAAAAATACTGTAGATAATTATACGCTAATAATAAGGCACCCCTTTCAACTAAAACGAAGCTAGCTTTAGGAAACACTATCTACAAATGATTTAAACAATTAGAAAATCGAAGGTTCATTATTTATTTAATTAGCCAACAGTGTTATTGTCCTATTGTTTTAAATTAAAAATCGGGTCCGCCATACCAAAGTTCGACTCTTGAACGTGCAGATTGACCACGAATCCTCAGTATCTGAGTGATCATAAAGGAGCACGTATTCAATACAAGAACAGTAGTTGTGAACAATTCATAATCCAACAAGCTATAATATGGAATCTTGCAAAAGATTTTATCATCATCAGTATAAATCAAAAACTTAAAATGTTTGAAGCACCGTTTTACATCATCTATGAATGCAATAAATAAGAAAGGTCTAAGATCGTTACCTTGTGGAATGCCAGATAAAACATTTATCCAATTTTTTTATAAGTAAGTCATGATCAATTTTATCGAACGCTTTGTTAAAATTAATAAACACTACTTCAACCAACAGTATCACCACCTTCTAATGCTAAAGTCAAACAATTTGAGAACAAAACAAGATTTGTCACAATTTACCGTCCGGGATAAATTTCATACTGGTCGATTCAAATATTTTAGGAATTGTCGATAAGATAGAAATAATGCGGCAAATACTCCTCTCGCCAAACACAAATGTCAGTGATTTCTTGCGGATCACTAACAGTCAAAGAATTGAGACACATTTGCGAGGTTATACCTCTAGGTACAGTTCCGTTTCGGTACGTCATCGGTTGAACCAAGACCGAAGCACACTCTTTTAACACAAGAGGATCAATTTTGGCCGGGCCACAACTCATATTCACATTTACATTTAACAGAATATGCAGAACGTCAAGGGTAGTAAACGAAAAAGAACGTTCTCTCTCGAAAAAAGGATATATGGTAGACATTTTCGTAAAATATTCTTTGCGGATCACTAATAGTCAACGAATTGAGAGACATTTGCGCGGTTATACCTCTACAGTTCTGCTTTGCTTCGGATCAACATAGCTCCAGAAACATTTAGGGTTGTTACTAATGTTTAATTCAACCTCAACAATTTATGAATTATAGACGAAATTATTTTAAAGTTGAAAATTGAGTTCTGAGACCACTAACTATTTCATAATTTACGAAGGATTATTACGACGAGTTTATATTATTTATCTAAAGCTTTTTAGATGTCCTATTTTTAGGCCAGATAGGCGACGATTAAACCATGGCTCGCATACCGATAAAATCACACAGGAGAACGAGGATTAAATTGTTCAATTGCCAAGTTTTTTATTTTATGAAACTGATCATTATAAGCGTCCAAACTGCTGTTTTATTTCGATCCCATATACGAGTAATATTGTTTTCTGAATGATAGTCTTTTTAAAGTAGCAATACTCGCTAGAATTAAAATTTAGGTTAACTTTAATACAATTTTCAAAAATTAATTGGAAAAATAGTCGAAGAACTGTCCAGATCGTCACATTCAATGATTGTATCATATAATTTCACTTGTATGAACACCAGGTCAAAAATATTGCTGCTGTAGTTCTTGATGTTGTTAATCTTAGTTCGAGTGAACAGATTGAGTCCATCACGAGGTCTGAGGTGAAATCACTATAGAATGGCAGAAGTCATCATATAATCGAAATCAGCAGCCGCAACGGTTAGATGGTTTGAGCAAAATGCAGATAGCTCTCCGTATCTATCAGCTGAGGATCCGTATGGAATGTAAACAATAACTATCAACGTCAGCTTTAAATTGAAATCAAGCTTAACAGTCACAATTTCAAACTCGTTACTTTGCACATCAATAATATCCGCACATCAATAATAACGATCACGCTTGAAAATATAATAGTCCGGAAGGAAATACTCTGCAGAACTGTTCGAGATTATCAGCCATGTTTCCGTGATACAAATGATATCATACTCATTTTCCAAACAGAAAAGATCGACAGGGCCGGTTGAACAATAGGTGCAGCCAGCGGCATCGGAGTTGATAGAGTCACATAATCAGTTGTTACAGTAGATGTTACAACGTCCTGAACAAATAAATTTTTTATATGGCTGTATGAATTCAAGAACTAGAACTTTTTCTGGCCAAATTGTTGAATCTGATGCTTTAGAAACTAGTTTCTCTGGTATACTATATTAGTTCTGAAGCTAATAAAAATTAGTCTTAACTCTTTTGAACGACCCTTCTTTAATAAACCTTTTCCTTCACCTTTTCCCAGATACATTAAACAACTTACTCAGCTATTATTGAAGGCCCAAATGATTTATGTAAAGTTGCTTTGTCTTAGGCACCTGAATAGCAACAAGATCATTATCAGCACAAGTTCCAAAAGCATCTACTGGTGTTGGCGTAGATATGATCGACGAAGGAGTAGCCTTATTACTTGTCGACATAACCCCATTGCGAACACAAGGCATCCCCTTTATTCCATGAAAAAGAGAATTAGAGTTGCATTGCACGATCCATTGTTTACAGCAAGTACAGATAACTATAACATTCTCACGGAAGCGTAAGATAGCTAGAACTCCACGGAGCTCGGTAGTCGATCAGATGAATGCACATTTTACGTGGAAATGCCAACTACAACCTACGCACGAAACTGCATCTTTCGATGATGTGATTGTAAGCATTTTTCTCGTAAATGATTCAAAATATTTGCAAAAAACAAAAAGCTCGTATGAAGGCTATTACTTCTAGTGGACCGGCGAAAATCACTAGGATCTCCCAATTTATGGATAAGCTCAAGTATGAAGTTTCATCTGGATCAGTCAATTCGTCTGGGCTCAAGAGCGGACACAGATAGTGGTAGTAGTAGTATGCACGGTATTACACACCGACATAATGTGAACTTTTGGAAAACTACATCGTTGGAATTCGGCGATAAGTGAATGGCAAACCTGCAAAAATCTCCATGTCAAAAGTTTTCATGATTACTACATGTACTTTATTTTACTACGTAAAGTAAAAATGAATTTGATATTTCATACACAATTGCTGTTCATACAAAATACCTCTCTCTATGTCTTATTCTCTTTGGTGTCACTAGCAGCACGGTCTATATTATGAACTGTGTTTCGTTTAATTTGAACGAATTTGAATGAATTTAGTTCATCACATGAAGAAACTAGCTATTTTATAGTCATTTCTTGAAAAATACTTATTCAAAAATTCCTTATCTAAGATTTTATAAATTAACTTTTCGAATGAGTGACTTGGCTGTCTAGGTGGTAGATACGTTCTTTTCAAAAATAGTATTTTCTTGTGAAATAATATATTTCACATCTCTTTCCAAGATATTTAATAAAAGCATCAGCAACATGTAGAGGCTGCTCATTCATCAGCTAACTTAAACTGTAACTTGTGAAATTTATGTTAGAAACCTTCATAATGGTGTGACCTAACACACTTCATAAAATCATATAAAAATTTGAAGTGTTATGGGATATCTTCTTTGATGTGCTCTCCCACCTCACCTCCACATTCGCATCTCATATATAAATTTTCATCTTTACAGCAAATAATAAAATAAAATAAAAAATCCTAAATGTAAATCATAAATATTTTCTCGTAGTTGGTGGGATGTTGCTTAAATATGCAGATACCTTTTCAAGGAAACGAAAATGGGAATTCCTTCTCATCTCAGGTGTTATATGTTTATGTGCGTATCGTGAAAACAAAACCTGTTTGTGGAATTTTCATTTTACATATATAAATGAAACATAAAATAACAGTAAAAAATATCTGTTAAGTGGTAAACCCATCTTTCATAGAATTTGTTGGGGATTTTTATGGCCACAACCAATATAAGACGCGAAACTGTTACCAAAAAATTTGAGTTATGGCCAATGTATTAATTATGGCGAATATAGGTCTAAAATCTTTCAATATACAAATCTACGACTAAATTTTGAATTAAGATATGCATATTAGAACATATTTATATAAAATATTGCAGTTACTCGTTTTTATCTAGAATGGATCTAGTTTTGAAATAAAAAGGGTTCGTCAAACTTAATCGACATTTGCAAAACACACAACTTGTTTTCCAAATCTTAACAATCCGAATGCTTTATATGATACAGAATTGCTTTTTCATGTTCAATGAATAATTAACCTTTATACAGAAATGCTTAAAATATTAAAGTTTCTTGGAATCACATCATATAAAGATGAAAATAGAACATAAAATGAAAGAAGAACGTTGTCCTTTTGCATTTCGTGCGCAGATCGTGCTTTAATCAAAAAGATAATTTTAAAAATTTGTAACAAAAGTTCATAATAAATTATAAGCCCAATGTTTATCTAAAATAATATGTATATATGTAAATGTCTACCCCAGGACATACCGTTTATTAATTTGAGCTATATAATTTTAACATAGCACGTTGTTAAGAAAACTGTCTCCTGGGGATATATACCAGCACACTGTTTGTTGTATTCTGCAACACAAATTGCTCAGATCCTGAGGTCTAAAGTTCCTTCTCTGCCTGTTTCTAAGATAAACGATAGTATTAGAGTTAGTATTGATTTTTCGGTCGTCTTTTCATATATTATTTTGGTATGCAACTACTTTTGCGGTAAGTTAAATAAGTTCACTTTTAATTCAACCAGCACGGCTTTAATAAAGGGTTAGGAAAAAAGTTCATGGCCTTTTTTGGGTGACATGGAAACGAAGAATTTTCTTATTCCAAATAAACTTTAGTAAACCAAATATGTGCCATTTTGATCGATGACCTTTTGCCATTTTTCTGGTAGAGCCATGATCCCATCACTGTAGAACTTCTGTAGTTTACAGGGGAAAAATCGATATAACTCATTTTCGCAGGCCTCTTTTGAATTTAATGTAAAACCATTAAGATGGTTCTGCATGGACCGTAACAAATGGTAGTCCTATGGTGCAAGGTCAGGACTATATGGTGGGTGCATCAAAACTTCCCAGCCAATCTCTTGCAGTTTCTGCCGGGTCATCAATGACGTGTATGGTCTAGCGTTATCATGATGAAACACAACGTCCTTTCTGCTGATCAATTCTGGACGTCTTAACCGAATTGATTGCCTTAAACGCGTTAGTTGCTAATGGTAAAGACTAGAATCAATCGTTTGGCCCGGTGGCAGCACCTCATAATGCACAATTCCTTTCCAATCCCACCAAACACACAGCATTACCTTTCTTGGTGTCAATCGTGGCTTTGATACCGTTTGGGAAGCTCCACCTCGTTTCGTCCAAGATATTTTTCGCACAACGTTGTCGTATCTTATCAACTTTTCATCACCAGTAATCATTCGTTTTAAAAGTGGCTCGATTTCGTTCCGTTTCAGAAGCGTTTCGCAGATAGAAATCCGGTCCATTAAATTTTTTACTGTTAATTCATGTGGTACCCAAACGTCAAGCTTTTTTGTATCCAGCCATTTTCAAATGGTTTAAAACTGTTTTGTAATCAATATTTATGCCGTTGGCTTTTTCAGTGGTTGGTCGACCAGAGCGAGGTGTATCATTGACATCCATATTTCCAGAACGAAAGCGCTTGAACCATTTCTTTGCAGCTGATTTTGATAAAGCACCTTCTCCATAAACAGCACAATTTGTTTCGCAAGCCTCAGCCGCGTTTTTACCTTTGTCGTAATAAAATTGTAAAATATATCGAATTTTTTTCATTATTAATCTCCATGTTTAAAATGTTGTAACTTTTTATTCACTTCACCGATTTTAATGTTTTGTTGCCACAAACTTTTCCCCCTACCTATTATAATAGTAAGAAAATACCTAAAGTTTGCATTTTCTAACAATGCTGTTTTGTTTCACGTAGAAAATGGAGGGTGCATATGTTATGGCCAACATCAGACTTTGTTTTACGGCTCAATTGAAAAATTGAATCTACCGAATTTGTACTAAAAATTGTCTTGTATGGTAAAAAATTATTATTTCTCCTTAAATTTCAGAAAATAAATAAGGTGGCTACGGAATCTGCTGCTTTCGGTACCCAGATGTCTGCCAATTTCGCTTGGATCTCCCAATTTATGGAAAAAGCTTTAGTATGAAGTTTGATTCCGAATAGTGAATCTGCCTGGACAATGGACTGCAGAGATGCCGAATTTTGGTGAAATAAAATTTTTTCATCAAAACTCGTAATTTCCGGTAAAATTTAAAAAAATAATCTGCACAAATTTTGTTTGAAACTAAAACTATAATTTTTTTTTTGTTAATCGTTTTTTCGTAAATGCTATATATACTTTTCACAACATATATTTACAAAAACCAAAAAGGCTCTTATCGGAGCACATTCAGTAAAGCGGCACATAAATAACTGGGATTTTCCAATCAGTGGAAAAAGCTTAAGTATGAAGTTTCATCCCGATCCGTTTGGGATATAGGGAAGCTACAACATTTCCACTGCATTACTCCAAACACACGAGCATTGTTGAATACGAACAAATTAGAATATAATTAATCCAGAATATGTTAGTTCATAGACATTTTTCTGGTACTAGGTACGCAACTAAATTTCCGGTTTTTGTTTTGAAAATTGGAAAATATAAAAATGGTTTATTCAAAGTATTTTCCTTCGCTATCTACACATTTTTGCTATCTCTCTGCTAATACATGAATACCACGATAATTAAACGTCGCGTGTTTGGACCGAAACCATTCATCCAACCATTTTTGCACTTCTTCGAAACATCGATCGGAACAAATGATAATCCGAAAATTAGGCGGGTGTGGTAGCAGATCCCATATCAGCGTTTTGATGGTATCATGGACGATGGAAGTGCGATGGTATGGAGCGTTGTCTTGCTGCAATATCACCAATCTTTTCTAGCAATGCATGGTTCAAATTGATGAGTTGTTGTCAGTAGCGTTGCCCATTGACAGTTTCGCCCTGTTTCAGAAGCTCATAGTAGAATATTTCTAGCTGGTCCCACCAAACGCAGAGCATTATCTTCGATGTTGATGCTTCGTCAGGTGAAAGCCACGACTTTTTGTGTTTCGAATTCTTAAAAAATATCTACTTCTCATCTTCTGTAACAATTCGATGCAGGAAGTTCTTTCTTTCATGGCGTGAAAGCAAAATGTTGCAAAAACTCATGCGGCACGAATCATGTTTGATCTTGAGCAGGTTGATCTTGAGTTTGCGTATCATCTTCATCCAATAACGCTTGCAGCTCGGTGTCTTCAAATGTTTTTGGTAGCGTTTAAACCAATCTTCACAGTTAGTTTTCGATGGTGCATGTTCGACGTAGGCCTTCTCAAGCAAATAATCTGAAAACACAACTTCTGACATAAATGACCCCTAGATGTGTCGATAGCACCATCTTTGCGTGAAACCCGGAAATATTTTCCAAAAAACGGAAATGCTGGTGTGGAACTTATCACAAGTACAGGGCCGAATTTTTGTTAGGAAACAGGGTTTTTGCAGTAAACGTTATTTCCGCTTAACTTTTGGAAAACTCGATAGGAACCAAGAAGGAACATAAAAAAATTATTGTTTAGGAGAAACTGAAGAAACAAAGGCCGCTAGATTTATTTTGGTTCTATAGTGAACTATATCTATCAAAAAATATTATTTATAGAGTTTTGTTTTTTGAGCACCCTGTAATATCAAAGGGCTAGTACAATCTTATTTGGAATTTTATGGATATTTTATTGATTTTTTTAATCGATAAAATTTACTTTAGAATCTTTTCAATCATAATTGTTTTTTATAAATGCTATACTTTTCAAAATATTTGCAAAAAACGCGAGAGCTCCTAAACCAAAACTCATTGGGATCTCCAAATTTATGAGAAAATGAAGATGCGTCATGATAAGTCAATCCGAGTGGGCTGTAGAGAATCATCAAACAGTGAGACAGAACCAGCGATTTAAAAAAAACACTTTCATCAACGGGATGTTTCAAAATGATGATTACATTAGCGGCATTAACGGTTCAGCATTCACACAAAATACAACCAATCAGCCATCTAGTTTAAAGGTACGCCATCAGCAATACACTCCGGTCATTTTGGAAAATGGAAGATGTTCGTTTACCTCGAGAGCTTGCGCACAATGAGTCAGAACAGTGATGCTGAGACTCGATGGCTCGAGACTCTTAAAATCGATCGCCTGATAAATCATTTGACAACTCGCAATCGTGTTCAAGATCACGGGTTCTGCGACACCTCTGAGAAAGCTTACGCAGCGATAGTGTATACTCGTACAACGTTAGCAGATGGACCCGCTAAAATCACAATGCTAGCATCAAAGACCAAGGTTATACCACTGAAAACGGTCAGCCTGCCACGTCTGAAGCTTTGTGCCAATGTACTCCTCGTCAAACTCATGTACACCATCGTGCAGTCACTCGACGCCCCACAGGTTCAAATGTACGTATGGCCCAACTGACAAGTGGTACTTGGTTGGACGTCGTTTGTGGCCAATTGGGTTTCGCAAATCTTGTATTACACTCAACCTACCGATTGTAATTATGTTGATACCAAGCATAATCCCACAGATTACGCGTTTCGTGGTGTTGACTCTTCGTTACTACACAGCCATCCGCTGTAGTGGACAGGTCCTGGGGTACGAGAAGATCCAGGCCACGCCAAAGAACGAACGAGGCTCACAGTAACATCCACGTACGAAAAATAAAATAAATGATCGCAGCGCATGCAGAATGATCGCTCGGAAAATTACTTCGTGTCACGGCCTTATCCAACATCGACATTTCAGCTACAACAACACATTCGAGAGATTGCATCACTGAGCCCGAGCTCAATTGGGCATTCGAGTTTTAGTTCTGCTGGTTCAAGAGTTGGCTCACATTTCGCTAAGAAGATATCAAGGCGCCAATCCGGAAACATCAGGCATTCTTCCCAAAGAGAGTCAGCTTGCGAATTTACTCTTCTTGGACGCACTTCGCTACACGGGGTCCCCTCTTGATGCTGGCCACTTACGGAAGGACTATTGGATTTGAAGCATAAAAATCACACCTACATAAATGTATTTTGAGCTTTCGTCATCGCGCAACGACGAGCCGGCAACTGACGGCTAATCTGCCACCGCATCGTGTTACTCCTTTGATACAGTTCCTGCACAGTGGTGTGGACTACACAGGACCAATACCCATCAAGCTACGCAAATGGTGTGGTTGCGCGTCAACATGGGGCTACATTTGTATTTTCTTCAGCTTATCTACGAAGGCACTAGTTTGGAGCTGGTGTCCGAACTCACTACAAACGCATTCGTCACATCGATTAAAAGGTTTGAAACGGATTAGAACGTTAGCTACCGCTAAAGTCAACCCAGTTTCACAGATTTGCCACTCTCTGTTCTGTATCCCACGCGGCATTGATTCCCGCAGCTCAGCCGGGTAGAGGGATCGGTGTGGGTTTAGGGGTACCGCAGATTGTGGCCTAGATTACCGCATTAAATAAATATAACAAAAAGGAGACTGGGGAAGGTAGGAATTGGGGTATCGGACTCCGAAGTAGTGGGTTAGCTTATCAGCCCATCGCTTGGGCAAAACTGACCGCGGTTGTAATTCGTAAAATGTTTATTTAAACATGTTACACTACTTGACCTAACCTAATTAAAACTATCTGGCCCATAGGCCCTATTGGAGGGGGGGGGGGGGGGGTATGTTAGTAAAGTAGATAGTGGTATGCTATCGAGGTCCATGAAAAGAAAAGAGCCGCTTTCGAATTTCTTTTTCACAGGCTGTCGGCAGCAACCCGCTATCGTTATTTAGTTTGTTAGTTAAACCACTTTACTTACCAAACAAAAAAAAAAATCTGCCCCCAAAAACACCAAAAATAAAAATTAAATAAAAAACAAGAACACCAAACACGGTTTATTTAGTTTAAGCAACACTATTTTATTGTCTTAAAACTCACTAAAACACAAAAATAAAATTTTTCTCAAACACAAACCAAACAAGAAAAAAAACTTGACCACACGTTGGTCTATCTAAACACTGACTGTCTCCACAAAGAAAAATGTTGTACCCTTTTTGAGTTTCGTAGGAAACTTTTTGCGATCTCATCACAAAAATTCCTACGAAAATTGTACACCAACGTGACATCTATTTTGCTGAATCGATCCACGCGAATATTTTTTTCTTTGATACATCCGTTGAGGAGGTTCGAACAACAACAACCACAATGCTTTTCAATATTTGCATTGGTCATTGTAATTTACCTAGTAAAAGAGAACAAATACATTTGTTATGTGCATAGGCAAGGCAACGTAATCAAATTACGTTCATGTACATATTTGCGTTTACTTAATTGTGGCACATATGAAAAATTCTAAGGTGAATGAGTCATATGATACCACTATAAATAAATGCAAAAGAGAAATGTAGAAAGCCGGCATGTCGAGTGCATGAATGGGATGTAGTTGAAGATATTATCTCCGAGGTCATGCCGATGAGGAAGTAGATTTTGTTGGAATGGGTTGATAACGGAATTAGATTTAATTCTGTTACAGGTTAATCGCACGAAGAGGTAAAATCCAAAACCTGTACAGCGAATCCGCAACCAACTTCGACGGAGCTGGTCATCAACAAGCAGTCCTGCATCAGCAGACCACGAGAGATGTCACTGTGACAAAGCTGTGAGTGGTGCCCATCCCGGATAACCACGTTTATCACTAAAGTATTAAAATACTTTAGGGCGTGCGAGAATGTTGGAGATGAAACCAATCGTCCCTACGACAGTCGGAAATGACATCTATCGGTGAACACACGGTTTTCAATAAATTAATAACATCGGAGAACACTTTCGCAGCTGTCAAAATCATCACATCCATGCGTAAAAACGTTCTTATTATTTCAATATTCGTTCGAGCAACGCGGCACGGACAAACAAGTAAATAAATATTTTGGTATTAATCGCAATAAATCATTTGCCCTTTTCGCATTTTTCATACCTCGCTCCATGGGATATGTAATTATTACATACCAAATATTTTTATGTTATTCTGTAACGTTGTTGTATTTAATACAGTAAACAAATGTCATGTAATTTTCAAGAAAATATGAAAAATTTTATATAATGAAAAGTAAACATTTTAGTTGAATAGAAACTCTTATATGATGATCAGTTAGTGGTCGAAAACGTCAAGTTTACAATTATTAAGAAATAAGTTTTGTTTAATTAAATTTATTTTGTATTTATAACTAATTAATTTGATTGTGGTTTCAAAAAGGTGGTTTCCTTTAAAGCCAAACATACGCTTAATTTGAGTGAAGACATGGAACTCGTCGTTTGTCTAATTTGTCGCTGTAAACGCAAAAACATCATTCAATGGAAGTCCCTGGGTTTTTAAGAACACGCATTACAAGATGGTGTGGGTAGTTCCTGTTTTCATTGTGGCGAGACCAGGATTTTAGTTTTTAGCAAGATATTCGAGGTCATTAAAATAAAATAAATTTTAACACTATAATAATGTGATAATTAAACTTATTTGTTTTGATTAATTAATTAATTTTAAATTGATAAAGCTAATGTTATTCAACATATTTCTATTATATTATTATTGATTTAGATAAAGATTTATTTAACGCTACATTTGCATATTTATTTGCCATTTTAATTTATATTTATAAATGTTTACAATATTCTACCATTATTTACACGTGTACTATAAACAATTATTTTGTACGCCCATTTACAAAATACTTTTGGTGGTCTAATTTGTGTAAACATAATTCTCCAGAAAGTCAATATTAATTTTAATTTAAACACCGAAAAATTACCAAAAAACACCATTGTGTGTTAAAAGTCAAAGGTAATACTGAATACCTAAAACTCACATGACAAAACATTAAACTTTGTAGATTATTTTCATTTCATCATATTGTGTAGACTACAGTACATGTAGGTGGTTAGTTTTATGTGTGCTTGGTTTTAATTGAAATGAATTAAATTACCAATTATATTTTTTACCACATGCTGTAATGGTGTCAAATGTTGTAACTGATTGACATTTATTGGTATAGATTTTTTTCGACATGTTGAATATCTATATTCCTTATAATAACAAATAGTCATGACATTCTATACGTTATCACGATGTTGCTTGTATTGAACTGAATCTTCCGTATCTGCCCATTAGAACAAATTCATTAACGGTTTTACATTAAAAATTTCTAACTGTAGAACAATATGAATTGTTTAATTCAGAACATAACCCCGAAGAATAATAATTCATTTCCTTGTATAACAAACCGCCCAACGCACATTCAAATGATAATTTTTTTAGGTGTACACCAGGTACCATATAAAACATACGGGTACATTTAGTGATGTCAGATTGGTAAAACGTGATAAAATTTTCTCGTCTCTCGATTTTGTTGTTTGTAAAAATTTGGCCAACACAAAATATGCACAAACTTTATTTTTTTTATGTAAATATTGAGTTATAGCCACATGAGGGGTTGAGTTTATGTCATAATTGAGAATGAAATAAATTTGATTTTTTAATTGAACTTCTGTTAATTAAAGGAACGATTTTTATTTATTTTTGGATCGGCGAACATACTGTGTTTATTTAATTTATTCGTTTGAACACGTTGCGGATCAAATCCTAACTTTCCACCTTGTTGTTCACGATGCTGGAACTCTTCACACACATATTTTTGTTATGTTTGTACTTTATCAGTTCTCCTTATCATATACCAATTGTATTAATCTCATACTTTTTATTGTTTATAGAAGATTTAAAATAATCCCACGTGTTGGCTATGCCAATACTAAAAACCAAGTTATACGTGTATGCTACACAGATTATTGACTTGGAGGACTTTGCATGAAGATAAAAACGAGATTTTTGAGCATAAATAGAATCTTAAGATGATAATAATACGATTATAACTAATTCAAATAAATACATTAAAAATAAAGTTTTAATGTCAGATGGTTTTTGTGCTGACTGTAAGTGGAAACGAATTAATGTCATGGTAGATCGTTATAAATGTGTCGCATCTCTTTCGCTAGATTATACATACTCGCATTACATAAGTTTGATGGTCTGGATGATGCACAATCGTAAATTGGATATTTATTTTGTCGTCTTGTTGGTTGAAATTGATATGGTTATAATACACTCGTACATCATGTGTATGAAGATGATTTGGTAGATGCTTTATATTGGTGGTAAAATTTTTGTCGTCTTATTATTATTGATGGTTGTAAACCAATACGAGTACATATTGATTATCGAATATTTATGATTTTTTTATGTACAGACGTTTAGATAATTTTCATATTCGGTAAAATTCAGTTGAAACTGAATTGCAAGATTTGTCAGTTAATCGGGCTAATGTATACGAAACCACTCGCTTCTTTGCTAGTAAAAATTCCCTTTACTTAAATTTTTAGGCTCACTCGAATAAAATAACTTGACAATAAATCTGTCTTTTTAAAAATATTTTAGGTTTAAATATTTCTAAAAAAAATTTAACGCAACATTATGTTCTGTTCCAATCTTAAGTGGACATGTGATTTTTTTACTAAATTATATTTCAAGCATTGTCTTCATAACTATACGAAACTAAATTAGTCGGAAGCTCTATAAATCGGTTCCATAATGTAGATGGAAAACTGAAGAGTCAATTTACGAGGTATTTACGAGGCTTAATGGGTGAGCCAAACAAATTTATTATGCTTAAAATATTTTTATTTTGGAAATGCATGTTTTTAGATCAAATGCGCTGTTACAACACTCAAAATTCGAAAAACAACTTTTTGTCAAATTTTTGTATTTTTCTTGAGGCTTCTGATTGGCCGCCTATGCTTGGTGGATTATTTACGATCGTTATTTAATAAGAAAAATTTGAACCTCCAAAATTAACATTAAATAAAAAAATTTAAAGATCAAAATTTAATTTTGGTTACTTTACGAATGGTACGAAATTTTCAATTCACAAATACGCCGCGATATGCCTGTCTCATTTTGTTTACGTTTCTCGTGAAAACTTCAATAAGTCGTCACTTCCACAGCATCGTTTTCAAGGTTTCTAAATTTTATATAAAACGGATAATTTGGCTTTGGGAATGAAAAATCGAGCAAATTCGTTTACATTCTCAATCAGCAGCATTATTTTTTTCTTTTAGACGTATTATTTTTATTTTTCTCAAAAAAGTCAAAATAAAATAAAACGGATTCCGGTATCGAAAAGAAAACAAAATTTCCTTCAATTAAAAGCAAAATAATTTTTTTAAAAAGTTTTATTTCACCAAGATATAAGCGTTCAATCTACAGTCTAGACGGATTGCCTGATTGGGATGAAACTTTATACTTAACCTTTTCTCATAAATTGGGAGATCCCAATTGGTGTAAATCTATCCACCGAAAGGGGCAGTCTCTGCAAGAGCTTTTTCGTTTTCATGCAAATATTTTGAAAATTATTTCATTTATAAGGAAAACGATTAAGTACTAAAAGATTCTAAATAAATTTTGCAACTATATCGGCATACCAGTTTTCTAAAACTTAAGCGGAAATGACGATTTTTGGCAAAAAAATACTGTTTTCAAAAAAAATTTGAACTCCGCACAGCCTAGAGATGGATTGATTAATCGGAATGAAACTTCATACTTAAACTTTTACCATTAATCAGGAGGTCCCAATGGTATTTGACTGAAATCGGCCCACCGGAAGTAACAGCATCCATAGAAGCTTTGTGACCTTTTGAAAATATTTTGATAAGTATTACGTGTGCAAGTAAAAACTCGGTTTGATTGCATTAAAATATACTTGAACGCATCCAAATCGCCCACCATTTTGGACATATGAAGTTTAGTCATTGCTGATTTTATGACATAAGTTTCAGTCATTTCTAAGCTGTAGTTCCGTGCGCATCAGTTTTAAGAGATGGATGTAGATATGCAACATTTACGTCATTGCATACTATTCTGTTTACAAATGAAACAAAATGCTGCACTGGAATTGATTAATTCGACTTCGGGTGAACACTCTGTGAGTCATTCAACAGTAAAAACGTGGTTTGCAAGATCTCATGATGGCAATTTTAGTGTTGAGGACGATCCACTATCATGTGCAGTAAAACAATTTGAAGACGAAGAACTTAAACTTTTACTGGATGAAGACCAGTGTCAAACTCAAAAAGAACTTGCAGAACAGTTACTCACCAAGCAATATCACTTCAATTGCATGCAATGGGAAAAATACAGAAGGAAGGAAAAAGGGTTCCTCATAAACTGACCGAAGAAAACAAAAATCGAACAAGTGACATTTGCATGAATTTGCTTTCTCGGTACAAATGAAATAATTTTTTGCCCATAATCATTACGGGTAATGAAAAATGGATTTTGTGAAAATGAATACTCATGCCAAGAAAGTGTTACTGCGTATGTCTGATGGAACTGGAAAGGAGTCATTTACTACGAGGTTCTGGACCCGGTCAAATTGATACAGTTGAGCGTTACAGTAAAATCAACCCAGGAACTAATTTTCTCGTTAGGCTGGGAAGTTTTATAGCAAGCGGCGTATTCTCCAGACTTGGCTCCCTCTGATTACCACTTATTCATATCGATGTTATCATACGAGTATTGAAAGGCCAGCGGTTCACGAAAGTTGAAGTCAAAAATAGCTCGACTACCGCGAAGGCATTCATCATCTACCTGATAAATGGCAAAAGTCCATAGATAGTAATGACGAATATTTCGATAATTAATCTTTTTAACAATTATATTTTGAATAAAGTTGCACACTTGCACAGCTAATATGTAGCTTTTACGAAAAAAAGAATAAAAACTAAAAGATTGTCAATTAAATTTCAAACAAATTTAATTCAGACCGTTTTTCAAATTATACCGGAAATGACGAGTTTTGATACAAATACATTTTTTCACCAAATTCGGCATCTCTATCATCCAGGCGGATCGGCTATTCACAATAAAATTTCATCTGCACAACGATCACCATATCAATAGTTAAAGGAAGATGTTCCTTCTCTCTTCCCTGTTCGGTTGAACGCTCTTATTAAATCGATTCCATCAGAAGATGTAAAAATCATTTACAAGAAAAATTATTTTGATTAGAAAAATATTCTAGTATCTTTATTTATTTCTAAAAAAAATATCTGTGAGTACATGTATGATTTGAGGTTAAAACCGAACATTCAGTTTAAAACAAAAATTAGATTAAAAAAAAAAATCCAAAATCAAAAAAAAAATTAATCAACAAATAGAAATCAAATTTTAATTTAAATTTTTTAAAAATAATTCTTCAGGATTTTTTTGAAGTTATCCTTTGATAGATTAAAGTCAAATAGGTGATGTTGAATGATAGGGTCGTTTTCTCCATAGTTTGTGGAATGGTATTCTACTGATAAATACTCATGGTTTCGAAATTTTCTGCATGTTACATGATATGTTTTCCAAACTGTGAAAAGCGAACAAATTTTGAAGTCTGAGCATCTTGTGCATGGAATGGTAAATTTTGGTCACAATACCAGTCACTTGTCTCTAACAAAAAATCAGATACTTCTTTTTCAAATGTTTTCATGTGATCAGCATAGTATGGACTCCAGACCGTTACAGTGTATTCCACTTGGTATCGAACGTAAGCGAAATAGAGTGAGCATAAGGTTTGAATACCTGTAAATTCACCTGTTCATCGTCTAACAAACCAAAAATGGTATTCGCCTTCGCAATACAATTTTCAATAGGCCTATTGAAACTGGAGTTTTCGACAAATGTAACCCCTACATCCATTATCTCATTGACTCTTTGCAATACTTCGCTGTTGAATTTGTATGAAATAATTAACGGATTTCTTTTACAATAAAAATATGTCTGATTTTGCCTTTCTTTCTACTTCTTGCTTTCCGAATATGTCGGCTCCATTCAGGTGGAATAAACATAACATCAAGTTAGTTATCACTTACTAAGTTACGTCAAATTCTTGGATATGCTAATAACTTTGTACCTCTTAGTGGTGGACCTATTGATTTCAAAGATTTAATTTGAAAGTGACACAGCAATGCAGTAAATTTTTTATCAACGTCTAGGAGGTAGGAGCATTTTAATCGCTAATCTCCGAATTATTCAGCATTTTACATAGCACAAATAATATCTGGTGGTAGCATCAAAATAAAATACTGTACCCTGACCACTCCATGAATAAAAGTAGAATGCTACTTACATTAGAGAAGAAGGTAATTCCTTCCATCTTTGATTCAATTAAAGTTGAGTAAAATGAATATCGGATTCACTTGAAACCCAAGATTTATTGAGTCAATAACATAAACAAAAAGCCGCGAAATAGCGGGCCAATCATATAGTGGTGTATAATGTTCCACAAACCATGACTTTACACTTCGACTTGTATGTACTGGAGCATTATCTTGCTGGAAAATCCAGCTTCATTCTTGATTTATGTACAAAAAAGGCAGAAGGTGGTTTTCTAGATGGCCAATATGCTTCTCGCTGTTCATTTTAGTGGAGTGAAAGGCTAAGGCGGGAGTGCCTGCTGAACAAAAAGCCCACCATATCATTAAATTCTCACTGCCAAAATTTCGCTTAACAAAGTTTTTTAGGCTCTTTTTGAAATCCGTGCAAAAATATTGAATACCATCTGGTCTATATTAAAAAATTTTGTTTAGAGAGAGCAGAGCAAAATGTTTTCAATTACCTTACCGGTACTGACGATCATTTTGCTGTGGTTGAGATGTCCAACATCTTTCATAGTTCAACAATTAAGCTCGCTTTTCAGGCGCTTAATACTTTTACAAGAATTACTCGCGGCATTAATCAACTCGCGTGTTTCGCGTGAACTCCTGATTCCTTGGTCCTCCGGTTTTGTTGGTGCCATAATTAATTTAAATGATCCAATTTAAAAAAGTTGCAACGATATTATGACAGCGGTTTAATCTTTTTCCGATTTGTCTAAAAGAAAAACGTTCTTCAAAAGGGGCTTCAATTTGCCATTTTTCCATCCCTGATAAGTACTTTCCATGTAACATTGCTTTTCTACGACACTTATCTATTCAGAAGATTAATTAACAATAATTTATATTTTTTAATGTATAAGCCTAAGCGAGACAACTGATCAAAAGGCTACTGTGGCGCTATATTTATGAAACAGAGGAGGTCTAAACTTAGTCAATTTTTGGCATTACAATTTTTAAATTATTTTATCAATTATTTAAAAAATCAAAAAAACAATTGGATATATCGATCCCCAATCCGTAAAAGTAGTAAAATTTAGTAAAATTAAATATAGAATCATGAAAACTTTTGACCTTAAGGCTGTATGGTACTGAGAAAAACAAATTTCCTTTTTAGTATCGATATTTAAATGCTCCTAAATGTATGTACTGGTTTGTTTCTTTAATAAGTTTTGTTTATTATATTAAATTAATAACCATTTATCTTGGACACACTTTTTATTTCGTAATTTAGCATCTAAAAATTTTAGCGGAAATGACGAGTTTTGATCAAAAAAATTTTATTTTACCAAAATTCGGCATCTCAAGAGTCCAGGGGCACTATTCAAAATAAAACTTCATACTTAAAATTTTCCCATTAATTGTAGGGTTTTTGCGAATTTTGGTGCAAATTGATGTACTGTCATTATGTAGAAACTTCATTGGGAGCTTTTCTGCAATGATGTTGGTTAATAAGACGATTTGACCAATAGTACTTAAAGTTAAATAGTTAGGAACTTTTCTTCTTTTTATTGTTGAGAATTACATGTGCAACATTTGACATTATATTCTTTTTACGTATAAGACGTTTAGATTGTATCAAAGCTCCGTGTTACTATAATAAAATACTAAATACACGTATGAAAGCAGCTTTTGCTTCACTTTGACTGCAAGTTTTTTCCACCAAAAGCAGTACTTTATTTGATTAAAACTCGAAAGTAAAGAGCATCATTATAGCATAATACAAATTGTAAGTAAATAATGACGCTTTTCACTGTGTAGGGACTAAAGTAAATGGGTTACCATCGATGTGGGATTGACAATTCGGACTTTAGCTCCTGGGATATTACTCCCGGTAAATTACCCCTAGTACACTATCCTCGGAAGTTACTCCGGTCATTACCCCCCCCCCCCCCCCCTAACCTAAAATATAAAATGTCTGGGCTTTTCTTGAAAGTAGGTCTCGAAAGTAGGATTTGGTTTAAATCAAAACTAAATTTGCTGGAATTTTATTAATAGCATATCAGTAACAATTCCTTAAGTATCATGAATTGATATCACAAGATTTTCAGAAAGCAGCAATCTTCAAAGCAAGAGATCAAAATTAAAGTTTGAGAGGAGGTCTCGTTAAAAACTAGTTGTTTTCAGATTCTTAAAATTTGTAGTTTATTATTGTTTAAAGGCGTCGTCTATTTTATTTATCTATAGATCGGCACCAATGAATTTATAGTTAAAATTAAGGTTTTGTTAAACAGATCCCATTTTAATCATTTAACGGTCTAAATTAATTTTGAGAGATTGATCAATTTTTTGGAATAGTTTGTTCAACACTTTATATCTCGTTCAAACCCATGATGACCTCAGACAAGTAATTCAAACCCTAGAATATACGGGGTAAATATATTGTTGGCAACCCTGTACATGGTTGAAATGAAATTATTAGAGGGATTTTCGGATGAATTTCTGAATTTTAGTGAATTGAGGCTGAAGCAAATTAAATATATGGCGAACTTGGCATTTTTTAATTTTGGTGAAGGTTTAAAAAGTACCCAACTACTCGTATAAGACAACTATATCAGTTTTTAAAGGATTATGATTTTATTTACACCATCGAAAGGACGTTCTTAAACGATCATGATGTTGTGTATGGAATATGGTAAAAATAGAAAAGTTATATTATACATTTCAATATTAAATTTTTCCAGAAAATGTTCAACTATTAAACTTGTATTTATAACATTTTACGTCAAACCCTTCACCCCTGCGTGGTTTTCACGCTGTCCATTACCTCCGGCCTTATGACATACCCACCCGCACAAATACCTGATAAAAATCATATTCTATCTTGGCACGTGGGGGATGAAATTACTCGTATAGTTTCTGATGAGATCATCATTAAACCATAATGACATGATTTGATCGGGTAGGAATGCGCTTGGAGCGCAAAATCATTTCAAGAGCAAATTGTCCTTAATTTTTATCGAAAAAGGTTCAGCAAAACTGAATGAAAAACACCATTTGAAGGTAGCATTGAAGAAAATTGTTATGCCAATGTGTGCAATGTGCAAATGCAATGTTAAATGATAGAAATTTATTTGGCGATGATAATTATAGTATTTTTCCCAAACCGCAAACGTTACTCAAGAAGTGTGTAATAATAATTTGCTTGATTTTCTGTCGAATAATGAACGGTTGTCAAGCTCTCCCGATTCCAGTCCTCTCGGTTGTTCTGTATGGCCAAATATATTGCCTAAATTCCCGATTACAAATTCACAAGCAGTAATTTAAGATTGTAATTATAAAAAATTGGGACAAAACGTTAATGAAAACAGTAAATGCTACTTTAAATGTCTCTGAGAGGAGTTTGCTGTCATAGTTAAAGTAGGCGTTATTCCTAAACACTTATCATAAGTTTTCAATGCGTATGTCTAATTTAAGAATTGAATAAAAAATAAACTAAAACTGCATTAAAAATTTAAATTTTCAGCGTTTTCATTACTGTTTCGCAATCAAACCCATCAATGATCGGTTAAGCAAGGCCAAGTTTAGTCCCAGTTGGCTATGTTCATAAGAAATATTCTAGTTTAGAATCAGATTTCATCATCTTGAAAAATATCTTAAGAAATTGTCTAGTTATGTTGCAATTAGCCAGTAATCGAGAATTATCTCATAAATTAGGTTAGTAAATTAAATTTAACTAAGCTCACTGATATTCGAGAAGTTTGCTTGATTAGTCGCGTTTACAGAACTGTATGCAAATCTCGAGAAAATTTCCATTTTATGTAACAAAAATCTATAAGAAATCACCCACAATTAATTGGCCGCAATTTGGCCAAGTTGGCCACAATTCCAATTTAATTTTAAGCTTTCAATAAATGGCCTATTTTTGTATGCTTTCCTTAACCAATCATGACGGTATTTGATATGTTTGAGTATTGAATTTTGGAAACTTCTGGAATGTTTTTTATTAATGAAATAAATTTCAAAATCAATTCATATTGTGTAATTACTAAGATAAAAGTGGTAGGAGCTGAAACGTCACGAAGTAATCAGAACTTCGGTATGGACATTTACAAATTCGAGAAATTCACTGAAAATTGGGTAACATCGCAATGTTCCAGTAAGAAAATTAGTGGCAAAATGACTCAGGAAAACATGCTCCTAAAGTGCGTTCATCATAGATTTTGAAAATTTGTCAGTTTTCATGGTACACTATGAATCGAAAAGTAAAAACAATTCTGATTTGCTTAAAATTAGGTAAGAACTATTTAATAAATAAACTCCGAAAAATTCACATAACATGAAAATCAAAAATCGCCATTAAAAAGTTCTTCACAAAACGACTCAGAAAAATTTCGTTAGTTATGAGTACTATAATAAATCAATAATTAGCTACCAGCGCCAAAACGGTGGATATATGAACTGTATGTATGAGACAAAAGTATGAGTTTTATCGAAACTGTTGGGTCAGACCAAGAGTTTTCAAACGATATACTACTCGAGTATATGGGATAAATGTAAAGCAATGTTGTGGTACTGGGTGATTTCTATGGCAGATATTAAACCGCCTTGCAGCAGAGATCCCAAAACTTTCCAATTCTCCTAAAAATACGAGATATACTTAAAAAAAAATCGAAACTATAAACCGTTCTTAAGATATCATCGGTTCAGACAACCATCCATTTTCTTTTACCTTTTTGGGATCAGGGACTTTCGAAACTTCGAGAAAAGTGAGTTTATACCAAGGTATCAGGATTTCAATAACTCGGTCTCTAACCGAGATTTGATGCATTATTAATCTTTATAACAACTTCTTTCAAAATCGCAAGTGAGGGGAGTTCCGATTCAACATGCCAAATAGCATAATGATCGATTCAACAATATCCATAGCCTATGGCATAAATTACGAATTGTAATTTACATGGTTTTTACACGTAAAATGTATAAACTTATATTTTACATACTGTAAAGTAAATAAGGAATAAAATACTACTTTTTCGTTACAATTGCGCCATCTTTTTACCAAATTTAATAATTATCGAAATAAAATTGACTGTGTAGTCGACCATTTTCCTTAACTGTCAAAAACTGTCAATCTGTTAACTTAAAGGATGAATAATAATACAAATTTAAAATTTTATCATAAAAATTATTGTGATTTGTGCTGAAATTTTAGATATTTACAAATTGAATGAGTTTATCGTTGTGTTGGCTTATATTCACAGCGTTTACTTACCAATTATCATGCATGAGAAATTGGCCACGAACGAACACAATAAAAATTATTGAGCCTATTTTAGCAAATACCACCGGACAAGTGGTGCAGTGGTTAAAGCTTCGGCACTTGGACCGGGAGGTGCTGGGTTCGAATCCCATCAGAGGCTAGATGCAAATCGAAATTTCATCATCGATTACGATCGGTGATGCTAATAAATACAACTAAGACCCTCTGATGGAGTGCAGAATTCCGTGTCACGCGCCGACCCACCTTCCATGTCAATGTACAGGTTGACATGGAGCTTGCAATGTGCAGGTGGTATACTGTAGTTGTGTGAGTAGGTGAAGTAGGTGGGTTAATGATGTGGAGTGAATGAGTGGTGTCACAATGGGCTAAGTGTGCAGTAAGCAACCACTGAAACCTACCTAGCAAATACCGATTGTGGATACAAATTAGAATCGCCTGTTTGGCTGGAATCTAATCGAATAAATATCGATCATTTTTTTACGCAAACTGTAAACTACTAATAGTCCAGGCGATTCAAATTTAACAAACCGGACTCGCACCTCATTCAATGAAATCAAATCAAAATAGCCAAAACGTGGCTAGAGAAAAAATGACTGATGAAATGATTTATAATTAAAAGTTATTCCCATTTAAAGTTTAATTTATTTTATTGTAATTTTTTTGTGAACATAAAGTTGTTGAACACGAACATGTTTTTTATAAATAATTTTAACTCTCTTGGGCGTATCCATCTTTGAGGACAAATTATCCTTAAGTTTATCGTTCTATTATTTCATTAGAACTGATACTATATGTCATTAAATGCACATGTCATTGTGTTTCCGTTTGATCCAAATCAAGCTAATAGGTGGTCATATGGATGAGAAACGCTTCCAATTCAACCAAGCATGGTGTGGTAAGATCTGCATTTGCGACAGCTTCATCCGAACATCTGCATTATTACTTCGATGTCACACAATTACAGAACGATCTATTCGTTTTCAAATTTTCAGCGTCGCTAAGCGTCTACTCAGCTTCGAGTAAATCGTATAGATAAAGATAACCTAATGACGCTCGTGTTTATTTTGACTTAAGCGACTTCTAAGTATATCATTGAATTCTTTGAACAAACAAACTCCCGTCCCAAATTTCATTTTGTAACGCAGATGTAATAAGTTCACGGCCGCAACTGTTAAGAAGCGACCGAGAATGAGACTCACTTCATAATTTATGTTCATCGTGATCTGTTTCGAAATCGTGCGCAATGTACTACTGTGAGGTATAAATTTATTCCACACATTCGTACTAACTGGAAAATATTTCTAATTTTGAAATTTTACAGATGAATTTAAGTTAAATTAAATGTGATAATATTATTTTTTGGTTAAATAATTGTTTGGCTTCGGTTGAAAGTCGGTTGGCAGTTGTTTTTGGCAGTTAACGACAACGCCAAATTGTAATTAGTTCAAAAATTTCCGCTACATATAAAAAGAAATATACACTTTTAAATTTTTTCCAAATAAGTTCCATTCAAATGTTAGATGTCTACATTTATTTTATCATATTTTGGAGCTTGTTCAAGATGGAACAGATGGTATTGTAAAAGGATAGATGATTATCGTTTTCTAAATGTAGACAACTAAAGTTGAAAATAATTATGATTAACCATTTAAATAAACTTTTGTATTAAACATTCATTATTTTTTAAATATTTTTGAGAGTTTTTACGTTCTTTAAGTATATTTTACACATTTTTGTAAACTACACGCATTTTTTGTAATTTACGTTTTTACACGTAAAATGTAAGAACGTTTTTTACAAGTAAAATGCCCAAGTATGCAATAGCCACTGCAGCATTCCCAACATAATGATGAAATGCTGAGAAATTGTCTTCTTAGTTCTGTACTCTGTTGATCTTATTTAAAATTTAATTCAAAAATCACGATTTCATTTCGATATAATCAACATACGAGTAGATTAAAAACTATAATTCTTCCTAACAATTCTACCTCAGTGATATATCGAATCTAATTGAATGAAACTTAAGATGTTTGTGTTGTAAACAATATAGCGGAGTTAATGACGAGAGGTGAAGTACCGGGGGGTAACGAAACAGCGGGGAGGGGGGTTATTGGCCGAGGATAATGTAAAGGGTGATATTTGGAGTTGATATCTAGGAGGTAATCATTCGGGGAGTAATGGCCTGTTACGGGTTAACTGATATATAATTATAAAAAAGAACATAGAAAAATTAATGGACCATTCATGGTAGTAATGTAAATACACATAAATTTGAGTAAATAAAATCTCTTCAACTTAAACAGGAAATTACTTTTATTATATTTACCTAAAATTCATTTCGTGTGAATTGAAAAAAGTCTCGAATATAATATTTGGGGTGTAAGAAATTTGCGCTTCATGTCACTTTTACTTTCCATGTTCATTTTCCAAGAAAATAAAGAAACAAATGCAAATATGTAATTCAACTGATTCACACTTTTTACACTATTTGCCATAGCCACGTGGCGAAACACACTTACACTTAATAAACACATCATTAAACACTCGTTTTATTATTTCAGAATTATTATTATTTCGCAAAAAATTAAATTTTTAACTATTGAAAGCCTTCAATAACAATTGTTGGCTTCCCATTAAATAATCACATAAATCTTCGACATCAACAAATCATGGTTGATATCGCCTTACAATTTGTAGTGGAGCTGGAATCACTTATCAAACCATTTTTGTTTTATGTCACCTTGTATTGTTGCAGATCGAGATTAAGAAATAGTAAGAAATTAAACAAACCTACCACAAATTCATCTCAATTTACATCAATGTGTGTGAGTGTATGTGGTAAATAAATAAAGTTGTTAAAACAACTAAATGGGTTATGGATGGATGACTGCAATATCGAGATTACCCATCTCATTAAAATTAAAACGCGTAATAATAAATAATAACGGAACTGGCATTGAATAATGGCTTAATGTGGCAATTTTTTATGTGCTGAACTGTGAAATTGAGCCATTTAATAAAGTGTAGATCTATATCAAGTAATTATTATTTGGCTAGCATATTCGAACCTCATCGAGAGATACGTGATCTTACTCAAACATCTGGCTTTAGTGTTTCCACATCCATTAAGTTTTGACTAAGTAGCACTTAGAGTAGGTAATAAGAGGTTCGGAGCAAGAGAAATCACAATACAAGGCTCTTGAATCTTGGCTATCAACCTGTTTCATCATTCGTTTTTGATAGGTTAGTATGCTATACAAGGTGAGATTTGCTGTACAAAGGTGGGATAAATCCCCTACGTTTACCTCGGAACGGAGAAATTGACTAAAAATGAAGTTTGTTCAATGTCAAATACAACAAAATAATTTTTTCTAGGTTTAAAGCACTGTTTTTGATGGGGCAAAACACCGTTCAAGCAAATCAGTGGCTTGATAAGTGTTATCCGGACTCTGCATCAGGAAAATTAACCATCATTGACTGGTATGCTAAATTTAAACGTGGTCGAACAACCACGGAGAATGCATCACGCTCTGGACGCCAAAATGATGCTGTGACTCCGGAAAACATACAAAATCCACAAAATTGTATTGAAAGACAATAGAACGTGTTGGTTATATTTTGCGCCAACATTTGTTCATGAAAAAAATACTCTTTCACCAAGACAATGCGCTATATTGTTTGCAGACCTGCAATGAACAAGTGATTGCTGAAACTGAAGCTTATTTTGAAGACAAAGATAAATCGTTCTACGTTCTAAATGGCATCGAAATGTTAGAGAGGCGTTGCACTGATTGTATCGCTCTAGAAGGAAATTCTGTTGATGAATAAAATGATTTTCCCCAAGAAATAGTCTTGCCTTTGTTAGACCGGGAACTTTTCAGGCGATCATTCTACTTTTATGTTATCGATCCCAATCGTACTGATTTTATTCACCAACATTACTGAATATTTCTGCACTGTGTTTTATTTCGGGCTGGGACTGTTTCATTTCCGGCCATAGCTTTCATTTCTATAATACATTATTAATATTGTACTTATAATAATAATTAGCTTCTGTTGAAGCTGGTTTAGTCGAATATTTTCTTCTGACACTAGCAGTACCATTTGTTGAAAAGCAGCCAATAACTACGAAGATTGAAAACTGTGTCCACCACTTTTATCCTCCTTTACCTTATACTATAATTTCGGAGTTTACAAATTTTTCTTAGAACTTCGCAGATAAAATACACTACTCTACATTAAATTTTTCCTTAACCATCAACTCACTATAAATTTGATGGTTTACAACCAACACTTTTAATTTACACAATTTCCGGAATATTGCCGAAAGCGAAAACACTGGTAGTTACTTCACAAGAATAATTAGATATCCACATAAACTCTAGAAAACATTTAGGCGAAACTACATTTAAAATGTAAAAAGATTAAAATATCTGTTAATATATTTTATTAATTAATATCCAAATAACAAATATGATTTGAAATATATTTTAAAATTAATAATGTAACATAAATTTAATGTACGTGATCAAATTAAACTTAAAATTAAAATATTGTTTAAAATGTTTTTACGACTACTTCGGAATAATAGTCGAGATCTGCACTGTATATACGTACGAGTATATCTAGCGTGTGTTACGAGGTAGGAAGGATATGATGTACAATACATCGTTGTTTGATTTAGGAGCCAATTAATTGCTATATTCAATTTACTGTTGTTGTCAATAATCTGTTTTAATATCGCTCCACCATCTTAAAATTTATACCAGTCAGTCACTAGGCGTTACAGCCTTCACTGGTACTGTATACATGCCTATAGTTTCATTACTTACTGCAAACACAGTCTTAAAGAAGGAAGAGAATTAAAAAGGTGAATTACAATTTTTCGTGCTGATACGGTAGTAAGTTTGCATTGGCGTTGATTTTCAATGTAGATGATTTACGAAATTTAATCGGTACCTGAATTCATTAGTCCGATCCTAGTGTTACCAGCTCTATGTCAATGTACTTGCAACACCGTACTAAATTACGAACACAGATATATCGTCATTTCCCCACCGCAACACTGGGATATATATTTCAGAATCCTAATTACTTATAAAACTATTTTAGGATTATTATTGTCATAAGTGGTCCAGTTTATAAAGATCAGACAAAAAAGAAGTTCAACATTTCAACCGTTCAGTATCACTTGTAAATTTTACTTCTAGAAGATATTCTTCACATCCGTCTTCGAAGACAGCTCTCTGGCAACATATGGCCAAATCTGCAACTTTTGTTAGGGTTGATTACTTATTTGTATTAATAGCTATCCCCGTTACCTGTTGTTAGTAAGACTTTCCACGTGTTTAACTACATTGGTCCATTCAATGAATTAGATAAATTTGATACCCTTTCAACGATTTATTCAGTTTTTAAGCAGAAAGGCGCTCGACTATATTAAATATAACTAAATTTGTGCAGTTTGTTCTGAAGTTTTTAGTAAAACATTTTAAATATAAATCAGAATTTGACTAAAATCGGAATTAAATACAATCAAAACAATCTTTTTTATGAAAACAGAAGATAGGCAAATTGTTTCACGGTGGATTAAATTTTGAATTTTTGTGTGCACTGTTGATGCAATTTAAAACAAGAAGTTAATTTGTATAATGTTTGATTATTTTAGATAAAATTAATTGGAATATATAAATTGATATGCAATACCATATATGTACCATAAATAATAATTAATAAAATCATTATTGACCGTGCTGTGCTACTACGATGGTTCGTTGGCAATTCGGTCTGTTAATATTTATACTTTGTGTGGTAAAATTACTTTTATCGGTATGTAAAACACGTAACATTAAGTTTCTTAATAATAATAAATTTTATTTAACTCCACAATTAGAAAAATTACGACCTACTCGCGGAACGAATGGTATGCGTCACACCGCCAAACAGTATATGCCGCAATATATCGTGCAATGTGCGACCGATCAATCGTAGTTTAACTTACGTGGATCTGAGTTGCGATACCATTGAGACAATTGATAATGCATTGGTTCGAATTGTACTTTACTATAAATTTTCGGAGTATCGTAAGTTTTTATTGGACATTGAAGAAAATTTGTGTGGTTATTTAAGGAACAGAAATACTACACAATTTTTGAAAATTATAATGCCGCCCATTCTTGATCTGACGGATATCAATTCTTGTCCGGTAGCTAAAGTAAAATTTGACTGATTGATGTTAAATGCTTGATATTAAATGATAATTTAATTTGTATAGGGTCATTTGGCGATACTTAATGGTATGAACTTTAATATGGAATATACCATACCTATCTTTCCTGCTGGACGGTATCGAATAGATATGTTTTTCACTAACAGTAAGCGTACTATATTTAACATCAAATTTTACTATACATTAAAGCCGACAGGTACTGCTAAATTGGAAATGGGTTAGCGTTAAAATACAATTGTGGAAATTTTAATTTGTTACTTTTATTATATCCAAATTGTTATTATTATTATTATTATGATTATCTTTATTTTAAATAAAATTATAAATGTAAGGTTACAAAATACAATAAAATATTAGACAGCCAAATTTATAATTCACGTTTAAATTAGTATTTGCGCTCTATTGTGAGAAGTTTTAAATGCTTTGGTAACATATGAAACCAGTAAGGATTGCACCACAAAGAGATAAAAACTCTTAGTATTTGGGACAATTCCTACGTTAGATCGTGTAAAATTCATAACTCTAGATTTATCGGTTACAGCCAACCGATGGTAATAGAATCATTTACTAAGTTATGATAAATCACTACTTTGCAATGCAAATTGAGATTCTGATGAATTGCAATCAAATGGATAACTCAACGCCAAGTCGTCGGCGAATGATGTGGTCTGACCCTACAGATCGATCTCGAAAATGGAACTAATGTAAATAAGAAATAGGAGAAGCACAGAGCCCTGGGGAACACCAGAATGCAAGTTACATGGGTCACTGATAGAGCTTTCGACTTTAACCACTTGCCGACGATTTTTAAGATAACTACCAAAAAATCTAGTATGACGCCCCTCTCATCGCCTTTTTATCATCGGTTTTCTAGATAACAAAGTTAGTTAATGGTTGTATCTGTTCACCCGAGCCGAATCAATAAATTCTAATAAAATATTTAAACTTTTATTCTATATTAGTGAAATATGTTATTTTTATTTATTTTTTAAATCACAATATTTCTTGATTCAAATATGCATTTACAAAATAAATAAAAATTAATCCAATTATTGAAATAAAAATAAATCACAAATAAACCAAATTCTAGTTTCATTTCGATCCAGGCCAAATTTAGAGGTGTACATTTTATTAGCACCTCATAACTCGGCTTGGGTGAACAGATATTACCATTACCTAATTTTGCTATCAAGGAAACCGATGATAAAAACCTAGAAAGGTGTTAAGTATTACGCTAAATTTGAGTAAAAGAACAAAATTAGGGTTTAGATTCGATTCAGGCCAAATTTGGGGGTGCAGATTTTATTAGAACTTCATGACTCGGCTTGGGTTATCTGTCCACGGCTTCGGTGAACAGATATTACTCAACTTTGCTATCAAGGATGTTAAGTTCACTAATAGGAAAACAGTTAGAAAAATATCGTGTGTAGTATTTTTCAAGTGTTAGTGAAGAGGCATCTTTAATCCAAACCAAATTTGAAGGAGTATTTTTCCATTTCATTAAAACTAATGAAACTAAGTCAGCCGTTCAAGCATATCATACAAATACTCGGTTGTTCGCTAATATTACATAATTTTATTTTTTTTAGATTCGCCTAAATGCTGTCTCAATTTTTTTGGTATTTGTTATTTAGTGTAAACTTTACATCTCTATATAAGCGTGTGAAATTTTTCCTAAAATTGTACCACGCGCCATTTTTTTATCTAGTAGAAAATTAGGATGAACTTCACATGCATCAAATATTAGATTTTCAGTTTCGATTTGATATTATGTAGAACATCCGTGCATCAGCAACTCATGTGAATTATTATGATAACTCACTAAATTTATTCTTAAAAACCTTCATCTTATTCATTCTGGGTTCGATTCCCGTGCAAATTATTAGTAATAATCTATTTAATATTTTTCGTCAAATTTAATACTGAAGTTATTGATTAATTCTAACGGATGTTCTACATGTACAGGGTGTCTCTAAAGTGGGTAAAACGAATGGTACCGTTGGATTCTTTGATCAAAACGAAGATGAGGTTATTTCTATTACTTCGCACGTCAAAGCCCCTCTATCAAGTTAAAGTCGTTTATAGAGGAGCCTTCCAACGCAGCTTGTATTACAGAAACTTCAATGTCTTGAGAAACTCTCTTTTAAATAAGGTATAATAATTATGACCATTTAGTTAGAAAGTATTTCAAATTAAAACAAAACTTTTAGAAATCTATTTTGTTAAGAGATTTTTTTGTTTCTTTACCATTTAACTCTTAATAATTACTCTACGTTAGTAAATATTTTTTGAAACATAATTCAGACTGCTAGCTGTCAGAAAAGCTAGCTTATTTACATATTATTTACAAATGTTTACAGTAAAAGGATAAACCACATACATTGCAAATTTATCAATGGAAATTCTCATAGAAGTTCGTCAAATTATTTTTTTTAATGTTCCACCTGCGTTTTGGCATCAAGGAATCCAACGATACCCTTGGTGTCAGCTACTTTCGGGACACCCTGTATATAACATAAAGTGTGATCATTGTGTTGTAATATTCATTCGCCAAGTCTGATGAGATGATTGAATTTTTGTATGATCTTATCAGATCGAAACTGGACATTACTTCTATTACACTGAAAACAGTTCATGTGTTTGAATGCTCTAGAGAGGCCTTTGAGAGCTGACAGTCTGAAGAAAGTAAGACAATTAAGAAGGTTATTTACAATTTTTGGTGCTGATACGGTAATAAGTTTGCGTCGCATCGACATTGAATTTTTGATCATGAGCGTTTCAATAACTAACTACAGGCGTGGCCTGAACGCAAGGGCTTAGTTAATTTATATAGGAATAGGCATGCGCGCTAAAACTTAGTAGGAGCAAATACAAATAAACCAAGTTTTAAGTTTTGGCGGATCTGATCTAAGTAACTAAAGGCGGTATGTAGCCTTCCTTCTACTTGATGTGTTGCGAAATTTAGTCGATACCGTTTCATTCACTAGTCTAATCCTAGAGTTTCCTGCTTTATTTCAACTAGAGCTTGCAATTACGGACCAAATTACGAATATATCGTTACTTCCCCATCTCAACACTAGTATATGTGTGTAAAGGGTATTTTTTAGAGGTTCACATCTTTAAGTTGGACACATTTTTTTTGTTAAACAACCGATCACAAAATTCAACTTGCTGATTTTCCAAACAAAATTTTGAAGATGAAGCTCACTTTTGGTTGAATAAACAGAATTGTCGGATTTGGAGGGAAGACAATCCACAAGTATTTGCCGAAACACCATTACATCCGGAGAAAATCATTGTTTCGTACGTTTTATGGGCCGGCAGAATCAGTGGTCCATATATCTTCAAAAACGAAGATGGACGAAATGTTACAGTCAATGATAACCGGTATAGAGACGTGATTTCTAATTTTTTTGTACCCTAATTGGCTGGCAAAAATCTTGCTGATATGTGGTTCTAACAGCACGGTCCTACATGCCACACAGCGCGGGATACTAATTTACTCAAATAAACATTTGATGAAAGACTAACTTCACGTAATGGTCCTTTTAATTGGCCACCGATATCGTGTGATCTAACTCCATTCAAGTCCATCTAACGTTCATCGCCCACGCCGAAAAAGCAGAGACGATTGAACCGTTGGAACTTAACATTCGGCGAGTTATTAGCAAAATACGGCCGCAATTGCTGCGAAGAGTGATCGAAAATTGGACTGCTAAGTCATATTCAAGCAATAATGGCATAAAATTATCTATCCAACAAAGCAAGTTTCACTGATATTCAAAATGTTTATCTTTGTTCTATTTTAATTTAAAATTGTGATCCTCTAAAAAAACACCCTTTATTTCAGAATTCTAATTATTTATAAAACTATTTTAGGCATGTTGTTAAGTGGTCCAGTTTATAAAGATCAGACAAATAAAAGTCCCAACACTTCAACCGTTCAGTATATCACTTAGAAAATATTACTTCTAGAAGATATTCTTCACCTCCGTCTTCGAAGACAACTACCTGCTTGTCTATGGTTTTGGCCAAATCTGCGGTAGGGTTGATTCCTTATCTTTATTAATAGCCATGTCTTGTAAGTAATACTTTTATAAGTGCTCCATTTAATTGGTACATTCAGTGAATTAAATAAAGTTGATTCCCATTCAACGATTTATTCAGTTTTTAAGCAGTAAGGCGCTCGAATATATTCAACAGTATTGGGAAAATATCTTCAACTACATTTGTGCAGCTTGTTCTGAAATTATCAGTGAATATATTTTAAATAAAATTCAGAGTTTTAAATAAATAAATTATTAAATTTAATCAAAAAATTCTATTTTTATGAAAACAGAAGGTAGGCAAATTGTTCCACGCTGCATTAAATTTTGAATTTTTGTGCATGCACTATTGAAGCAATTTAAAGTAAAAAGTTAATTTGTGTAATGTTTGATTATATTAGATAAAATTAATTGCAATATATAAATTGATATTCAATACCATATACTCGTATGTACCATAAATAATAATTAATAAATCATTTTTGACCGTGCTGTACTACTACGATGGTTCGTTGGCAATTCTGTCTTTGAATATTTATATTTTGTGTGGTAAAATTTCTTTTATCGGTATGTAAAACACTTAACACTAAGTTTCTTAATAATAACAAAATTTATTTAACCCCACAATTAGAAAAATTACGACATAATCGCGGAACGATTGGTATGCGTCACACCGTCAAATAGTATATGCCGCAATATATCGTGCTGCGACCGATGAATCGTAGTTTAACTCATTTTGATCTGAGTTGAGATACTTTTGAACCAATTGATAATGTCTTGATTCGAATGACACTATACTATAAATTTGCTGAGTATCGTAAGTTTCTGCTGGACATCAAATAAAATTTGTGTGGATATTTAAGGAACAGAAATACAAAACAACTTTTGAAAATTGTAATGCCGGCCATTCTTGAAGTGTCGGATACAACTTGTCTAACAAACTTAAACTACTTATAAAGAAGATTAAGAATGAGTCAGTTATTAGCTTCCAAAGTAACCTGAAAGGTAAACATGACACGGTCTTTCCACCCTGTGGAAAACCATCAATGGTTTAGAAAGGACAAAATGCAAGTGCCACCCATAAAAATGGTTGATGGAAACTGCTTTCGTAGCGATAACCAAAAAGCTGATCTGTTTGACGAACGCCTAGGAAATACCTTCAAACCACCGCGAATAATGAATATGTAACACCTATAAGAAAAATAGACGGAGTGTCTGTGCTATCAAACAAGAAGTAAAAAAACTCAAAGACAAAATAGTCCCTGGATACGACTTGATAACAGGGAAAAGAATCAAAGCCCTACCAGAAAAAGCACGAGGGAAACTACAGCACATAATCAATGCTATTCCAAAGCTTAATAAACCGCTGAACGACAAAACGACATTTACTAACAACTAGTGTTCTGGACCCTATATTATACTACAGTATACACATGATCTACACGGTTAAAAATTTGTATACTTCTTATATATTTGAACCTATTAAACTTATTGATACAATTTAACGCATTGGTTTAATACTTAAGAGAATAATTGATGATCTATATATTATAGTGATATTAACTGAATACCCAAATATATGAAAATGTTTTGAAAAGGTAATTAAAAAAAAAATTAAACTTATGTTCAGTTATGCAATTAAAACATTACATAGATATTAAAAGTTTTCCAAAACAAAATTAGACACATTTCATAAGAAAATAGGTACTTAGCATCGTACTTATTAAAGTGCTAGTTCTCTAAACGAGGTCACAATTGTATTTAATACCACCCTATTCTTTCTTTGCCGGTTTTATTTTCGAGCGGGTTTCCGATAATCCCGTTTATAATAATTTTGTGCAAATAAAATATTTGCAGAGACATAAAATTACAAAGCAGGTGCTGGCTTTGTACTCGTTTTGGTTTGCTTAACCTTTTATATCTTCAATATTGGTGAAAAATTTTAAACGTACAAAATGATAATACACTTGCGGAAATTTGGTGAATACGGCGATGTTCTGAGCATATCTCATAAAGGTTCTTAAATAATAAAAAAGACGCTCCTTTTTAGGCCAGCCAGGGTTCTTGACGTTCGCTTTATATTTTTAATTATAACGATTCGATCCAATAATATTTAGTTTATTGGTACGAATTAGTCTTAATAAAATCAATTCGTAGCACCAAATTTTGAATATCACTATAAATTCGATGGTTTACAACAGTACTTTTATTAATATATACAACTTCCGAAATATTGCTGACAATACCGGTAATTATTTCGCAACAATCACTAAATGTCCATCCATAACATTTGAAACACAACAACTATAATTTTTTTTGTTCAGGAAATTTATTTATTAATTAATTGCTTGGTATACCTTTTTAATTTATTTTTAGATCTAAGTGGTTTCCTTGTATCTTCAGTTTCAGAAGTACTCGTATATCCTTTCTGTTTTCTGAAAGTTCAATTTTTCTCGGAAAATTTAACCTTTAATTTGTTTTGAAATGTTTGATTTAAATTTGCTATGATATTCACTACAAATCTCCAATACGTAATATCTACCCACTTCCCATAGTCTTTCGGACATTCCGCATGTACACCCATAGCTTTTTTCTCAGAAGAAACCAAGGATTCACCCAGTAACGGATTTTTAACAAAATTTATTGTTTCTGAAGTATTCAGATTAACAATCCGATGTATTTCACGTCACAGTTTAGTTTGATGCCTGAGATTTCATAAATAGCCGATTTTAATTTGTCATCCGTTTGGTTTTTGGTAGACCATGTTATGTTGTTGATTTTTGAAGTTGAATTTGAGACCAGCTGGTAAAAGTGGAATTTGAAAAGACGGGTTGTTCCTTGTTTTGCCTGATGGTGTGATTTGAATTTGATGTTATATATCGAATAGTAGACGTTGGCGCAATTTTCTCATTCTGTTCCTCACATCTTGACAATTACAGATCTAAAAATGGCAGTTTACCATCGGTTCCTTCTTCAATTGTGAATTATTCAGTTCCTTTTCAAAATAACACATAAACAGATTGGTTATAAAGCATAATCTATGGATCCCCGTGGCAACTCCTTGCATTTGTGAGCAAAAATTTTAATTAAATTTTACAAGATTCTGTCAGAGACATATTTTTGTTAATTTTATTTAAACTTTGCTTTCATCCCTCGGAACTTTTGCTTTAAGGTGCCATCCGTCGAGGTAGATTAGTGCTTGATCGTTTAGGATATTTTGATAGAGAGATACGATATCAAAAGAGACTAAGATTCATATCTGCTCGTTCTCTAGCTTATTTGTAGCTTATTTGCCTTTCTAGAATCGGAAGGAGGCATGTTTTAAACTTGCTTAATAACCATTTCGCGATTTCTGTTGTGGCTGCGTTGAAGTTTAATGATATTTGGCGCATTTTATTTTCGGGATTGGACAATTTCTCCCTTTAAGGAAACCTTTTGTCATTTAAAATCCTTGAAGGGTCTTTGGTTGCATCTATCACTTGCTTGCACTTGTTGCTAAAGAATGCTGTGAAGTTATACTAGGCCATCGGGGAGAATTGAGGAACTCAGACTTGGAACAAGTAATATCGTCGTTGTTTAAACTATGTAAAACCAGTAAACGATAACTTATCATTTACAAGACGATACCATAATTCATCATCGATTTGTATATACTTCAAACACCTCTAATTCAATTTTACATTATGTATTTAATATAAATATGTAAGTAATTTTTATATTGTGTAATTTTCATATGCCTATGTGTATGTTGATGTATATACCTGGAGGTATTGTGCATACATAATCAAGGTTAATTTAGTAATATTGGCTTCTCTCCCAAATTGAAATTAATTTACAAATGAAAATGCTCATAAAAGCACAAAAGTATCCAACATTTTGTGGCATGCAATTTAATTTTACTAAAAGTGTTTCTTAGTGTTAAAAACATAAAAATATAAAAAATTATATCACTTATTACATTAACCAGGAAAGCCTTCAATAACAATTGTTTGCTTCCCATTAAATAATCACATAAATCTTCGACATCAACAAATCATGGTTGATACTCGTATCGTCTTACAATTTGTAGTGGAGCTGGAATCACTTATCAAACCATTTTTGTTTTATGTCACCTTGTATTGTTGCAGATCGAGATTAAGAAATAGTAAGAAATTAAACAGACCTACCACAAATTCATCTCAATTTACATCAATGTGTGTGAGTGTATGTGGTAAATAAATAAAGTTGTTAAAACAACTAAGTGGGTTATGGATGGATGACTGCAATATCGAGATTACCCATCTCATTAAAATTAAAACGCGTAATAATAAATAATAACGGAACTGGCATTGAATAATGGCTTAATGTGGCAATTTTTTATGTGCTGAACTGTGAAATTGAGCCATTTAAGAAAGTGTAGATAGATATCAGTAATTATTATTTGGCTAGCATATTTGAACCTCAGCGGGAGATACGTGATCTCACTCAAACATCTGGCTTTAGTGTTTCCACATCCATTAATTTTTGACTAAGTAGTCCTTAGAGTAGGTAATAAGAGGTTCGGAGCAAAAGAAATCACAATACCAGGCTCTTGAATCCTGGCTATCAACCTGTTTCATCATTGGTTTTTGATAGGTTAGTATGCTATACAAGGTGAGATTTGCTGTACAAAGGTAGGATAAATCCCCTACGTTTACCTCGGAACGGAGAAATTGACTAAAAATGAAGTTTGTTCAATGTCAAATACAACAAAACAATTTTTTCTAGGTTTAAAGCACTGTTTTTGATGGGGAAAAATACCGTTCAAGCAAAGCAGTGGCTTGATAAGTGTTATCCGGACTGTGTACCAGGAAAATTAACTATCATTGACTGGTATGCTAAATTTAAATGTGGTCGAACCACCACGGAGAATGCACCACGCTCTGGACGCCAAATGAAGCTGCGACTCCAGAAAACATAAAAAAATCCACCAAATTGTATTGAAAGACAATATAACGTGTTGGTTATATTTTACGCCAACATTTGTTCATGAAAAAAATGCTCTTTCACCAAGACAATGCGCTATATTGTTTGCAGACCTGCAATGAAGAAGTGATTGTCGAAACTGAAGCTTATTTTGAAGACAAAGATAAATCGTTCTACAAAAAAGGCATCGAAATGTTAGAGAGGCGTTGCACTGATTTTATCGCTCTAGAAGGAAATTCTGTTGATGAATAAAATGTATTCTCCCCAAAAAATAGTCTTGTCTTTGTTAGACCGGGAACTTTTCAGGCGATCATTCTACTTTTATGTTATCGATCCCAATCGTACTGATTTTATTCACCAACATTATTGAATATTTCTGCACTGCGTTTCATTTTAGGCTGGGACTGTTTCATTTGCGGCTCTAGCTTTCATTTCTATAATACATTATTAATATTGTACTTATAATAATAATTAGCTTCTGTTGAAGCTGGTTTAGCCGAATATTTTCTTCTGACACTAGCAGTATCACTTGTTGAAATGCAGCCAATAATTACGAAGACTCAAAACTGTATACACCACTTTTATCCTCTGGTTTCTATAATTCTATAATTTCCGAGTTTATAATTGCTACTTCGAACTCATCTGTGTTATACGTAACGTCACGAAGTCGTAATACATACTACTGAATTGTTGCCAATGCTCGCCGATAAATTACGCTACTCTAAATTAAATTTTTCCTTAACCATCACCTCACTATAAATTTGATGGTTTACAACCAACACTTTTAATTTACCCAATTTCCGAAATATTCGCGAAAATACTGGTAGTTATTTCACAAGAATAATTAAATATCCACATAAACTCTAGAAAACATTTAGGCGAAACTACATTTAAAATGTAAAAAGATTAAAATATTAGTTAATATATTTTATTAATCAATAACCAAATAACAAATATGATTTGAATTATATTTTAAAATTAATAATATAACATAAATTTGATATACGTGATCAAATTAACCTTAAAATTAAAATATGATTTGAAATGTGTTTACGACTTCATCGGAATACTAGTCGAGATTTTGAGAGTTGATCATCGATCTCACTATGTTTTTATATTAAATCTATCAAATGTCAATATCCAAGACGATTTTCAGAATTTTGTCATAGTTGCGTAAGGGAAAAACATGGCCTAGAAGCATAACCATTACTGTTTAAAGAGTTTTCACGACCACTTCGGAATATGCTCAAGACCTGCACTGTAGATACGAATATCTAGCGTGTGTTACGCGGTAGGAAAGATATGACGTACATCGTTGTTTGATTTGAGAGCCGCTATATTCAATTTACTGTTGTTGTTAATAAATAATCTGTTCTGTGAACAATACCATCTTAAAATTTATACCAGACAGTGACTAGGCGAATACAGCCTTCACTTGTACTGTATACATGCCTATAGTTTCATTACTGATTGCAAACATAGTCTAAAAGAAGGAAGACAATTTTTGGTGCTGATACCGTAATAAACTTGCATTGACGTTGAATTTTCGATGTAGATGATTTACGAAATTTAATTGGTACCTGAATTCATTAGTCCGATCCTAGTGTTTCCTGCGCTCTATGTCAATGTACTTGCAATACCGTACCGAATTATGAACACAGATATATCGTCATTTCCCCACCGCAACACACGTATATCTATTTCGGAATTCTAATTACTTATAAAACTAAATTAGGATTATTGTTGTCATAAGTGGTCCAGTTTATAAAGATTATACAAAAAAAAGTTCAACACTTCAACCGCTCAGTATATCACTTGGAAATTTTACGTCTAGAAGATATTCTTCACATTCGTCTTTGAAGACACCTCTCTGCCAACATATGGTTTTGGCCAAATCTGCAACTTTTTTAGGGTTGATTACTTATTTTTATTAATAGCTATCCCCGTTATCTATTGTTAGTAAGACTTTCCACGTGTTTAATTACATTGGCTCAACGATTTAATCAGTTGTTAAGCAGAAAGGCGCTCGATTATATTAACTATAACTAAATTTGTGCAGTTTGTTCTGAAGTTTTTAGTAAAACATTTTAAATATAAATCAGAATTTGACTAAAATCGGAATTAAATACAATCAAAACAATCTTTTTTATGAAAACAGAAGATACGCAAATTGTTTCACGGTGCATTAAATTTTGAATTTTTGTGTGCACTGTTGATGCAATTTAAAGTAAGAAGTTAATTTGTGTAATGTTTGATTATATTAGATAAAATTAATTGCAATATATAAATTGATATGCAATACCATATATGTACCATAAATAATAATTAATAAAACCATTATTGACCGTGCTGTGCTACTACGATGGTTCGTTTTCAATTCTGTCTCTTAATATTTATATTTTGTGTGGTCAAATTTCTTTTATCGGTATGTAAAACACGTAACATTAAGTTTCTTACTAATAATAAATTTTATTTAACTCCACAATTAGAAAAATTACGACATAATCGCGGAACGATTGGTATGCGCCACACCGCCAAACAGTATATGCCGCAACAAATCGTGCAATTTGCGACCGATCAATCGTAGTTTAACTTACGTTGATATAAGTTGCGATACCATTGAGATAATTGATAATTTGGCAGTTCAACTGACACTATACTATAAATTTGCTGAGTATCGTAAGTTTCTGTTGGACATTGAAGAAAATGTGTGTGGGTATTTGAGGAACAGAAATACAACACAACTTTTGAAAATTATATTGCCGCCCATTCTTAAAGTGTCGGGTATCAATTCTTGTCCGATAGCTAAAGTAAAATTTGACTGATTGATGTTAAATGATTGATATTAAATGATAATTTATTTTGTATAGGGTCATTTGGTGATACTTAAGGGTATGGACTTTAATATGGAATATACCGTACCTATCTTTCCTGCTGGACGGTATCGAATAGATATGTTTTTCACTAACAATAGGCGTACTATACTTAACGTCCAATTTTACTATACATTAAAGCCGACAAGTACTGCTAAATTGGAAATGGGTTAGCGTTAAAATGCAATTGTTGAAATTTTAATTTGTTACTTTTATTATATCCAAATTACTATTATTATTATTATGATTATCTTTATTTCAATTAAAATTATAAATGTAAGTGTAATTAAATTGTATGTAAGTGTATTAAAATTATAAAGCCCCTAGGTAAGGAAATACCTGTGTTGGATCACAATTAAATTAAGCAAGTAATTCAAATTAATTCTTATTCTCTAGTATCTATTGCTAAACAAAAGAAAAGTAATTATTGACAATTATTAAAAGATTAATATTGGAACTTTACAAGCTTAAATAATATTTAAAAAAAAGGAAAATATGCAGAGCTGTGTTAAAAATATTGATCAATATCATTTATATTAGACAGCCAAATTCATAATTCACGTTCGAATTGGTATTTGCGCTCTATTGTGAGAAGTTTTAAATGCTTTGGTAACATATGAAACCAGTAACGTGCCATAAAGAGATAAAAACGCCTATATTTTTCATTATTGCATCGAACACTAGCGCAAAGATTCTTGAATTCCTCATGTTATAAGTATGTATTACACGATCATGAAAACCTATGACTGCGAATAAAAAACACTTTAAAAACGTATAGATATCTTAATGGTAGAAGTCTGAGCTCACGGAAAAGTGGAACTGTGCTGGTCCTTACAGAACGGTTATAAATTAATTTAACAATCCGTTTCTGTGCAATATAGAGTTCTTCAATATGTGAAAAATAAATCCCACCCGAACTAGAGATGTCATACATAATTATCGATTCAACCAGGGCATGATAGAGTATTCTTAATATGGCCTGAGAGCAGAACGGGTTCAGATTGTGAAATTTAGAAACAACAACGATAACGCTTTTCCTAAGCCTAAGGCCTAAGTATTGAAACTCGTTCACACGTAGAAGTTGAAAGCACTGTAAAGAGCAGGGATTTCTGTTGCATAAGTAGCTATGAAACGTCAATATATTTGGGACAATTCCTACGTTAGGTTGTGAAAAATTCATAACTCTAGATTTATCGCTTACATCCAAACGATGGTAATAGAACCATTTACTAAGTTTTGATAAATCGCTTTGCAATGCCAGATCGTTGGCGAATGCTGTGGTCTGACTCAACAGATCGATATTGAAAATGGAATTAATGTAAATAAGAAATAGCAGAGGTCTAAGCACAGAGCCCTGGGGACACCACAACGCAAGTTACCTGGGTCATTGATAGAGATTTCCACTTTGACCACTTGACGACGATTTTTAAGATAACTACCAAACGAATCTAGTATGACGCATCTCACCCCTATGAACTTTAATTTCGTAAGCAGAATGTTGTGATCAACACTATCGAATGCTTTAGATAGATCTAGGAATAATGCAGTAAACTTTTGAGACTTATGTAACGGGTTAAACTTTAGCTACTGCTAAAGTCAACCCGGTTTCACAGAAATTTGCCGCTACCTGTATTCATCCCCAGCGGCATTAACCCGTAGCTCAGTCGGGAGAGGTTAATCGGTCGTGAAGATGGGGATGCACTGGTAACGGCCTAGATAACCGCATCAAAAAAAAACAAACATACAAAAAAAAAGGAAAAAGTGGGGTATCGGACCCCGAAGTAGTGGTTAACATGACCTGCTCATTACGCGGGCAGCATCAACCGTGGCTGTATTGGTAAAATGTTTAGAATAACATTTTACCCTAACCTAACTAGCCTAATTAAAACAATTTGGCCCATGGGCCCTAAAAGGTGGTGTTAGTAAGGGGAGGGGTTGATAGTGGTATGCTATCGATGGCAGCAGAAAGAAAAAGAGCCGCTTAGCGTCAACAATTTTCTTTCCGCCGGCAGCCGACGTCAACCCACTATCGTTATTTATTAGGTTAGTAACGCCTCCACACTTCGAACTTACCTGATAGATGTTCCTGCACCACACCAAAAAAACTCAAATTGAGCACCAAAATAACTAAACACGAAAAAAGTTCTTTATAATTAAGTTTATTTCCTTACACCAAACAGCAACTAAACAATTATGTACACTTATTAACAAACACCAAAATTATTATTATTGAATTTATTATTCCTATACACCTATTCGCACACTCCAAAAGCCGACTTAGCGTTGGTCTATATCAAAAACTGACCGTCTAGGAAAACTAAAAACTAAGCGACCACCGGTTGGTCTCTCTAAAAACTAACTGTCCCCAAAAAGCAAGAAAAATATTGTACCTATTTTGAGTTTCATAGGAAATTTTATGCGATCTCATCACAAAAATTACTATGAAAATTGTACAGCAACGTGACATCGATTTTGCTGAATCGATCCACGCGTAAATATTTTTTTCTTCAATTTCATTCGTTGAGGAAGTTCGAACAACAACAACCACAATGCTTTTCAATATTTGCATCGGTCATTGTCATTCACCTAATAAATAGATCAAGTACATTTATTATGTACGTAGGCAACGTAATCAAATTACGTTGATGTACATATCTGCGTTTACTTAACTGTGGCACATATGAAAAATTCTAAAGTGAATGAATCATATGATACCACTATAAATAAAGGCAAAGAAGAAATGTAGAAGGCCGACATGACGTTTGCTTGAATGGAATGTAGTTGAAGATATTATATTCGAGGTCATGCCGAAGAGGAAATAGATTTTGTTGGGATGGGTTGATAACGGAATTAGGTTTAATTCCGTTACACTTATTTATAGCCAAACAAATATTACTTAGAACGTGTAACAATGCCTCCTCAGTAGATTTTCCCGCTGTGAAACCGAATTGTTTCTCGTTTAGAAATTTAATCTTATCGAGATAATTGAGTATTCTGCGCTTCACCATTTTCTCAAATATTTAGATTAGAAAAAGTACATAAAAGAGCTATGGGTCTATAGTTATTAAGCTCCAACTCATCTCCTTTTTTATAACGCGTTTAATAGTTGTAGTTTTTAGTTTGACGATATAATAATCGTTCATAATGGATTGTCTTTTAATTTGATGCGCAGTGAATGTTCTGTGAACCGGCTCTATAGCTCCGATGAAATCTGACACTCCAATTTAGAAAGTGTATTAACAATGACAGCTTTAATATCATCGTGCTTCGTTCGTAGTCCAGCAATTGTTACACAAGCAGCATATTGAATTTGGTTTGGTTTATCCAATTGAGCGTCCTGTGCATGTATTTTAGTGTTTTGTATGTCAACTTGTTCTTCTAGCTTACTGATGCGATTTATCAAGGCACTATTTTCCAATTTTAAATTGTAATGATGGAACGAAACTCATTTAGTCTAGCCAATTTTTTAGTCATTTTCTTCAATTATTTCATGATATTAGTTAGGCTTCCATTGTATTCCGAATCAGAAGTATCAGTTTAGACTGGATACATCCTGACACTGTTCGCAAAACCAGTTTGCGGACCGATCTTTAATGCCAGACTTCAAAATGTCAATAACACGCAAAATGGTCAGTTTGATTTACACGAATTATGTAAATCAATAAATGAACTGAAAACTCGGTTCGAAAGATTCGAGAATAGGGCGATTCAAGAAAGATCTAGATCTCGTAATAGAAATCGTTCACGATCAAGTTCTAGATCTCGCTCAGTGAATCATCCTATGTGTTGGTATCACTATAAATTTGGTAACATGGCTACCTTCAAGACGGGTGACAATCAAACAAATTAATTTCCTCCACCATCGTTACGGCAGATGCTGGGGTAACCGCAGTTCGCCGTTTATTCATTAAGTGCAAAAATAATAACTTAACTTTCTTGATCGACATAGGCGCTGACATTTCTGTCATACCTGCGTCCTCATTCCAAAATCTTTTTGAAGACCAACATCTTCATTTAACTGCAGCAAATGGATCAAAACTTATGGATAAAAACTCCTGTTATTACATTTGGGACTTCGTCGAGAATTTCGACACACATTCATTGAGGTAACAGTAAATAAGCCCATCATTGGTGCTGATTTCTTGGTGAAGTTTGGTTTAACGGCCGACTTAAAAAATAAGCGCTTGGTCAATCCAGCAACAACCATAACTACCACAGGAACAATCTCTACAGTAAGTTCGCCATCACCACGAATTTATAAGATAAAGGGTTTATATGGATCATTGCTTAAGGAATTTCCTGAACTTACTCAAGAACCAAGATACCACTTGCCCGTGAAGCATAATGTACTTCAGAGAATGGTGTCAGAAGGCCAACTTACATTTTGCAAACCACGTCGTCTTGATCCAACAAAATTTTCATTAGCTAAGGATGCTTTCCGACATATGCAGCAAAACTTAGGTCCGTGCAAACAATCATCATCGTCAACCTGTTCTCCACTTCATTTGGTATCTAAAAAAGGACAAAATGATTGGAGACCATGCGGTGAGTACAGACGTTTGAATGCAGTAACTATACCAGATAGGTATCCGCTACCTCACATCCACGATTTTTCAAGACATTTGGATGGATGTAAATTTTTTTTTAAAATTGATCTTTGCCGTGCTTATCACCAAATTCCAGTAGCAAAAGAAGATCAATTCAAAACTGCGATAACAACTCTGTTCGGAATGTTTGATTTCTGTCGCATGACTTTTGGTCTCAGAAACGCAGTTCATTGATGAAGTAACTAAGGATTTAGATTTTCTTTTTGCTTATGTCGAGATGACATACTCGTTGCAAGCAAAACACCTGAAGAACATGTCGAACACGTACGCATACTTTTCAAGCGATTATCTGATTATGGTATCAATATCCGCTTGGCTAAATGTTCGGTGTGACGAATCTAAATTTCTTAAGTCACGAGATTTCCAGCAATGAAATTAAACCATCGAGTGACAGAATCACTGCGATTAAAGAATTTCCGCATCCAACCACAATCCGTCAAATTCAACGTATTGTGGGTTTGGTTAATTATTATCATCGATTCTTAGCACACTTGGCCGATCAATTAGTGTCAATTTATAATCAAATGAACTCTTTGCTTAAACTAGGTAAAATAGCTATCTTCTCTTGGCCTTCAGATTGCCTAATAGCTTTCGAGACAATAAAAAATTCACTCGCAAACTGCATGTTATTGGCACATCCAAAAGAAAACACCGTATATTGCATTAGGACTGATGCTTCTAAAACGGCATGTGGGGGTGTGTATTAGAACAATTAAACGAAAATGAGTGGCAACCTTTAGCATTTTTTTCAAAAAAGTTTTCATCTGCAGAACAAAAATATTCCACTTTTGATCGGGAATTATTAGCGATCTTCGTTAGAATAAAGAAATTTAGGCATTTTATCGAAGGACGTGAAGTAAGGATTTATACTGATCATAAACCATTAGTGACTGCAATTAATTCAAAAACGGAACGAAGTCCGAGACAAACTCGTCATTTGGAATTTATTGACAGTTCATAACTGATATTCGTCACGTGAGTGGCCTAGAAAATGTGGTAGCTATGGTTTTGACATCGAGAAATTAATTCAATTACAGGCACAAGATCCAGAACTAAAAGGATACTTAGACGGTCTCACCGGAAAATAATTCGAGGTCAATATTGTGTGAAACTTCAACCACTTCAGCTCGACCTTATATCCCAGAACCAATAAGACGTCACATTTTTGACGGTGTCCATAACTTAATACACCCAGGTGTTAGAGCTACAAGAAAAACGCTAGCATCAAAATATTTTTGGCCTTCAATGAACAAGGACAGTTCTTATTGGGCAAAAACTTGCAATGATTGCCAAAAAGCCAAATTCACAAGGTATACTCGATCGGAATTTCAAAGAATCGATTTACCCTCGGGACGGTTTGACAAAATTCACATCGATTTAGTAGGTCCGTTAGCACCATCAAATGGTAACATCTAAATACTTACTATTATCAATCGTTTCACTAGGTGAACTGAAGCTATTCCCCTTCAGGATTCTACCGCTCAAACTGTCGCGAAAGTTTTATTATCTAACTTCATTGCTAGATTTGGTATTCCACTAGAACTTACTAGTAGAATTGGTCCCCAATTCGAATCATGTCAAGAATTGACGAAAATGTTGGGAATTCATAAAATTAGAATGACTCCGTATCATTCGCAATCTAACGGGATTATCGAGCGATTCCATCGCAATCTAAAATAAATCCTAATCGCTCGTGGCAACACAGTTAATTGGGTTGAGGAACTTCCGCTTGTGTTATTGGGAGTTCAGACAGCAATTAAAGACGATTTGAATTGTTCCGCGGATGAGTTGGTCTACGGACAAACACTCAGAGTGCCCGGAGACTAAATCTAATTCCAACGGATACACGTTCCCAGACCCAAATCAATATCTACATTCCAAAAGATTTGTTAAATTGTGAGTGTGTTTTCGTTCGAGTCGACAAGGTGAAACCAACCTTAGCACCTCCTTACGATGGTCCTTACAAAGTGGTCAAACGATTACGAAAACACTTTGTAATCGAAATCAAAGGAAACAATAATTCGATTTCTATCGACCGTTTAAAACCGGCATATGGTGTAGAGGCCGTTGAACAAGTAAATACCTCAATACTTCAACGGCATAAACGAAGTTTCAGTACAATAGACACAACACAACTGATTATAAACAATATTTAAAATTAATTGTATATTATGCAACTTTATATTCAATTTTTTTTACTTGATGTCTCACAATTTTCCATTGATCCTTCTCCCTTCGCAAAATAAATCAAATTACGCGATATCTTTTTGTCCGATTTCAAATTTGAATTTGCGTAACATAAAAAATTAACATTTTTTCCTTGGAAGAGGAGTGATGTGGATGTCAAAAAGTATGCCTCGGCATCCAACATTTCCCAATCCAAGAATTAATACACATATGACGGATAAATGCATAAGAGGTGAATGCCTCAAAATTGCTTGCATTATTTGTAAATATAAAAACTAAAAATTAGGTAAAGCGTGTCGCGTTTCTTTTATTTTATTTTCATTCTTACGACATTGCCGCAATCTAAAACAAGCAATCGTTTACATTACGGTCAATGTCGTATTTACTAATTTCTATGTGTATTGTGTATATACTCGTATATGTATGCTTATTTTCACATTCTTCCTTTTCTTACTCTATTTTATAATTACAACATATTAATTCGTTGAACTCGCGTATTGTGAGTTCACGAAAAACATAATAAGAACTTTTGAGTTAACTTAAGTTAAGTTAAGAAAGACGAACAGTGTGCTCGAGCTTGTTCCAAAAGAATTAATAATAATAATTATTAAATAAAATAAATATAATTTTTATAACTTAAATTATATTCTAAAATAAATTTCAAAGTACTGAATTTATACGATCCAGGCCAAATTTGAGGGTATAGATTTTATTAGAACTTTGTGGGTCGACTTGGGTGAACAGATATTACCATTACCTAACTTTGCCTTTACTGCTATCAGTTATTAGGAAAACAATTAGAAAAATATGGAACTCTGTGTAGTATTTTTCAAGTGTTAGTGAGAGCGGCATTTTTAATCCAAACCAAATTTGAAGGAGTATTTTTCCAGTTTATTAAAACTAAGGAAGGCTGGCTATTCAAGCATATCATACAAATACTCGGTTGTTCGCTAATATTAAATAATTTTAATTTTTTTAGAATCGCCTAAATCCTTGCAATTCACTAACACTGTCTCACTTTTATTGGTATTTGTTATTTAGTGTAAACTTTACATCTCTATATAAGCGTGTGAAATTTTTCTTAAAATTGTACTAAGCGCCATTTTTTTATCTAGTAGAAAATTAGGATAAACTTCACATGCATCAAACATTAGATTTTCAGTTTCGATTTCATATTATGTAGAACATCCGTGCATCAACAATTCATGTGAATTATTATGATAACTCACTAAATTTATTCTTAAAAATCTTCATCTTATTCATACTGGGTTCGATTCCCGTGCAAATTATTTGTAGTTATCTATTTAATATTTTTCGCCATATTTAATACTGAATTAATTGATTAATTCAACTTTGATCAAAACGAAGATGAGGTTATTTCTATTACTTCGCACGTCAAAGCCCCTCTCTCAAGTTAAACTCGTTTATAGTGGAGCCTTCCAACGCAGCTTGTATTACAGAAACTTTAATATCTTGAGAAACGCTCTTTTAAATAAGGTATAATAATTATGACCATTTAGTTAGAAAGTATTTCAAATTTAAACAAAACTTTTAGAAATCTATTTTGTTAAGAGATTTTTTTGTTTCTTTACCATTTAACTCTTAATAATTACTCTACGCTAGTAAAGATATTTTGAAACATATGTCAGATTGCTAGCTTTCAGAAAAGCTAACTGTTGGTCATATTTGCTACATTATGTTTTCTAACGAATGTGAACTTTTACTAGCATTAAATAATATTAGTTACAAATGTTTACAGTAAATGCATAAACTACATACATTGCAAATTTATCAATGGAACTTCTTGTAGAAGTTCGTCAAATTACTTTTTTAATGTTTCACCTGCGTTTTGATCAAGGAATCCAACGATATCATTGGTGTCAGCTACTATAGGGACACCCTGTATATAACATAAAGTGTGCTCATTGTGTTGCAATATTCAGTCGCCATGGCCTGATGAGGTGATTGAATTTTTGTATGATCTTATCAGATCGAAACTGGATATTACTTCTATTACACAGCTTCATCGAAATTCTAGCTTGAAAATAATAACTTGATGAAAAATATCAAAATGGTTTATTTGCTAACTGAAAACAGTTCAGTCCATGTGTTTGAATGCTCTAGAGAGGCCTTTGAGAGCTGAAAGTCAGAAGAATGTAAGACAATTAAGAAGGTTATTTAAAATTTTTGGTGCTGATACGGTAATAAGTTTGCGTCGCATCGACGTTGAATTTTTGATCATGAGCGTTTCAATAACTAACTACAAGCATGGCCTGAACGCAAGGGCGTTACATAATTAATTTATATAGGAATAGGCGTGCGCGCTAAAATTCAGTAGGAGCAAATACAAATAAACCAAGTTTTAAGTTTTGGCTGATCTGGTCTAAGTAACTAAAGGCGATATGTAGCCTTTCTTCTATTTGATGTGTTACGAAATTTAGCCGATACCGTTTCATTCACTAGTTTAATCCTAGAGGTTCCTACTTTATTTCAATTAGAGCTTGTAATACCGGACCAAATTACAAATACAGATATATCGTTACTTCTCCATCGCAACACTAGTATATGTATGTAAAGGGTATTTTTTTAGAGGTTCACATCTTTGTTTTGTTCGACAACCGATTTGACAGCTGACATTTGATTTGTCATTAGTTTGATTTGCCATTTCATAATGACCAGTCACACACCAGAGCAACGCTTACAAATTATTGAATTTTTCTTTATCAAAATAATGATTCTGTTCTCCAAACTGTGTTCTGTTCTCCTAGAAAGACCCAAATCAATCAATTCGACGTCGTCCTCAGCCACTGGAGATGTGTCCATCCACTTTATGGAAGATTTTATCTAAGGATATTGGTTTACGTGCTTACAAAATTCAACTTGGGCCGGAATTAAAGCCATCCGACAATCGTACGCGCCGCCAATTCGGCCAATGGGCTGAAGCACAAATTAATATTGATGTTGATTTTCCATCAAGCTCACTTTTGGTTGAATGGATACGTTAAGAAACAGAATTGTCGGATTTGGAGGGAAGACAATCCACAAGCCTTTGTCGAAACACCATTACATCCGGAGAAAATTACTGTTTGGTACGCTTTATGAGCCGGCGGAATCATTGGTTCATATGTCTTCAAAACCGATGATGGGCGAAATGTTACAGTCAACGGTGAACGGTATAGAGACATGATTTCTAATTTTTTGTACCCCAATTGACTGGCATAAATCTTGCTGATACATGGTTCTAACAGGACGATACCACATGCCCCACAGCGCGGGATACTAATTTACTCAAATAAACATTTGGTGAAAGACTAATTTCACGTAATGGTCCTGTTAATTGACCACCGATATCGTGTGATCCATTCGAGTCCATCATCCACGCCGATAAAGCAAAGACGATTGAACCCTTGGAACATAACATTCGGCGAGTTATTAGCAAAATACGGCCGCAATTGCTGCGAAGAGTGATCGAAAATTGGACTGCTAGATTACGCCGTGTACGCGCCAGCTGTGGCGGCCACATGGACGAAGTCATATTCAAGCATTAATGGCATAAAATTATCTATCCAACAAAGCAAGTTTCACTGATATTCAAAATGTTTATCTTTGTTCTATTTTAATTTAAAATTGTGAACCTCTAAAAAACACCCTTTATTTCAGAATTCTAATTATTTACGTCCCTTAAGCTAGCAGAACCCATACAGCAGAACATTACAAGATAGTATGAATAATTTTAGGCTAATAATAGGCTAATTAAATGCTCTACTAAATAATTTTGGGCTCCACCCCTTCCAACAAAAACGATGGGTTCTGCTAGCTTTAGAAAAAGTTAGCAGAACCCATATCGAAAAATATTTTAAAAAAAAATTGGAAAATTCAAGGTTAATTTTAGGCTAATTAAATGCCCTATGTAAATTTTATTATTCTGCTCATTCTTGAAAAGGCATAAGGTTTTATCATTTCAGAGCTAGCAGAACCCAAATCGAAAATCGAACCAAATCCGAAATTATAACCCAAAACAAGATCAACTAACATACAAATTATTTTAGGCTCATTATGGCCTAATCAAATACCCCATTAAAAAATTTTGGGCTCCACTAGTTCTTGATCAAACTTCAGGTCATTTAATCTAAAGCTAGCAGAACCCAAATCGAAAATCGGACCAAAGCCGAAATTAGAACCCAAAACAAGATCAATTAACATACAACTAATTTTAGGCTCATTATGGCCTAATCAAATGTCCCATTAAAAAATTTTGGACCACTAGTTCTTGACCAAACTTCAGGTCATTTAATCTAAAGCTAGCAGAAACCAAATCGAAAATCGGACCAAAACCGAAATTAGAACCCAAAACAAGATCAATTAACATACAAATAATTTTAGGCTCATTATGGCATAATAAAATACCTCATTAAAACATTTTGGGCTCCACTAGTTCTTGACCAAACTTCAGGTCATTTAATCTAAAGCTAGCAGAACCCAAATCGAAAATCGGACCAAAACCGAAATTAGAACCCAAAACAAGATCAATTAACATGCAAATAATTTTAGGCTCATTATGGCCTAACCAAATGTCCCATTAAAAAATTTTGGGCTCCACTAGTTCTTGACCAAACTTCAGGTCATTTAATCTAAAGCTAGCAGAACCCAAATCGAAAATCGGACCAAACCCGAAATTAGAACCCAAAGCAAGATCAATTAACATGCAAATAATTTTAGGCTCATTATGGCCTAACCAAATGCTCCATTAAAAAATTTTGGGCTCCACTAGTTCTTGACCAAACTTCAGGTCATTTAATCTAAAGCTAGCAGAACCCAAATCGAAAATCGGACCAAAACCGAAATTAGAACCCAAAACAAGATCAATTAACATACAAATAATTTTAGGCTCATTGTGGCCTAATCAAATACCTCATTAAAAAATTTTGGACTCCACTAGTTCTTAACCAAACTTCAGGTCATTTAATCTAAAGCTAGCAGAACCCAAATCGAAAATCGGACCAAAACCGAAATTAGAACCCAAAACAAGATCAATTAACATGCAAATAATTTTAGGCTCATTATGACCTAACCAAATGCCCCATTAAATAATTTTGGGATCCACTAGTTCTTGACCAAACTTCAGGTCATTTAATCTAAAGCTAGCAGAACCCAAATCGAAAATCGGACCAAACCCGAAATTAGAACCCAAAACAAGATCAATTAACATACAAATAATTAGGCTCATTATGGCCTAACCAAATGCTCCATTAAAAAATTTTGGGCTCCACTAGTTCTTGACCAAACTTCAGGTCATTTAATCTAAAGCTAGCAGAACCCAAATCGAAAATCGGACCAAAGCCGAAATTAGAACCCAAAACGAGATCAATTAACATGCAAATAATTTTAGGCTCATTGTGGCCTAACCAAATGCCTCATTAAAAAATTTTGGGCTTCACTAGTTCTTGACCAAACTTCAGGTCATTTAATCTAAAGCTAGCAGAACCCAAATCGAAAATCGGACCAAAACCGAAATTAGAACCCAAAACAAGATCAATTAACATACAAATAATTTTAGGCTCATTATGGCCTAATCAAATACCCCATTAAAAAATTTTGGGCTCCACTAGTTCTTGACCAAACTTCAGGTCATTTAATCTAAAGCTAGCAGAACCCAAATCGAAAATCGCACCAAAACCGAAATTAGAACCCAAAACAAGATCAATTAACATACAAATAATTTTAGGCTCATTATGGCCTAATCAAATACCTCATTAAAAAATTTTGGACTCAACTAGTTCTTGACCAAACTTCAGGTCATTTAATCTAAAGCTAGCAGAACCCAAATCGAAAATCGGACCAAAGCCGAAATTAGAACCCAAAACAAGATCAATTAACATACAAATAATTTTAGGCTCATTATGGCCTAATCAAATACCTCATTAAAAAATTTTGGGCTCCACTAGTTCTTGACCAAACTTCAGGTCATTTAATCTAAAGCTAGCAGAACCCAAATCGAAAATCGGACCAAAACCGAAATTATAACCCAAAACAAGATCAATTAACATACAAATAATTTTAGGCTCATTATGGCCTAATCAAACGCCTTAATTAAAAATTTTGGGCTCCACTAGTTCTTGACCAAACTTCAGGTCATTTAATCTAAAGCTAGCAGAACCCAAATAAATTGATAGATATTTCCGTAAAAGGTCATAGGATTTTTCTGTATGTTGGTTGGGTGATCGAAGACACTCCAACGAATCTAATGACATACGTCACGGCACCATTAATCGCTTTTGACATTAATATCAGCACAAAGTGCAAGCCGTTCAATCTATACTCGTAAATCGCATGGAAGGTAATACGGAAAATGAGATATTTCCGTAAAAGGTCATAGGATTTTTCTGTATGTTGGTCGGGTGATAGAAGACACTCCAACGAATCTAACGATATACGTCACGGTACCATTAATCGCTTTTAACATTAATATCAGCACCAAGTGCAAGCCGTTCAATCTATACTCGTAAATCGCATGGAAGGTAATACGGAAAATGAGATATTTCCGTAAAAGGTCATAGGATTTTTCTGTATGTTGGTCGGGTGATAGAAGACACTCCAACGAATGTAACGATATACGTCACGGTACCATTAATCGCTTCTAATATTAATATCAGCACCAAATGCAAGCCGTTCAATCTATACTCGTAAATCGCATACGGGTAGAAATATTTTTTATTTGGAATTTATTTACAAATCTGAAACTTATGTTTAGCCTTCTTTAGTTTTTTTTTGGCCCAGATGGCCATATTTCAGGGCTTCTTCAAAACCCTGTTTATGAATCTCAGTTCCATCCAGCATTCCCAATCCCATCATAATCGTTTAAGAATTGATCGAGTTCGGTCCCTAGCGGCTATATTTCAGAATTCCTTCCAAAAATCATTTAAGAATCCTATTTTCATCCAACATAGCCAATTCCATCATAATCTGTTAAGAATTGATCGAGTTCCGTCCAAAGTGGTCATATTTTAGAACTCCTTCCCAAAATAATTTAAGAATCCCATTTCCATCCAGTATATCCAATCCGATCATAATCGGTTAAGAAATGGCTGAGTTCCGTCCCAGGTGGCCATATTCCAGAAGTTCCTCTCAAAATCAATTAAGAATCCCATTTACATCCAACATACCCAATCCGATCATAATCGGTTAAGAAATTGCTGAGTTCCGTCCCAGGTAACCATATTCCAGAACTTTTTCCCAAAACCAATTAAGAATCCAATTTCCATTCAGCATATATCCAATCCCATCATAATCGGTTAAGAATTGATCGAGTTCCGTCCCAGGTGGCCATATTCCAGAATTTCTTCCAAAAATAATTTAAGAATCCCATTTTAACCAACATTCCCAATCCCACCATAATCGGCTAAGAAATGGCTGAGCTCTGTCCTAGATTAAATTCGATCGAATCGATTAAATTAAAAAACATTCGGATTTAACGGACATCCCCAATTAGTCCATTAAATCGAGCGTTTACTGTACGTATGTCAAATATTACAAATATTATAATTCATTATAACGAGAGATTAACTAATACATACTCATGATAAAATAGTCAGGACAATTTTAGGGCAAACTTCACGCTCGTGGACACACGCGTGAAGTTTGTCCTAAATTTGTCCTAAATTTTGTTTTTGTAATTTTAGGACAAAGTTAGGACAAAGTCCCAATTTACATATAAAATAATTTTAAAATTTAAAATTCGTTATAACGAGAGTTTAACCCATACATACACATTTCTTAAGGTTAGGATGAAGTTAGGACATACTTCACACCCGTATTGGGGCATCTGATTAGGCCATAATGAGCCTAAAATTATTTGCATGTTAATTGATCTTGTTTTGGGTTCTAATTTCGGTTTTGGTGCGATTTTCGATTTGGGTTCTGCTAGCTTTAGATTAAATGACCTGAAGTTTGGTCAAGAACTAGTGGAGCCCAAAATTTTTTAATGGGGTATTTGATTAGGCCATAATGAGCCTAAAATTATTTGTATGTTAATTGATCTTGTTTTGGGTTCTAATTTTGGTTTTGGTCCGATTTTCGATTTGGGTTCTGCTAGCTTTAGATTAAATGACCTGAAGTTTGGTCAAGAACTAGTGGAGCCCAAAATTTTTTAATGGGGCATTTGGTTAGGCCACAATGAGCCTAAAATTATTTGCATGTTAATTGATCTTGTTTTGGGTTCTAATTTCGGCTTTGGTCCGATTTTCGATTTGGGTTCTGATAGCTTTAGATTAAATGACCTGAAGTTTGGTCAAGAACTAGTGGAGCCCAAAATTGTTTAATAAGGCATTTGATTATGCCATAATGAGCCTAAAATTATTTGTATGTTAATTGATCTTGTTTTGGGTTCTAATTTCGGTTTTGGTCTGATTTTCGATTTGGGTTCTGCTAACTTTAGATTAAATGACCTGAAGTTTGGTCAAGAACTAGTGGAGCCCAAAATGTTTTAATGGGACATTTGGTTAGGCCATAATGAGCCTAAAATTATTTGTATGTTAATTGATCTTGTTTTGGGTTCTAATTTCGGTTTTGGTCCGATTTTCGATTTGGGTTCTGCTAGCTTTAGATTAAATGACCTGAAGTTTGGTCAAGAACTAGTGGAGCCCAAAATTATTTAATGGGGCATTTGGTTAGGTCATAATGAGCCTAAAATTATTTGTATGTTAATTGATCTTGTTTTGGGTTCTAATTTCGGTTTTGGTGCGATTTTCGATTTGGGTTCTGCTAGCTTTAGATTAAATGACCTGAAGTTTGGTCAAGAACTAGTGAAGCCCAAAATTTTTTAATGGGGTATTTGATTAGGCCATAATGAGCCTAAAATTATTTGTATGTTAATTGATCTTGTTTTGGGTTCTAATTTTGGTTTTGGTCCGATTTTCGATTTGGGTTCTGCTAGCTTTAGATTAAATGACCTGAAGTTTGGTCAAGAACTAGTGGAGCCCAAAAATTTTTAATGGGGCATTTGATTAGGCCACAATGAGCCTAAAATTATTTGCATGTTAATTGATCTTGTTTTGGGTTCTAATTTCGGCTTTGGTCCGATTTTCGATTTGGGTTCTGCTACCTTTAGATTAAATGACCTGAAGTTTGGTCAAGAACTAGTGGAGCCCAAAATTTTTTAATAAGGCATTTGATTATGCCATAATGAGCCTAAAATTATTTGTATGTTAATTGATCTTGTTTTGGGTTCTAATTTCGGTTTTGGTCCGATTTTCGATTTGGGTTCTGCTAGCTTTAGATTAAATGACCTGAAGTTTGGTCAAGAACTAGTGGAGCCCAAAATGATTAATGGGACATTTGGTTAGGCCACAATGAGCCTAAAATTATTTGTATGTTAATTGATCTTGTTTTGGGTTCTAATTTCGGTTTTGGTCCGATTTTCGATTTGGGTTCTGCTACCTTTAGATTAAATGACCTGAAGTTTGGTCAAGAACTAGTAGAGCCCAAAATTTTTTAATGGGGTATTTGATTAGGCCATAATGAGCCTAAAATTATTTGTATGTTAATTGATCTTGTTTTGGGTTCTAATTTTGGTTTTGGTCCGATTTTCGATTTGGGTTCTGCTAGCTTTAGATTAAATGACCTGAAGTTTGGTCAAGAACTAGTGGAGCCCAAAAATTTTTAATGGGGCATTTGATTAGGCCACAATGAGCCTAAAATTATTTGCATGTTAATTGATCTTGTTTTGGGTTCTAATTTCGGCTTTGGTCCGATTTTCGATTTGGGTTCTGCTAGCTTTAGATTAAATGACCTGAAGTTTGGTCAAGAACTAGTGGAGCCCAAAATTTTTTAATAAGGCATTTGATTATGCCATAATGAGCCTAAAATTATTTGTATGTTAATTGATCTTGTTTTGGGTTCTAATTTCGGTTTTGGTCCGATTTTCGATTTGGGTTCTGCTAGCTTTAGATTAAATGACCTGAAGTTTGGTCAAGAACTAGTGGAGCCCAAAATGATTAATGGGACATTTGGTTAGGCCATAATGAGCCTAAAATTATTTGTATGTTAATTGATCTTGTTTTGGGTTCTAATTTCGGTTTTGGTCCGATTTTCGATTTGGGTTCTGCTACCTTTAGATTAAATGACCTGAAGTTTGGTCAAGAACTAGTAGAGCCCAAAATTTTTTAATTGGGCATTTGGTTAGGCCATAATGAGCCTAAAATTATTTGCATGTTAATTGATCTTGTTTTGGGTTCTAATTTCGGGTTTGGTTCGATTTTCGATTTGGGTTCTGCTAGCTTTAGAAAAAATGACCTGAAGTTTGGTCAAGAACTAGTGGAGCCCAAAATGTTTTAATGAGACATTTGGTTAGGCCATAATGAGCCTAAAATTATTTGCATGTTAATTGATCTTGTTTTGGGTTCTAATTTCGATTTTGGTGCGATTTTCGATTTGGGTTCTGCTAGCTTTAGATTAAATGACCTGAAGTTTGGTCAAGAACTAGTGGAGCCCAAAATGTTTTAATGAGACATTTGGTTAGGCCATAATGAGTCTAAAATTATTTGTATGTTAATTGATCTTGTTTTGGGTTCCAATTTCGGATTTGGTTCGATTTTCGATTTGGGTTCTGCTAGCTCTGAAATGATAAAACCTTATGACTTTTCAAGAATGAGCAGAATAATAAAATTTACATAGGGCATTTAATTAGCCTAAAATTAACCTTTAATTTTCCAATTGTTTTTAAAATATTTTTCGATATGGGTTCTGCTAACTTTTTCTAAAGCTAGCAGAACCCATCGTTTTTGTTGGAAGGGGTGGAGCCCAAAATTATTTAGTAGAGCATTTAATTAGCCTATTATTAGCCTAAAATTATTCATACTATCTTGTAATGTTCTGCTGTATGGGTTCTGCTAGCTTAAGGGACGTAATTATTTATAAAACTATTTTAGGCATGTTGTTAAGTGGTCCAGTTTATAAAGATCAGACAAATAAAAGTTCCAACACTTCAACCGTTCAGTATATCACTTAGAAAATATTACTTCTAGAAGATATTCTTCACCTCCGTCTTCGAAGACAACTACCTGCTTGTCTATGGTTTTAGCCAAATCTGCGGTAGGGTTGATTCCTTATCTTTATTAATAGCCATGTCTTGTAAGTAATACTTTTATAAGTGCTCCATTTAATTGGTACATTCAGTGAATCAAATAAAGTTGATTCCCATTCAACGATTTATTCAGTTTTTAAGCAGTAAGGTGCTTCAATATATTCAACATTAATGGGAAAATATGTTCAACTACATTCGTGCAGCTTGTTCTGAAATTATCAGTGAATATATTTTAAATAAAATTTAAAAGTTTTAAATAAATAAATTAACAAATTTAATCAAAAAATTCTACTTTTATGAATACAGAAGGTAGGCAAATTGTTTCACGGTGCAATAAATTTGTATGTGCCCTGTTGAAGCAATTTAAAATAAGAAGTTAATTTGTGTACTGCTTGATTATATTAGATCCAATTAATTGGAATATATAAATTAATATGCAATACCATATATGTACCATAAAAAATAATTAATAAAATCATTATTGACCGTGCTGTACTACTACGATGGTTCGTTGGCAATTCTGTCTCTTAATATTTATATTTTGTGTGGCAAAATTTCTTTTATCGGTATGTAAAACACGTAACATTAAGTTTCTTACTAATAATAAATTTTATTTAATCCCACAATTACAAAAATTACGATATAAACGCAGAACGATTGATATGCATCACACCGCCAAACAGTCTATGCCGCAACATATCGTGCAATGTGCGACCGATCAATCGTAATTTAACTTACGTTGATGCTAGTTGCGATACAGTTAACCAATTGAGAATATGTTCATGCGAATGACACTATACTATAAATTTGCTGAGTATCGTAAGTTTCTGTTGGACATCGAAGAAAATTTATGTGGTTATTTGAGGAACAGAAATACAACACAACTTTTGAAAATTATAGTGCCGTCCGTTCTTGAAATGTCAGGTATCAAATCTTGTCCGATGGCTAAGGTAAAATCTGAACATTATTGTGGAATATACCATGCCATTCTTTCCTGCTGGACGTTATCGAGTAGATTGTTTTTTCACTAACAATACTGACGTGGTATTTAACAACAAATTTCTCGTTGCATTAAAGTCGACAGGTACAGCTAAACTGGAAATAGGTTAAGAATAAAATTAATTAATAATTTTGATGTTTTGAAATAATAATACCTGATACTTTAGTATATTAATTAATATCTGATACATTAGATTTGCTTTAGAAAAACATGACATCATAATAATTAAAAAATTTGGTCTAAATTATCTTAAAAACTTTGGCCTCACTAATATCTCCTACACGAATACTTGATAATTTTACTGACTTTCTGAAACGAGACCTGCACCATCATCTCTGATGACTTGTCAACGTCTGAGAGGAATGTCATTCGTTCCATCTTTGGTCCAATTAAAGTGTCGAAAAGCGAATACCGGATTCATACGAACTCCGAGATAGAGCAACTTCTTGGAGGCAGCGATATTATAGGATTCATCAAATCTACTCGAGTTAGATGACTGGGCCACGTTACTAGGTAGCCACAACAACGTATGATAAATAAAGTGTTTCAACAACAGCAACCGGTGTACGTCGCAGAGAAAGACTGCCCTGGTATGAGAATATTGAACAAGGATTGAAGAATTTTTAAGCTGCATTTTTAAAACTAATAATGTTTTTTTTGTAATTTTGAAACATTCGTGTAACAGATATTAGTTAGGCCAGAATTTTAAAGAGTAATTTAGAACAAATTTTTTAATTATTTAAAGCTTTTGAAATATTAATTAAAATAATGAATATCTGTACCTGGCACTATCACGTATTATTATTTCTTTCACTAGTTTGGATATAATGACAGTAACTATTTAAAATTTTAATAATTTTATTATCACGTTTACCCATTTCCAATTTAGCAGTGCCTCCTGACTTTAATGCTAAATAAAATTTGCTGCTAAATACTGTGAGCCTATTGTTAGTGTAGTACATAGGTATCAACTCGATAACGTCCAGCAGGAAGGAAAGTCCAGGGATATTCAATATTATAGTTCAGACCCTTAATTACTGCAAGATGACGCACAAGAATTGATATCCGACACATCAAGAATGGCCGGCATTACAATTTTCAAAAATTGTGTTGTATTTCTGTTCCTTAAATAACCACACTAATTTTATTCGATGTCCAACGGAAACTTACGATACTCAGCAAATTTATAGTATAGTGTCATTCGCATGAACATATTCTCAATTGGTTAACGGTATCGCAACTTATATCAACGTAAGTTAAACTACGATTGATCGGTCGCACATTGCACGATATGTTGCGGCATATACTATTTGGCGGTGTGATGCATACCAATCGTTCCGCGATTATGTCGTAATTTTTCTAATTGTGGAGTTAAATAAAATTTATTATTAGTAAGAAACTTAGTGTTAAGTGTTTTACATACCGATAAAAGAAATTTTACCAAACAAAGTATAAATATTAAGAGACAGAATTGTCAACGAACCATCGTAGTAGTACAGCACGGTCAATAATGATTTTATTAATTATTATTTATGGTACATATATGGTATTGCATATCAATTTATATATTCCAATTACTTTTATCTATTATAATCAAACATTACACAAATTAACTTTTTACTTTAAATTGCATCAACAGTGCACACAAAAATTCAAAATTTAATGCACCGTGAAACAATTTGCCTAGACTTTCTGTTTTCATAAAAGTAGATTTTTTTGATTATATTTAATTCTGCTTTTAGTAAAATTCTGATTTACTTATATTTAAAATATGTTCACTATAAATTTACTACTACCAAAGACTAAAGAGTAATTTGAAATTATTTTGTTGAAATAATTACTTTTTTGTAAAGTACAATCAATATCAATTCGGCAATAATTGTTTGCTTAATTATTTATATTTATTTATTACAACTGATTTATAAATCCTCTAGTAATTTAACTTTCAAAATATTCTCGTTTTGAGAAGTGCAGCCCTTTGGCTAGTCCCCTTTACAGTTTTATTATGTTTTTGGCCTATCCAGATTAGATCTAGTAAATCTTGCGGGTTTTCTTCGCAGCCGTCTTACTGAGTTTGTGTCATCCAGTACAGGATTTATCTCAGCATTTTGAAGTAGACTAATACGTTGCATGTGTTTTTTTCACAAATTTGCTTATCTCTTTACTGACGAAATCTATCTGCAGATCTCTAGGAAGGTTGCCATTTCTTATGTGCCACGTGCATTGCCTATTCCAAGTAGGACTGCTTTGGAATGACTCTTAATAAACACATTATATCACTTGTTTAATTAAAAATTCTTTATTCTTTAAAAAAATTTGTTAAGACACACTATTTAAGAATTACTGCCTTGTATTCAAATGGCCTTGCGCAACGCTTTTGAGAATTAGAAGAACTTTTAAACAGAAAAAAATCATATACGCCTAATCTCAGAGAGCCATCTTACGAGATCCTCGTATCCAAAACAACTCGATATCGGTGTTATTAAGCTTTACATCCAGCAGAAAGAGCTAGAGACGGAACAACAATCTTTATTAAGGATAATATAAAACACCACGAAGAATTAAAAATAAAGGAGGAAGCTATGCAAGTAGCTATTGTATCTAACTTCTTAAATCGCTTGGTAGTAATTTTATTATTGGAGGCGACTTTATATATATTCTGGAGATCAAATAAAACTACTCCTAAGGATGGAGAGCTATTTGACGAAGTAAGAACATTAAAATGTGAGTTGAAAGCCTACAGACCCAAAATACAATTCCTAACATTCTGGATTTCTATATTTCTAGAGGTATCTCCGAAAATTACCTAGCTGTCGAAAATGAAGAAGGGCTATCATCAGATCATTCTCCAGTTTTCATGACAATAAGTGCCACATTAAAACGGAAAACAAGGCCTTTAAGACTAACAAATAACAAACCAAACTCGGAATAATTTCGACAGCTTGTTGAAGAAAGCGTCAATCTCGTGCAGATCTCGAATGCTTACATGATAGAAGAATAACTGGAATGCCTCATTGAAAGTGTACAAAAGGCGACCTAGAAAATCATTCCTGACCATCAAGGAATATTACAAAAAAGTAACCAGAAAAAGCACGAGGGAAACTACAGCACATAATCAATGCTATTCCAAAGCTTAATAAACCGCTGAACGACAAAACGACATTTACTAACAACTAGTGTTCTGGGCCCTATATTATACTACTGTATACACATGATCTACACGGTTAAAAATTTGTATACTTCTTATATATTTGAACCTATTAAACTTATTGATACAATTTAACGCATTGGTTTAATACTTAAGAGAATAATTGATGATCTATATATTATAGTGATATTAACTGAATACCCAAATATATGAAAATGTTTTGAAAAGGTAATTAAAAAAAAAATTAAACTTATGTTCAGTTATGCAATTAAAACATTACATAGATATTAAAAATTTTCCAAAACAAAATTAGACACATTTCATAAGAAAATATGTACTTAGCATCGTACTTATTAAAGTGCTAGTTCTCTAAACGAGGTCACAATTGTATTTAATACCACCCTATTCTTTCTTTGCCGGTTTTATTTTCGAGCGGGTTTCCGATAATCCCGTTTATAATAATTTTGTGCAAATAAAATATTTGCAGAGACATAAAATTACAAAGCAGGTGCTGGCTTTGTACTCGTTTTGGTTTGCTTAACCTTTTATATCTTCAATATTGGTGAAAAATTTTAAACGTACAAAATGATAATACACTTGCGGAAATTTGGTGAATACGGCGATGTTCTGAGCATATCTCATAAAGGTTCTTAAATAATAAAAAAGACGCTCCTTTTTAGGCCAGCCAGGGTTCTTGACGTTCGCTTTATATTTTTAATTATAACGATTCGATCCAATAATATTTAGTTTATTGGTACGAATTAGTCTTAATAAAATCAATTCGTAGCACCAAATTTTGAATATCACTATAAATTCGATGGTTTACAACAGTACTTTTATTAATATATACAACTTCCGAAATATTGCTGACAATACCGGTAATTATTTCGCAACAATCACTAAATGTCCATCCATAACATTTGAAACACAACAACTATAATTGTTTTTGTTCAGGAAATTTATTTTATTATATTTGCCAAAAATTAATTTCGTGGAAATAGAAAAAAGACTCAACAATATTTGGGGTGTAAGAAATTTGCGATTTATGTCACTTTTACTTTCCATATTCATTTTCACAAATGCAAATATGTAATTCACACTTTTGACACTATTTGCCATAGGCACTTGGCGAAACACACTTACACTTAATAAATACATTTTATTAAACACTCGTTTTATTAAAAAATTTGTCCAAACGAAATCGAACGAGTGATATTTTAAACTTTTTGGACAAACGTTTTAATTAACTACGAGTATTCATAAATTTAATTTTTGCGAAATAAAAACACGAGTGTTTAATAAAATGTGTTTATTAAGTGCAACTGATTCATTGTGTTCAATCGAGAGAAAATGGTATAAAACATGGTAATTTTTTACCATACTGAGCATAAAACTTACGTACGATACCCTCTGTGTGTTGTAAAAATTTGGTTCAGAAAAAACATGCACACAATTAATAAATTATAGCTTGCAATATTTAAACAACAGACTTATTTCACAGGTAATTGCTTGGTATACCTTTTTAATTTATTTTTAGATCTAAGTGGTTTCCTTGTATCTTCAGTTTCAGAAGTACTCGTATATCCTTTCTGTTTTCTGAAAGTTCAATTTTTCTCGGAAAATTTAACCTTTAATTTGTTTTGAAATGTTTGATTTAAATTTGCTATGATATTCACTACAAATCTCCAATACGTAATATCTACCCACTTCCCATAGTCTTTCGGACATTCCGCATGTACACCCATAGCTTTTTTCTCAGAAGAAACCAAGGATTCACCCAGTAACGGATTTTTAACAAAATTTATTGTTTCTGAAGTATTCAGATTAACAATCCGATGTATTTCACGTCACAGTTTAGTTTGATGCCTGAGATTTCATAAATAGCCGATTTTAATTTGTCATCCGTTTGGTTTTTGGTAGACCATGTTATGTTGTTGATTTTTGAAGTTGAATTTGAGACCAGCTGGTAAAAGTGGAATTTGAAAAGACGGGTTGTTCCTTGTTTTGCCTGATGGTGTGATTTGAATTTGATGTTATATATCGAATAGTAGACGTTGGCGCAATTTTCTCATTCTGTTCCTCACATCTTGACAATTACAGATCTAAAAATGGCAGTTTACCATCGGTTCCTTCTTCAATTGTGAATTATTCAGTTCCTTTTCAAAATAACACATAAACAGATTGGTTATAAAGCATAATCTATGGATCCCCGTGGCAACTCCTTGCATTTGTGAGCAAAAATTTTAATTAAATTTTACAAGATTCTGTCAGAGACATATTTTTGTTAATTTTATTTAAACTTTGCTTTCATCCCTCGGAACTTTTGCTTTAAGGTGCCATCCGTCGAGGTAGATTAGTGCTTGATCGTTTAGGATATTTTGATAGAGAGATACGATATCAAAAGAGACTAAGATTCATATCTGCTCGTTCTCTAGCTTATTTGTAGCTTATTTGCCTTTCTAGAATCGGAAGGAGGCATGTTTTAAACTTGCTTAATAACCATTTCGCGATTTCTGTTGTGGCTGCGTTGAAGTTTAATGATATTTGGCGCATTTTATTTTCGGGATTGGACAATTTCTCCCTTTAAGGAAACCTTTTGTCATTTAAAATCCTTGAAGGGTCTTTGGTTGCATCTATCACTTGCTTGCACTTGTTGCTAAAGAATGCTGTGAAGTTATACTAGGCCATCGGGGAGAATTGAGGAACTCAGACTTGGAACAAGTAATATCGTCGTTGTTTAAAATATGTAAAACCAGTAAACGATAACTTATCATTTACAAGACGATACCATAATTCATCATCGATTTGTATATACTTCAAACACCTCTAATTCAATTTTACATTATGTATTTAATATAAATATGTAATATAAATATGTAATTTTTATATTGTGTAATTTTCATATGCCTATGTGTATGTTGATGTATATACCTGGAGGTATTGTGCATACATAATCAAGGTTAATTTAGTAATATTGGCTTCTCTCCCAAATTGAAATTAATTTACAAATGAAAATGCTGATAAAAGCACAAAAGTATCCGACATTTTGTTTCTTAGTGTTAAAAACATAAAAATATAAAAAATTATATCACTTATTACATTAACCAGGAAAGCCTTCAATAATAATTGTTTGCTTTCCATTAAATAATCACATAAATCTTCGACATCAACAAATCATGGTTGATACTCGTATCGTCTTACAATTTGTAGTGGAGTTGGAATCACTTATCAAACCATTTTGGTTTTATGTCACCTTGTATTGTTGCAGATCGAGATTAAGAAATAGTAAGAAATTAAACAGACCTACCACAAATTCATCTCAATTTACATCAATGTGTGTGAGTGTATGTGGTAAATAAATAAAGTTGTTAAAACAACTAAGTGGGTTATGGATGGATGACTGCAATATCGAGATTACCCATCTCATTAAAATTAAAACGCGTAATAATAAATAATAACGGAACTGGCATTGAATAATGGCTTAATGTGGCAATTTTTTAATGCTTTTTTGTGCTGAACTGTGAAATTGAGCCATTTAATAAAGTGTAGATCCATATCAAGTAATTATTATTTGGCTAGCATATTTGAACCTCAGCGGGAGATACGTGATCTCACTCAAACATCTGGCTTTAGTGTTTCCACATCCATTAATTTTTGACTAAGTAGCCCTTAGAGTAGGTAATAAGAGGTTCGGAGCTAGAGAAATCACAATACAAGGCTCTTGAATCTTGGCTATCAACCTGTTTCATCATTCGTTTTTGATAGGTTAGTATGCTATACAAGGTGAGATTTGCTGTACAAAGGTGGGATAAATCCCCTACGTTTACCTCGGAACGGAGAAATTTACTAAAAATGAAGTTTGGTTAATGTCAAATACAACAAAACAATTTTTTCTAGGTTTAAAACACTGTTTTTGATGGGGCAAAATGCCGTTCAAGCAAAGCAGTGGCTTGATAAGTGTTATCCGGACTGTGTACCAGAAAAATTAACTATCATTGATTGGTATGCTAAATTTAAACGTGGTCGAACCACCACGGAGAATGCACCACGCTCTGGACGCCAAAATGAAGTTGTGACTCCAGAAAACATAAAAAAATCCACAAAATTGTATTGAAAGACAATAGAACGTGTTGGTTATATTTTACGCCAACATTTGTTCATGAAAAAAATGCTCTTTCACCAAGACAATGCGCTATATTGTTTGCAGACCTGCAATGAAGAAGTGATTGCCGAAACTGAAGCTTATTTTGAAGACAAAGATAAATCGTTCTTCAAAAAAGGCATCGAAATGTTAGAGAGGCGTTGCACTGATTGTATCGCTCTAGAAGGAAATTCTGTTGATGAATAAAATGATTTTCCCCAAAAAATAGTCTTGTCTTTGTTAGACCGGGAACTTTTCAGGCGATGATTCTACTTTTATGTTATCGATCCCAATCGTACTGATTTTATTCACTAACATTACTGAATATTTCTGCACTGCGTTTCATTTCAGGCTAGGACTGTTTCATTTCCGGCTGTAGCTTTCATTTCTATAATACATTATTAATATTGTACTTATAATAATAATTAGCTTCTGTTGAAGCTGGTTTAGTCGAATATTTTCTTCTGACACTAGCAGTACCATTTGTTGAAAAGCAGCCAATAACTACGAAAACTGAAAACTGTGTCCACCACTTTTATCCTCCTTTACCTTATAAAGGGTTGTTAAATTTTAAGGGTCGATGTTGATTTTGAATAAAACACAAATTATTTAGGAAATTATTGTCAATTCTTTTTATTATGATAATATGGTATGGTTCAATTACGTATGGAACAAAATATCGGCTAAATGGCCGCCGCGACCTCGGTGGCACACCTCCACCCGATGGTCCAAATTTTCGATGATGCTTAGGCATAATTGAGGTTCTATGCTGTTAATGTGCCGAATTATCTCATCCTTTAGCTCTTGAATTGTTGCTGGCTTATCGACGTACACCTTTTCTTTCATGTAACCCCAAAGAACGAAGTCCAACGGTGTCAAATCATATGATCTTGGCAGCCAATTGACATCGCCACCACGTAAGATAACACGGCCATTGAATTTGTCGCGCAAAAGAGCCATTTTTTCGCTAGCTGTGTGGCAAGTGGCACCGTCCTGTTGAAAGCACATATCGTCCACATCCATATCTTCCAATTCGGGCCATAAAAAGTTCGTTATCATCTCACGATAGCGAACACCATTCACAGTAACTGCATGACCGGCCTCATTTTGGAAAAAATACGGCCCGATGATGCCGCCAGCCCATAAACCGCACCAAACAGTCACTCTTTGTGGGTGCATTGGTTTTTCGACAATCACTCTTGGATTATGATTCGCCCAAACGCGGCAATTCTGCTTATTGACGAATCCACTGAGGTGAAAATGTGCCTCATCACTGAAGATGATTTTCTTCGAAAATTGATCATCCACTGTTGCCATTTCTTGCCACCATTCTGACCAATGACGATTCCATAGTTCAAATTGAGTTAGTCTGAAATTGAGAAATGTCAAATTAAATGCAGAAAAAAACTTGACGTTTAGGTGTGGTTTACATTCAACGTCAGCTCTTTAATTTAACCACCCTTTACTATAATTTCGGAGTTTACAATTTTTTTTTAGAACTTCGCAGATAAATTACACTACTCTACATTAAATTTTTCCTTAACCATCAACTCACTATAAATTTGATGGTTTACAACCAACACTTTTAATTTACCCAATTTCCGAAATATTCGCGAAAATACTGGTAGTTATTTCACAAGAATAATTAAATATCCACATAAACTCTAGAAAACATTTAGGCGAAACTACATTTAAAATGTAAAAAGATTAAAATATTTGTTAATATATTTTATTAATCAATAACCAAATAACAAATATGATTTGAATTATATTTTAAAATTAATAATATAACATAAATTTGACATACGTGATCAAATTAAACTTAAAATTTAAATATTGTTTAAAATGTTTGTACGACTTCATCGGAATACTAGTCGATATTTTGAGAGTTGATCATCGATCTCACTATGTTTTTATATTAAATCTATCAAATGTCCATATCCAAGACGATTTTCAGAATTTTGTCATAGTTGTGGAAGGGGAAAACATGGCCTAAAAGCATTATCATTACTGTTTAAAGAGTTTTTACGACTACTTCGGAATAATAGTCGAGATCTGCACTGTAGATACGTACGAGTATATCTAGCGTGTGTTACGAGGTAGGAAGGATATGATGTACAATACATCGTTGTTTGATTTAGGAGCCAATTAATTGCTATATTCAATTTACTGTGGTTGTCAATAATCTGTTTTAATATCGCTCCACCATCTTAAAATTTATACCAGTCAGTCACTAGGCGTTACAGCGTTCACTGGTACTGTATACATGCCTATAGTTTCATTACTTACTGCAAACACAGTCTTAAAGAAGGAAGAGAATTAAAAAGGTGAATTACAATTTTTCGTGCTGATACGGTAGTAAGTTTGCATTGGCGTTGATTTTCAATGTAGATGATTTACGAAATTTAATCGGTACCTGAATTCATTAGTCCGATCCTAGTGTTTCCTGCTCTATGTCAATGTACTTGCAATACCGTACTAAATTACGAACACAGATATATCGTCATTTCCCCACCGCAACACAGGTATATCCATTTCAGAATTCTAATTACTTATAAAACTATTTTAGGATTATTGTTGTCATAAGTGGTCCAGTTTATAAAGATTATACAAAAAAGTTCAACAATTTAACCGTTCAGTATATCACTTGGAAATTTTACTTCTAGAAGATATTCTTCACCTCCGTCCTCGAAGACAGCTCTCTGCCAACATATGGTTTTGGCCAAATCTGCAACATTTGTTAGGATTGATTCCTTATTTTTATTAATAGCTATCCCCGTTATCTGTTGTTAGTAAGACTTTCTTGCATTGGCTCATTCACTGAATTAGATAAATTTGATACCCTTTCAACGATTTATTCTGTTTTTAAGCAGCAAGGCGCTCGACTATATTGATTGATTGATTGATTATAAATGTACGACCAAGTTCTTACACTTGAATTCCCGGATGACGCCGGGTCCACCGTACACTCTTTTTACACATAACAAAACCGAAGGATTGGATAGGTTAATTAAGTGGGACAGAATCGGCCCGGTTACAGACACCTAGGTATAGCCGATAGTTAGTAACACAAAGACAACACAATATTAATCTACAAGAAGGATAATGGTTTATTAGGTTAAAAGGATAACGATGGTATTGGACATCAACAATTGCTTCATACAAATCAGCAACCTAACAAAAATGTTATTAATTCACATGTATTTGCAAATTCCCTGAAATTTAAAACTATATTAATATTCTCCAGCTTCCTAAATAAAATTAGCCCGGATACATACACCTAGATAATATCAATAGTTAGTAAAATAATGACAATACAATTCTAATCTACACAATCCACACACAATACACCAAGAAATATAATTTCACGAGTATTTTAAAACTACCTAGAAATTAATACTAAATTAATATTTTCCTGCTACCTAAATAAAATAAACATTTATTAATTTAATTCTCCCCTCCTGCAACTCCGCAACCAACTTACAAATATTAATTCATTTTGTAAAATGAATAAAAAACACTTATTTTAGTTCAGAAAAAAAAATTTTTTCAATTCAGATTTTTAATTCATGCTGCCGTCTCCACTATAGCTTGATTCATTTAGAGTTACATAAGAAGCGCATCACTGTGAGGAGGTATGAATCTTCGAATTGTCCCTACCATAAGTGATTTTTTGAGAAGTTCATCGAGTGGTTGTGCCAGAATAGTTTTACCATTTTTAAAGACAATAGACAGCCGTCCATCGGGGCCGATAGAAAAATCTTAGTTTGACTATGTGTAAAGTATCGTAATCGATTAGAAAGGAATATAGATATGTTTTTTGCGACAATTGTTGATGTACTTGAAACAATCCGCGTGTGGCTCATCAGGATTGTTTAAAACGATTTAGTAAAAAATTTAACAACATGATTAGCTATAATTTTGGAGACATTAAAATAATGATCATTTTACTTTAGTTTACGGAAATTCGCCTGTTCTTTCTTTTAATTGATCAAGTGCCAGAAAAGCTTAGGATCGGCGATAATGTCAGATTGCATAAGTAAAATATAATTATTGTTCTTGGGAAAGACCTAAGACCGTGTTAAGATGGTGAGATAACTTGTGTACGCTGATTTAGTTTATAAACAGTTCTGTTACCTTTTGTTTCTTTAATGACGAAATATATATTCGCAGTTTCTTATTATTGACGGATTGTTCAAAACATTCAAAAACTACAAAATAAAAATTAATTGTCAGAATCTCAATATCGTTGCTTGCACTCAAAGTGGAGTTGAAGTCAATATATGAGATAACTCGTAGAAAATCGTCCCTCCCTTAGAAATCTGTTATGGTGTTTTACTATTACACATGCAGTAGAGAGAACAATCATAATACAAATTATTTTGTTTAAAATGTGTCTTGCTTGTTAGCATTTCGGATGCATCCTTTATTTCTACCTAAGCAAAAAATTATGCGAAAACAAACTGTATAAATGAAATAGAGACTATTTTGTGTTTATAAATGCATATGGCAAACATGTGTTTATACATGCACATCAATGATAACAAAAAAACATAAAAATTCATGATCTGCGTCTTTTACTCTTTTTATATAATAAAACATTTACACACATGATACAAAACCTAAAACATATATAATAATTTTGTAACCTGTAATAAAACATGAAAGTATTAGATGTGGGGTAAATCTATTTCTATTTTCAAAACGTATGACTACACGAATATTGATAAAATGCATTACATAAAAATCCTCAGATTCGCTTGTACGATAAATTTCCTAATTACATTTTATCAAAGGATCATTAAAGCTAAAGAAATTGATTATTCCAGTGATTTAGTACAATTCATACACAATTATCTGGATTCAATGCAGAAACAGGTTTGACTCTGAAACAGCATTCAGTTCATAGATACCGGTAGAACTGAGTTTTCATTGGGTCACTCTGAACTCAACTCACTGTATCCTCTATTCGGCTCTAGTCGGCTTTGTTGATCTCACATAAGCGTTTGACTCTGTTCAACACCAAATTATCATACATAAACTCAAGTTGTTTGGACTTTCTGAAAAATTCGTTAATTGGGTGGGGTCATATCTATCTTATCGCGTTCAATATGTTAAGTTAAATCGTGTCAAATCAGATAAACTAAACGTAATTTCCGGTGTTCCGCAGGGCTCACACCTTGGTCCTCTATTATTTACAATATTTGTAAATGATTTGACGGATGTATTGCGTTACTCTAAGGGACTTATGTATGCAGATGATCTCAAACTTCTTTGGCGCATTGTTGACCCTTCGGATGCCACTAAATTACAATCTGACCTGGATTCGGTATACGTGTGGTGTAGCAGGAATCATTTAAAGTTAAATATCAAGAAATGTGCTGTAATGTCTTTTTCAAGGAAAAGAACTCTGATAAATTTTGATTATAATATTAATAGTGAAACATTAGCACGAGTTACTCAAATCACAGACTTTGGTGTAACGTTTGACCCTACTTTGACTTTTATTCCGCATATTGATAAACTAATAGCAAAATCGTCATCTTTGTTGGGTTTTATACAGCGTATCTCTAAAGATTTTAAAGAAAAGACGACTCTTCAAATCTTATATTCATCAATGGTTCGGTCAAATTTAGAATATGCTATAGTCGTGTGGGCTCCTTATTATAATGTACATATTGAACGAATAGAAAAAATTCAAAGAAAATTTACTCGGCAGATCTTTTTTAAATTTAATCTCTTTAACATGGACAGACGACTGACTTATTTAGATAATCTTCTTAATATACCTAGTTACAATACGAGATGTTTCGTTTTAAATTGTCAATCAGACGTTGTTTTGCTGCGGCTTTATTTGTGGCTGATGTTTTGGAAGCAAGGATTGATTGTCCATTTATACTTTCGCGTTTGAATATTTATGCTCCAATGAGACAACTTAGAACAAGGTCTTCATTGTTACCAGATTTTCATCGTTCCAATTACTCAGTACACGAATCAATTAATTTTATGGTTGCGAAATTTAACGATTTCTGTGATATTTTTGATTTCGGAATGACTAAAGCTTGTTTCAAAAATAAACTGAAACATAACATTAAAGTTTCTTTGTTTGAATTCACTTAATCTTCATTAGTTTTAATGAGATTTCCATAACTTTATGTAATACAGATATAATATTGTAAATTTTGTGATTTTATGCAATCGACTTGTGATTAATTTATTTTTTATTGTGTAATTTTAGTTTTTAATTTTGACGTTGTAATAATCATTAGGGATTTTTATCCTGTGGATTATAATTATTGTAAATAAATAAATAAACGAAACTGGTAGGATTGATTCCGCCATTCTACAGTTTGATTCTCTCCTCGCCCCCCCCGTTCCGCTCCATCAACAAACTGTTGTTAGTTTTCAGGTGAAGGGGAGGGAAACGAGGAGAGAATCACGACGAAGGAGATCAGAAAATAAAATTCAAAATGTCGGCAATGAAAATTTTCACACTTTATGTGAAAGGGATTTATATTATAAATTTTGGATTAAAATTCTGCGTATTCAAAACAATAAAAATATTTTAAAATAATTTGAAGGGCATGTAAACATTAATAAAACAATATTACGCGCGATTGGAATTAAATTTATTAATTGGTTCTCAAAATTTCAATTCAACCCAATACTTCCCCCATGGAAATATTCAACGCCATTTAAAACTAATGAAACCTTATTTAAACTCAACCTTACTTCAGTCGATCATGAAAACATGGATAATCTATGCGTCCACACGGGACATTACGACACCGACACCAAAACTCGCCTCCCTTCCCCCACCAACAAAACCGTTTTTTCGCGCCGCAATAAAACCGGTTTTACAGGTAAAGGGGAAAGAAACGACCCCCGATACCGGCATCACGACATCCCGTGTGCACGCATAGAATGGAATACGACACTTTTAATATTACGATTTACACAATAAATTCATAAAATTCACAATCACGTCTACATAAATTCAATAAAACAAGTTAAAAGAATGTCGAATATGCAGTCGCATACATTTCTACATACAAAACAAATTATTTTGAGTTGTTTTCGCCTCGAAAATAATGCAAAAAATTTTGATTAAATCACAAATCCATAATGCAAAATTATTTATTTTAATTTTTTAATCAAGAATTTACCTTTATTGCACTATACATGACATCACAAAAAAAAAATAATTGTATTTATTTATTGCGGAGACAGACACAAAACACGTCTATCTCGTTCGAATATCGCTAACCAACCAGACTGATATGCGAGTGTTAGAGTAAATTTATATTGTCACCAGTGCCAAGGGTTAACTACTTGTTTTATTTGTGTTTGCTGCTTACGAGAAATGTTTTTCACAATCCCTTCTTAAGTTTTTCTTCGTCAAGAAAATTATTCTCCTTTCGATCGGTAAACGATTCTTAAATCTTCACTCAACATCATGTAACAGTTAAATTTCATTAGCTATTATCAGGTAGGTAAAAAAAATACGTATACGATTAATAAATTCTTTTTTATTCAATGATTTCAGATTTATCGTATGTAGGTCAATGCCCTATTTATTTCATAATATCCAAATTTAGATCACACGGCATCAGCTAATTCAAATAAACGCTATTTCACATTGTGACTCTTTTCTCTGACTAATGGCATGTGCAACAGTTCATCCTTTTCGATTCTTTAGAACATTTTTTATATAGCACACATACACACATATATCGTGCATTTTATAAAAAATATAAAAACTAGCCAATCATCTATTTAAAAATCACACGAGCATACATAAACAGTGCTGGGAACAAAAATTGGGCAAACATATTTTATTGCAAATTTGAGTCTTTTTTGCTAAAATTACAAAACTTTTGAAAGCAATTGGCTTATTGCTTCATTTTAAATATATGTATGAAGTAATTTTTTGAAAAAAATAATTTACCTGCAATTTAGGAGAAAACCCCCGAAAAATGCCAAAATATTCAAAATACGTTGATTGTGGAGTTAAAGTAATGGAATAAATTAAGCACCTATTTTTTAATTTTTGTTTTGTTATTTATCGATGTATGGAAGTTCTATCTTTAATATTAATATTTTGTTGGACCGCCATTTGCTTTTATTATAGCGATACACCTCCGATTCATTGAATTTGATAAATTTTTCAAAGTCGTAGGAGGTATGGATTTAAACAAACTTTTTAAAGCTTGAATCGATTTTGGGCGCTTTCTTGCTACTTCTAGCTTCATTAGAGACCAAATATTTTCAATTGGATTTAAGTCTCGGGCCAGCTCAACACATCGATACTTCTTTCTTCAAAGTACTTTTTATCTTTAAATGAAGAGATAAGAAAAAAAAAGTTTTTAACAAATTATTTATGTTTATCTGAAAGGCAATTTTTTTATCTACAACTCAAAATTAATAACTCACAACTTTGGCGGTATGGCACGGAGCGTTGTCCTGTTGAAAAATAAATTTGCAAGTCTCGCTAAACAGCTTTAACACAGAGGGCTCAAATTCGTTGTGTAGGACCTGCAGATAAACAGCTGCTGTAATGCTGGAACTAAGGAAGCACAATCGACCGGTTTCATTTCCAGAAAAGCATCCCCGGAAAGACATTCGTTGCTAAGCCTCTCGCCGGTTTTCTTCTTACGAGAATTCTTCCATCTCTAACATGGAGCTTGAATTTTGATTCATCGGAGAAAATAACATCAATCAACATCTCTGGAGTCCAAGAAACATGCTCCTGGGCCCATAGCAAACGTTTTTTTTTCACTAGTAATGTGAACTCAGGCTTCTATATTGGTTTAAGTGCTCTCAAACCAGTTTTAACAAGTCTTTTTCTCACTAAGCTGGCTGAAATTTCTTTTCTCGTTGCTCGCTCAACATCCCGTCTTATGTCCGATGCAGTTTTAAAACGGTTCCAACGTTATGAAACGATCTTCCACTAGCACTGTCTATCTGGGCCTTCCAGAGCCTTTCTTTCTTTGTGTACTGCCCATCTCTCTCATTTTTTAATATTCCACGCGACAGTATTTTTAGGAATGTTTAATCTTTCTGCTGTTTCACGCGTGGTTAAATTTTCTCGCGCGAAAATCACCATATTGCTTTTACGCTGCTCGTTTCTAACTTTTCCCATTTTTTAAAATTAAAATTGCACTTTATTCTTTATTTGACTAGGATCACTTACAGAATAACTTAATCTTACAACATATGCACTATTAATACTCAAAAAAAAGATTACAGGCAATAAAACATTTGCACCCTAATGACGGCCAAGAACGGTAGGCGTAAAATAAAATAATTGCTTAACCAATTTTTTCCACATCAGTTGCGGGGTTGTACCGGTGTAATAAAAACAAAAGGCGGTCCAACAAAATATTAATATTAAAGATAGAACTTCTGTAAATCAATAAAAAACAAAACAAAAATTAAAAAATAGGTGCTTAATTTATTCCATTACTTTAACTCCAATCAACGTATTTTGAATATTTTGGCATTTTTCGGGGTTTTTCTCCTAAATTGCAGGTAAATTATTTTTTCAAAAAATTACTTCATACATATATTTAAAATGAAACAATAAGCCAATTGCTTTCAAAAGTTTTGTAAAAAACTTAAAATGGAATGTTAAAGTAGGATAATCAGTTTTAAATTTTCACATCGTTCGGGCGGCATAAGCACATTTTCAGGCTTTTCATTAAGGTAAGATTCAGTACTATTTCAGTAGATCATGACAAATGCATATTCAGGCCTAATTCTTTATAAAAAATTCCGTTCATAAATTAAGTACTTTTTCAGGCATTCTCAAACCCATTTTATTCAGGCTACATTTACTGTTTTTCAGGGAATAATAAGTACATTTTCAGTCTTCTAATTTATACATGATTCTGTAGTGTTTCATTTAATCATCATAATTTGCTTTAAGAATTACTTATGTAATAATACTCGTAATTACTTAAAACTCTTAAAATATAGTAGATTTTTCGGATTCCTCAAACGCGTTTTATTCAAGTGACTATTAGTGATATTTACTTAGTTTGAAGAATTTGATAAGCATAAGCAGAAGCAAATACCATGTAAAAGACAAAATGATGTTTCAAAACATAATCAATTTTTTTTATTTAATTCAATTATTCATTATTACACATATTCTCTATTAATTTTTAAAACAAAAAATTATTTTTCATTTATTTAATATTTACATAAAAAATTTGTTGAAATTTTAAATTAAAAATTTTATTTTGTTTTATTTAATGATTTTATTTTATAAACTCGGTTGTGGGACTTTGAGATACAACGACGAAGTTGATTGTAGTATTCAGCAACACCTAGCCCTGTCCCGCACGCATCTAAAAAGAAACATAATGCAAATGAAATGTTATAAACAATAATATGCAAAAATAAATTGTCTACCGAATAATATTTTAGAAAATATTTTGTAAGTTGTTAAAGCCTTTTTTCCCGCTATACCTAGTAAGTTGAATTCGCTATATACGTTATCATTTGCGATAAATTTGAATGCAAATTCGATAGATTCAGAATTGGCCTTGAATCTTCGAAAATAAATTGTCTGAAAAAATAATTATAATTTATTTATAATACACATTAATTTTTACCAACGAATAAAAAAAACTTACTAACGCTTGGGCGAATTGGGGGATTCAAAAGTTGAACCTCGACATCGTTTAATTCCTGAATCGTTTTGACAGGAAACGTTTGCTCGATTTGAACATTGTTTTCATCTTTGTCTTGGCCAGTTAGGATTTGCAACATTTTTGCAGTACGTTTGCTGTACACCACATTTTCTTTGAGCAACTTGTTTGTTGCCAACTCGGTTGCTCCTGCTTTCCTAATATCATTGATATCTTCAATCTAAATTATTATAAAAAATTGTACATTATTATAATTCCGTGAATCATTTATTTTAGAGGGTTTATCAATAAGAGCACTTCAACTTTTTTTTTGAATAAAACACAAACTGTTCGACTTTTGAACTAACTTTTTTACTAATGAATTTGAACATATACATTTAAGTATGAAACTCGATTTCTTTTGCATGAACACCGCGTGCACGTTTTACGAAGTCCAATCTTTGACCCCAATTTTCGACCACTCTTTCACATAAATCGGCCGAATTTCCAGCAATTTCTATATTGGCTCTGAGCTCTTGCAACGTCGCCGGCTTATTGGCATAGACCAATGACTTCACATAACCCCAAAGAAAATAATCTAGAGGTGTCAAATCACACGAGCGCGGCGGCCATTGGACAAGTAGCAGCAACAGAACGATTATTTTGAATAAAAAAATTGCACAGATTGATAAAAAATATGGCGTCGTTCGCCGTCCCTATCGGAAAAAAGTTGAAGCGCACCTTTTGAAACACCCGTTCTGTATAACTTTTTATCCAGTTCTTTTATTTGTTGTAACATAAAATTTTGGTTTTTCATTATTATGTGGTGGTTCTTCCAAAATGCTTCTTGGTTTTTTAAAATATTGGTTAACACTGATGTGATATCGCCTAGAATGATATTACAAAAAATTAATATGCAGCTCTAACCAATCAAAATAATTCTACCTTTTGCATATTCCACAGAAGTAGGCACATTTCTATTTTCCGTTGCAGCAGGAACTTTGTGATGAGGTTCGTTATCTTCAATCATTTGATGTAACACCAAACTCTGCGGAGCTATGAGATGTGTCAATACAGGATTCGGCTTCAGTGCCCTCGGACTCTGCATCTAATAAAGTCGTTTCAACATTTGTTGTGGGAATTTTTTGTTGAGATATACTTTGTAATTCTATGTAAGTATTTGTTTTCGTTTCAACATCTAAATCTACTTCACATCCTTGCATTTTTTTAAGATTGGTTCGTGAGGGACCCTCGTATACTTCATAATAATATTTGTTATTTACTTTAAATTTTTTTTCTGCAAAATTGAATAGAAACTTATATATACTCGTATGTATGTATAACAGCTGTATCTCTTTACACATAATCCGATCCGGTTCAGTTCATGTTTCATGAAACAATACGGAGTTTTCCATATAAAACATAAACTGATCTTGATCAATGCACGTGAGAAATTGTATCAAATGTTGGAAGAAACTTAAGATAGTAAAACTTACGGGTATGGATAGGCGTAGATGAAAGAAATCCTTCGGTTAAATTTTCACTGTTTAAAATATTTTGGTAAATGGGAGGTGGCGGTGATTGTGAATCCTTATAATTGGTCGATGATGGCAGATGTGAATCCATATTTAATTTGTTCTAGTAATATGCACTAATGGTGAAACTTGTGGAATTGATGTAGAATAGGAATTAGAATTACGATATTATTATAATTTGTTGGATAAAATTTATATGTTATGTCTGATTTATAAAATATTGAGATTTCAGTTTCAGGATCACTGCACGCAACTATCCCCAAAGCAGTAGACGAAACTACAGGTTCCGTAAAAAAGTTAGTAATTTTTTTAAATTTATACGCCATAACTTTTTGTTTACTAAACAAAACGAATCCTGATACTTTTTAAATGATAAATTGAAATTTTTATTTTCATTATTGTCATTATTTGATATTATACTTGCAATTTGTATTTCTTCTAGTCTATTATGCAATTGCTGAAGAATATTAGAGGGTTTTCTAACCATCCGCTTAAGAAATTGCATAAAATTTTCTGACTTATACGCCGAAAAATTGTCTAATGGACCAAATTGCTTAACACACTCAGGTAGGTGTAAGATACAATGAACGTTAAACGAGACGCTTTGTTCTCCAAAAATAGTAGCAAAAGTTCTGACAAATTCCTGTAAAATTTTATTTGCAACATCCATATCATTTGCATCGGTTCTTTCACAAGACAGCATTCTTACTGCAGAGTGCAAAAACAGAAAACAATAATACACGGAATCATCAACACGACCTTTTAAAACAATAATTCCTGTATACAGCAAAAACTGCCTAAATTCAGTAGCTTTCCAATGAGTAAGATCATCCAACGAGCGTGGGCTTCTAGAAAATTCCGATGGAGTTTTATAGTGCAATTCATTCAAAACGAAATTTATTTCCTCAGTTTTGAAAAACTTTCCATTAAATTTTCCCATTGAACATAATGTTAAAATTTTTTTTGTGATACCGAGGTCAACAAGATGCATAACATCGAGCGGAAATTGGGACATCATACCAATTCCTGCAGTCTCTAATAAATTTTTAAATTTAAAGCAACTCGTTTTTTGACATAAAATCCCGTCTGAGTACATTTAGGACAACTATTCTTTCCAGTTGGATATTGCGTTCCGGTAATAAATGATCTGGCAGGGCTGTCGCAAATAAAAGCTCTGATCTTAAATACTTTCGGTTCTAAATTAACACCAATTCTTACACCTCGCTCGTTAAGACTAATAATTTCGCTAGTCAACATTTGTAAATAGTCATTTACAGAGGTAGGTTTTGATGTTCCGCAGAAACAGCCAATTAGAAAAGGATTTTCATTTCTAAAACTCGAGAAGGAACCTATAATAGGCCATAAAACTGTTCGAGAACTTTTAAATAAATTTACCCCATCGATACTAATATCTATAACAACAGAAGAAACATTTTTTAGAAATAGAAAATCCCGAGATTGTAAATAGTTTTGGATTCCAAAATGATAGTATTGGCCACCTGCAGTATTAAGAATTTCTAAAAACGTCCGATTAGTCTCAAGAAGTTTTCTAGCACTTAAAGGCAATCCTTTAATGTTACATCTATTAAGGCCTAATAATAAATTATCTACGGTCTTATGTGGAACTTTGTTTTCCAATGCCCACGTTCTCAACACACAGGAAATCTTTGGTTCCACATATGCTGTATCACTACTACAATTTAAACTAATTGCGCCACTTGAAACTGAATCACAACTCCTATCATTATTTTCGCAATCTTTCGAGCTTATTGCAGGATTGGACATAATTTCGTCATTTCGTCATAATTTCGTCATCTTCGTTTTTTTCTCCATTGTCATCCGCGTCTTCAACAATGATGTGCAAATTTGGACTGTCCGTTAATTCATTATATCGTAGAATATCTCTTTTAATGAGTTGGTCAATTCACTTATTTCGTTTAAAATCGTTTTCCTTGCCATAGCTTAAAGATTCAATAAATTTATTTATTTAAATTTAATTTTATTCAAATAATAACATTGTCAATCTCTAGTCTGTCACCGGTATCACACTTTTTAATTATCATGCGCGTACTTACCTCACAGTTTATTTATTCCAAGATTTTTTTGTGTACCAACAAATTTAATAAATATTTATTCGATATTTATTATGTTGATAATACCACAATATAATATTATTTTTGGATATTTATTTAAAAATTTTACTGCACTTAACAAAAATTATACTAATCTTCCATAAGTCACACGTGCATATTAAATTAGTTTTTAATACGTACTGAAACGATGATGAACATAGGTATAAAAATAGAGAAAGTAAATTAACAATCACAATATTATTGTTTCGCTTATCATACTGAATGTAAAGTAGTGATTCTGTATTTATTCAGGAGTTATCTAGCTTGTTTTACGACGAATAAAACGAAACAGTAAAAATTCAAGTGAGATAAAATTATAATATATATATATAAATATATATATATATATATATATATATATATATATATATATATATATATATATATATATATATATATATATATATATATATATCTGTTTCACGGTGTTAGGAATATTCACTTCTGAATTTGGACTGAATTACAAGCAGTTTAGATTAAGATATACGAACACGGAATATTTTTATTTATGTAGTAGTCACTGCTGAACTCGGGCTATCAGGGTAGCGTAATGCGCATGTGCATTGCATTTTTGTGTGTATGGGATAAAAAAACACGTGCGCTTATAATATTGTTATTATTACTTTTTTATACGTTCGCGCGCAAGTGACTGCTATAGCATTCAAATGTGTGTTCCTGAGTAGAGAGAAAATAGAGAGGTAAGACACTGTACACAATAGAATAGTGATTTTTCAATCAGCTGATGCAATGTGTCCTAAATTTGGATATCATGAAATAAATAGGGCATTGACCTATATAATCGTATACGTATTATTTCACCTACCTGATACTAGTTAATGAAATTTAACTGTTATGATGTTGGATGAAGAAGATTCAACCTATTTACACCTTTCATAAGTGTCGATCCGATCGACACTTCGATCCGTTATGTAACTATGTATATTTCGGGTCAATTTTGCCTTTATTTCTATAGAGTATTGTTATTACTGAAAATCATTAGAAATTATCATAACTTCCGTTCTAAATGCAATTAAGACATTCTGTATATACAAATGTATAATTACTAAATTCCTAGTTGAAGAAACAAGACTATATGACTAAACAAGATCAGTTGGGAAAAAAGAGTCATTCGTGCTTTTGCTGGATTATTTTTGTTTTCAAAAACCAGTCAAAACAAAAAGATTTGATCATTTTTGTTTTCTCAAAAAATTAAAGTTTACTTGATCGTTAATGAATGAAGGAGTACAAGAAATAATGCAAACATGGATATTTATGGTTTGCATGTGCAGTGTACTCGTATTACATAATTTTTCTTATATTTCATAAACGTTAGAGTAATGAAAAACGGATGAACTGGGATTTTTAAGTTATTTAAGAATTGTTTTGTTAGTAGATTTTATGAAGTAGCTAAATAGTTCAAAGGAATATGTTAGTTTTGTTTATTAGTTTGGTACACCTCAAATAATGTTTAATCAAATTATTTAGCCCATAATATGACTAATCCAAGTTCTCGAATATCCCTAAATTTAATTAGTACGAGTATTCTTGAAAAATGTAAGGTCCTACTGATAACGCATATATTTGTTTTAAGAGCTCTACAATTCACTCGGTAAAATTTATTATTCTATCATTGCTGCTCGATCCTGAATAATGAATATTATTTTTGTTTTGTGTGGTGTTTCAATTTAATATAAAGCACGAAACAATTAAAAAAATGTACTATTTGCTCAGTTTCATGTGAAAAGGCACAATGGGAATATCCAGCGCACTGAGGTTCTCACTGGGAGCTGAAATATTCGTTTATAAGTTACTGCTAAATACTCATACATTGATAATTCTGCATATATTAATCATGAAAGTTTAATAAACACCACACAAAACAAAAATAATATTAAGCAGTAGATACTCCTGATGATGACCTAACAAGTCGAAATCGATCGAGTATTTTTTTAAACGCTTTGAACAAATTTGAAAAAAAAAAGTTTTTTGCGAAATAATAAACAAGTGTTATAATGTGTTTATTACGTAAGTGATAGATTTTGTAGGTTGCATGAACATTGCAAGGCATAATTTTAATAAATTAAAAAATAAATATTACTAAAAAAAGTTCTGCAACCGTATGGAAAAATTTTGCTGTTTTTGTTATTTGGTGTCGCCTTGTTTATTTTGTTTCCTTCATTCAATTTTGGTTTTCGATTAAGAAAATCGATTAAAAAAATACGATCGTGTTTTTTGTTTTTAAATAATGCGAGACAAGGAAAAACAGTTAATTAAAAATTCTATCGAATATCTATTTCATCTAACCTACGCGTCTTTAGAAATAGATATTATATTGAAAAAATTACCCGTAATCTTATTGCCAATATATATAGGTAATGGTTTGTTTCAATTTTAAAATTTTTTGGAGTGCTTTTTCTTGGCCTTGTAAAGGATAGAACAATCTTATCCCGGTGTGTAATGAATTAAAGAACATACCATTTTGTATAAGAGAACATACCAAGGCCATCATAAAAACCATGTTTACATATGGGACTTTTGACTTCTGTAGAACAAAATTTTTCATTGAAGTTTCGTGCAACACCTGGTACAGATATTGCTTGTTATTCATATGACCGAACCCAGGGACCGACCATTTGGCATTTTTGTATTAAAGTAAATACCAGGCCATCATAAAAAACCATGTCTATAAGTGGGACTTTTGACTTCGGTAGAACAAAATTTTTCATTGAAGTTTCGTGCAACACCTGGTGCAGATATTGCTTGTAATTCATATGACCGAACCCAGGGACCGACCATTTGGCATTTTTGTATTAAAGTACATACCAGGCCATCATAAAAAACCATGACTATAAGTGGGACTTTTGACTTCTGTAGAACAAAATTTTTCATTGAAGTTTCGTGCAACACCTGGTGCAGATATTGCTTGTTATTCATATGACCGAACCCAGGGACCGACCATTTGGCATTTTTGTATTAAAGTACATACCAAGTCCATCATAAAAAACCATGTCTATATGTGGGATTTTTGATTTCTGGAGAAGAAAATTTTTCATCGAAGTTTCGTGCAACACCTGGTGCAGATATTGCTTATTATTCATATGACCGAACCCAGGGACCGACCATTTGGCATTTTCATATTAAAGTTCATACCAAGGCCATCATAAAAAACCATGTCATTAACTTAATTAATTTTAATTATTAATTTATTTTAATCAAACAACAATTGTTGCCAGTATTCCGCCGAAATGTTTACTATTTGTATATTCGCACACAAATATAATTTTTGTTATTTGGTAGAAATTTGACTTGGGTATAAAGTAACAAATTAAAATTTCAACAATTGCATTTTAACGCTAACCCATTTCCAATTTAGCAGTACCTGTCGTCTTTAATTCAAAGTAAAATATGCTGTTAAATATAGTACGCCTATTGTCAGTTATAAAACAATTTACTCGATACCGTCCAGCAGGAAGGAAAGGGATGGCATATTCTATATTAACGCTCAAATCCTTAAGTAGCACCAAATGACCCTATTTAAATTAAAGTATCATTTATAACTTGTAAAACTAATTAATTTGTATAATAATGAAGTCACATTTTACCTTAGCCAACGGACAAGATTTGATACCCGTCTTTTCAAGAATGGACGGCACTATAATTTTCAAAAGTTGTGTTGTATTTCTGTTCCTCAAATAACCACATAAATTTTCTTCGATGTCCAACAGAAACTTACGATACTCAGCAAATTTATAGTATAGTGTCAATCGCATGAACATATTCTCAATTGGTTGGATTGTATCACAACTAGCATCAATGTAAGTTAGATTACGATTGATCGGTCGCACATTGCACGATATGTTTCGGCATATACTATTTGGCGGTGTGATGCATATCAATCGTTCCGCGATTATATCGTAATTTTTCTAATTGTGGGGTTAAATAAAATTTATTATTATTAAGAAACTTAATGTTACGTGTTTTACATACCGATAAAAGAAATTTTACCACACAAAATATAAATATTAAGAGACAGAATTGAAAACGAACCATCGTAGTAATGCAGCACGGTCAGTAATGATTTTATTAATTATTATTTATGGTACATATATGGTATTGCATATCAATTTATATATTCCAATTAATCGGATCTAGTATAATCAAACATTAACAAATTAACTTCTTATTTTAAATTGCTTCATCAGCGCACACAAAAATTCAAAATTTAATGCACCGTGAAACAATTTGCCTACCTTCCGTTTTCATTAAAAAAAGATTGTTTTGATTGTATTTAATTCTGATTTTAGTAAAATTCTGATTTATATTTAAAATGTGTTACTAAAAAATTCAGAACAAACTGCACAAATTTAGTTATAGTTAATATAGTCGAGTGCCTTACTGCTTAACAACTGAATAAATAGTTGAATCGGAATCAACTTTATCTAATTCACTGAATGAGCCAATGTAATTAAACACGTGGAAAGTCTTACTAACAACAGATAATGGGGATACCTATTAATAAAAATAAGGAATCAATTCTAACAAAAGCTGCAGATTTGGCCAAAACTATATGTTGGTAGAGAGCTGTCTTCAAAGACGGATGTGAAGAATATCTGCTAGAAGTAAAATTTCCAAGTGGCATAATACATTCTGAAATATATATACCAGTGTTGCTTTGGAGAAATGATGTATTGCGGTACAGTATTGCAGGTACATTGACATAGAGCAGGAAACACTAGGATCGGACTAATGAATTCACGTGCTGACTAAATTTCGTAAATCATCTACAATGAAAATCAAAAATTCAACGTCAATGCAAACTTACTACCGTATCAGCACCAAAAATTCTTCCTTCTTTTAGACTGTGTTTCAGTCAGTAATCAAACTATAGGCATGTATACAGTACAAGTGAAGGCTGTAACGCCTAGTCACTGTCTGGTATAAAATTTAAGATCGTGGAGCGATATTCAAACAGATTATTGACAACCACATTAAATTGAATATAGCAATTAATTGGCTCTTAAATCAAACAACGATATATATATTGTACATCATATCCCTCCTACCTCGTAACACACGCTAGATATACGTATCTACAGTGCAGATCTTGACTATTATTCCGAAGTAGTCGTAAAAACTCTTTAAACAGTAATGATAATGCTTTTAGGCCATGTTTTCCCCTTCCACAACTATGACAAAATTCTGAAAATCGTCTTGGATATTGACAATTGATAGATTTAATATAAAAACATAGTGAGATCGATGATCAACTCTCAACTTCTCGACTAGTATTCCGATGAAGTCGTAAAAACATTTTAAACCATATTTTAATTTTAAGTTTAATTTGATCACGTATATCAAATTTATGTTATATTATTAATTTTAAAATATAATTCAAATCATATTTGTTATTTGGTTATTGATTAATAAAATATATTAACAAATATTTTAATCTTTTTACATTTTAAATGTAGTTTCGCCTAAATGTTTTCTAGAGTTTATGTGGATATATATTTATTTTTGTGAAATAACTACCAGTATTTTCGCGAATATTCCGAAAATTGGGTAAATTAAAAGTGTTGGTTGTAAACCATCAAATTTATAGTGAGGTGACGGTTAAGGAAAAATTTAATTTACTGGCAACGATTGGCAACAATTCAGTAGTATTATGACTTCGTGAGGTTAGGTATAACACAGATAAGTTCGAAGTAACAATTATAAACTCGGAAATTATAGTATAGAAACCAGAGGATAAAAGTGGTGGATACAGTTTTCAATCTTCGTAGTTATTGGCTGCATTTCAACAAGTGATACTGCTAGTGTCAGAAGAAAATATTCGGCTAAACCAGCTTCAACAGAAGCTAATTATTATTATTAGTGCAATATTAATAATGTATTACAGAAATGAAAACTACAGCCGGAAATAAAACAGTCCCAGCCTGAAATGGAACACAGTGCAGAAATATTCAATAATGTTGGTGAATAAAAATCAGTACGATTGGGATCGATAACATAAAAGTAGAATGATCGCCTGAAAAGTTCCCGGTTTAACAAAGACAAGACAATTTTTTGGGGAAAAATACATTTTATTCATCAAGAGAATTTCCCTCTAGAGCGATACAATCAGTGCAACGCCTCTCTAACATTTCGATGCCTTTTTTGTAGAACGATTTATCTTTGTCTTCAAAATAAGCTTCAGTTTCGGCAATCATTTCTTCATTGCAGGTCTGCAAACAATATAGCGCATTAGCTTGGTGAAAGTGCATTTTTTTCATGAACAAATGTTGGCTTAAAATATAACCAACACGTTTTGTGGATTTTTTTTTATGTTTTCCGGAGTCGCAGCTTCATTTACCAATACAGGTTCGACCACGTTTAAATTTAGCAATACAGTCAATGATAGTTAATTTTCCTGGTGCACAGTCCGGATAACACTTATCAAGCCACTGCTTTGCTTGAACGGTATTTTTCCCATCAAAAAACAGTGTTTAATCAATACACGATTTTTTTTTCCATTCTTTTAAAATTACCAAAAGAAGCGTCACTATAACAATTGTAACTTGTAAGGTAATTGTGGGAATGTAATGCAAATATGACACATCTCGTTTGAAGGTTGGTAGAATTTAAAAATCATATGTGTTCCGTTACAATAATTCTAGTTAATTCCGTTATCAACCCCTACATAATCTAAAATTCTCTATCGGCATACCCTTCGAGGTAACACGTCAAACTATATCATAATTCACGATTAAGTACCATGCCGATATTTCACATTGCTTTTGGGCATACGTTACTCCAAATATGATCATATGTGGTTGAATGAACGTAGACCTTAAATAAATGTAACACGATCTCTATGTTTGAATCGATAAACGTTTTTAATGCAAATGGCTTGGGTAATGAACTCGGCTATGGAAAATAATTAAAAACTGCAATTATCGGTCAACTAAAATTTTTTTTTTTTGCTTATGTCAAAAAGTCGATGTCACGTTATTGTAAAATTTTTCTTTATAAATTTTTGTGATGAAGAATGTACAAATTTTTGTTTAGACAGTGAGTGTTTGGAGTTCGGCGAAGTTTGGTCAAGTTTTTTGTGGTAGAGTTCATGAATAGACCAAGTTTTCTTTCGTTCGGTAAAAGTTTTTTTTTTGAGTTTTTTCTGAAGTTGACTCGTTAAAAAAAATATAAAAATTTTGTTAAACCTTATTTCAAGTTGTAATTTTATGTTTAGTTTGTGTAATACTGTGGGAAAAAAACAGTAAGACTTTGTTCATAATTTTCAAATTCTTTATTTATTTCTCCAAATCTATTTCGTCCCCCACAAAGTAATCCTCGCGGGCCTCAATACACTTGTGCCAACGTTTTTTTCAATCCTCGAAACAGTTGTTAAAGACAATTTCCAGAAGCGGTCGCTTGAGTTTGCTGAACAGCCAGAAGTCACACGGAGCTAAATCAGGCGAATACGGTGGTTGCGGAACGATATGGATGGAATTTTTGGCGAAAAAATCATGCAAAACCAATAAAGTATGAGAAGGTGCATTATCGTGGTGCAAAAACCAAGAGTTGTCGACCCATAATTCTGGCCTCTTTTTACGAATAGCTTCGCGCAAACGACGCATAATACTCAAATAGTATTCCTTGTTGACAGTTTGGTCGGTCGGAAAGAATTCGGAGTGCACCACACCTCGATAATCGAAGAAAAATGTCAACATCACCTTGATTTTTGACTTGCTTTGACGTGATTTTTTCGGCTTCGGCTCCTCTTTGGAAGGATATTCGGCCGATTGGTCGTCTGTTTCCGGGTCGTAAGCATAGATCCAAGCCTCATTGCCAATTACAATACGTTTCATGACATCATGGTAGTCAGAAAGCATTGTTTCACGAACGTCAACCAATCGTGCTTTCACTTTTCTTAGGCCCAAATGATCTTTCAAAATGGTTTTCACTGATCCTTCCGATATTTCAACGATGCCAGTAAGGTCTTTGACTGTTAATTGTCGATTCTCGAGCACCAATTCCTTGATTTTATTAACGTGTTGATCATCAGTTGATGTTGATGGCCGTCCCAGACGTGGTTCGTCGTCAACACGTTCTCGACCCTCTTTGAACAATTTGTACCAATCAAAAACATTTGCTCGCGACATACAATTATCACCGAAGGCCTTCTGCAACATTGTGAAGGTTTCGGCACCACACAAAATTAATTCCGAACACAAAATTTAATGGAACTTCTTTGTTGAATAATTTCACTCATTGTAAAAATCGCCGAATGCGCTTTTTGTACTTCAGATAGACAAGCGTATACTAAACACTAATGATTATTTTGATGTGACATTTGGCACAGATGTCACTGACAGTCATACCAACATAGAAAAACAAATATTTGAACGAATGGTTTTCCGCGCAAAATTTTAATTAAAATGTCTTCTACTTTTTGCCCACAGTAGTATGTTAAAGCATTTTTTTTAATATTTAGTTTTGGGTTTTTTTTTTGGTGGTTCTTGAACTGTTATTTTTCTGTGTTTATTCGAGTTTTTTTGTTTGGTGCTCGAATTGTGGTGTTATGCGAGTTATTGTGAAGATCGGTAAGTAGGAAGAAGTGGGTGGTTTACTAGCTATTATATAACAATAGTGGGTTGCTACTGATCGCCAGTAGTGGGAAACCGGTGACCAGCGCTGTGTGTCTACGCGTATTTTGGAATTTTTGGCGTCATGGCGTCGATAATGCGTCGGCAATTGCTTTTGGCGTCGACAATGTCGACAATTGGCGTCGGATACTTGCATATTATAATAAGATATATATTAGTTGTCTTGAAGGAAAGGTCATAGATCCAATTTTGGCAGTTCAAGTTTAATTTATTATTGAACATTAACTACTGGTTTTTGGCATATGGAGGAAATGGAAACCATTTTAAACCATATTATAAATTACATATGTTAAATTGCCTGTCATTAAAGGAACCACATTAGAAACAGAAAAACTGGTCCTTCTCTTTTGGGCATTTGGTAAATTTTACAGTTGAGTTTGATTCATCATATTAAACTTTATAATTACAAACTGTTTCATTTATTATATACTGTGTGCTTTAATCAATCGGCACTTATGAAAGTTGTAAAGGGTGTATTGACAAGTTCAGATCACTTTACAGAATGTCTTACTGAACGTCTAACTCGGATCGGATCGACACTTGTGAAAGTTTTAAATTGAACATTGACAAGTTCAGAGCACTATGCAGCATGTCTTAATTGCATTTAGAGCGGAAGTTATGATGATTTCTAATGATTTTTAGTAATAACAATACTCTATAGGAATAAAGATTGACGTTAAACGATTGACTCGTAATAAAAACAGTTAACTAACTCAGATCGGATCGACACTTATAAAAGTTCTAAATAGGTTGAATCTTCTTCATCCAACATCATAACAGTTAAATTTCATTAACTATTATCAGGTAGGTAAAATAATACGTATACGATTAATAAATTCGTTTTTATTCAATGATTTCAGATTTTCCGTAAATAGGCCAATGCCCTATTTATTTCATAATATCCAAATTTAGGTCACACGGCATCAGCTGATTCAAATAAACGCTATTTCACATTGTGTCGCTTTTCTCTGACTAATGGCATGTACAACAGTTCATCCTATTCCATTATTTAGAACATTTTTTATATAGCACACATACACACATATATCGTGCATTTTATAAAAAATATAAAAACTAGCCAATCATCTATTTAAAAATCATACGATCATACATATATGTATGTATTTTATTTCATTAGCGTGATCTATGCGCATGTACATTGTATTTTTGTGCGTATGGGATAAAACACGTGCGCTTATTGTATTGTTATGATTATTTTTTTTAACACATTCGCGCGCAAATGACTGCTATTGCATACAATGTGTATTAATCAGTAGCACACAATTTAGAAAGTGTGTATCAACGTGTTAAATAAACTTGTAATATTTTTTGTTTTGTTCTATATAAATTTGGTTTTCGATTTTTTTCAAAAGAAAAAATTGTGCATAATCAAAACCAACTAAAATAGAAGCCCTGCTGTAGCAATACGCACAAAGGAATCCAAACTACAGAAAGTTGAATTAGAATATATGTTTACATTGTATTGTTTCCAAATAAAATTCAATAAGTTCACACACTAATATCATTGGTTTGTACCATAAAGCAAAATATACATAAGAGACTCATGTAGACATTCCGAGGTTAATCATCTATTTTACTATTGGCAATCTGTATAAGCCTAACAAGAACAAAAATTTGTTTTATCTAACAAATTTAGAAGCAAAATATGTAATTACTATTAAATATTTTGCTTCTTAAAAGAACTAAAAATTATTTGATTACTATTATTAAAATAAACAAAATATTAAAACAAAAAAAAATATCTTTGAAAACCAAAGAATTGACAGCCACTACATAAAGAAGTATATGTGGTAACTCGCTAACTAGTTAAATAAGTAGTGGTGCGAAATGACAAAATGAGCAGAAGCACAACAAAAATTACATAGCATTGTTAGTGTACCCAACACAATCTTCTGTAGTTTCTTGTATGTTGGTATCTGCGTTTCAGACTTTGTTCATGGCTTTTAATTGTTGTTGGTTTTGGCACAATACATATTTTGGTTTTGTTGTTGTCTGGTTTACGAAAACAAAAATAATCAAATGTTTTTTGTTTTGCGTGGTTTACGAACCCCAAATAAATACATGAAGCAAGAACATAACTATGTATGTAGTTTTTTCTTTTATAGGATTGGCCAATGGACTATGTATATGGGAGAAAAAACAATTTGAGTTTCTTTATTATTATTTTTTTTAATAAAAATTGTTGTAATATTTTCGTTTTGTTTTGTATAAATTTGGGTTTAGAATTTAAAAACAAATTGTTTAAAACTTTAATTTTTTTGAGACAACAAAAATGATCAAATCTTTTTGTTTTGACTGATTTTCGAGAACAAAAATAATCCAGCAAAAGCACGAATGAATCTTTTTTCCCAACTGATCTTGTTTAGTCATATAGTCTTGTTTCTTCAACTAGGAATTTAGTAATTATACATTTGTATGTACAGAATGTCTTAATTGCATTTAGAATGGAAGTTATGATAATTTCTAATGATTTTCAGTAATATCATTACTCTATAGAAATAAAGGCAAAATTGACCTGAAATAGACATAGTTACATAACTAATCGAAGTGTCGATCGGATCGACACTTATAAAAGGTGTAAATAGGTTGAATCTTCCTCATCCAACATCATAACAGATAAATTTCATTAACTAGTATCAGGTAGGTGAAATAATACGTATACGATTAATAAATTCGTTTTCATTCAATGATTTCAGATTTTCCGTATATAGGTCAAGCCCTATTTATTTCATGATATCCAAATTTAGGACAGCTGATTGAAAAATCACTATTCTATTGTGTACAGTTTCTTACCTCTCTATTCACTCTCTACTCAGTAACACACATTTGAATGCTATAGCAGTCACTTGCGCGCGAACGTATAAAAAAAGTATTAATAACAATACAATAAGCGCACGTGTTTTTTTATCCCATACACACAAAAATGCAATGCACATGCGCATCACGCTAAAGAAATAAAATACATACATATATGTATGATCGTATGATTTTTAAATAACTGATCGGCTAGTTTTTATATTTTTTATAAAATGCACGATATATGTGTGTATGTGTGCTATATAAAAAATGTTCTAAATAATGGGAAAGGATGAACTGTTGCACATGCCATTAGTCAAAGAAAAGAGACACAATGTGAAATAGCGTTTATTTGAATCAGGCATTGACCTATATACGATAAATCTGAAATCATTGAATAAAAAAGAATTTATTAATCGTATACGTATTTTTTTACCTACCAGGTAATAGTTAATCAAATTTAACTGTTACATGATGTTGAGTGAAGATTTAAGAATCGTTTACCGATCGAAAGGAGAATAATTTTCTTGACGAAGAAAAACTTAAGAAGGGATTGTGAAAAACATTTCTCGTAAGCAGCAAACACAAATAAAACAAGTTGTTAACCCTTGGCACTGGTATGACACATTGGAGGTGACAATATACATTTACTCTAACACTCGCATATCAGTCTGAAGACGCTAACGTGTAAAAAGTACCAAACTGTGAAAGTTTATTGCACTACAGATGCCTCTCTCTGTGTCTAGCCTTGCCGAAAGGTGGTAATGATTTTTCGTTATCAGTTAAAGAATTTGTGTACGAGATAGCATTAAAATATTAGAGCTTTAATATTAATATGGCATTAAACGAACGACGATTAATCGTTTTACACGGTTGGATGCTATTGGAGCTACTAATATTTTTAATTAGGCATAATTTATATTTAAAGATTTTGTAATAAACAAAAAAATTAATTAATATTGTTATTCTTTTGTTAATATCTAACGATTATGATTAATTTTCGACATTGTCGACGTGAGTTATTTAATTTTCGACATACATTATCTACACGTGTCGACACTGTATTAATTACGCCATATCGACAATACGGCACAACGCTGCCGGTGACGCATTAGCGGCTTTTTTTCCTATTCAATTGATCTCGGTGGCACATTTATGGTAGGGACGTGTTTTTTTAGTTTTGTTTTATTAACATATGTTAGAGTAGGCCCCAAATAATACAACCGCGGTTAGCTCATCCTGCGTGATGGGTTGATGAGTGTCCGTTTGCACTACTTCAGGGTCCTAAACCCCCGTTCCCGTTCCTGTGTTTTTTTTCGTTTATTGTTCCCCAATATGTTTATGCGGTAATCTAGGCCGCAATCTGAGGTACCACTAAACTCACACTATCCCCGCTACAATGCCGCGTGGGGTACCGCTTTAGCTATTGCGAAAGTCTAACGCGATTCAGGGTTTTAATTTGTTATGGGTTTAAATTTATAATAGAAGTAATTTGGTACAAATTCGATAAATAGTCACCCGAATGATTCGGTGCGATTAAAGGCCGAAATGAGTAGTGCAAAAAATTATTAGTAGTTATTAAAATAAGAAATTTGGTGCTACGAATTGATTTTATTAAGTCCAATTCGTACCAATAAACTAAATATTATTGTATCGAATCGTTGTAATTATAAAATATAAAGCGAACGTCATGAACCCATAGCTCAATATCTGAGTAGCTAATTGATAGCTGAGTCAGCAACTTATAAAGTAACGAAGTAGAAATAATCACATCTATGGGAGGAACTCATAATTGGAAATTATACTGTTTGAATATTTTTAAAAGGAACCACGGCCCTTAAGTGGAAGGGGCTGGCCTAAGAAGGCCCTCCCCGTTTCTATTATTTAAGAACCTTTATGAGATATGTTCAGAACATCGCCCTATCAACCCAATTGCCGCAATTTTGCGCGTTTAACATTTTTCACCAATATTGAAGATATAAAAGGTTAAGCAAACCAAAACGAGTACACAGCCAGCACCTGCTTTTTAATTTTATGTATCGAAATATGAACTTATATTTCTTAAATTTTGTAAATTCTGTTTTACCTATATTTTCGCATTAGCAGCTGTTATTCATAAATTTTACCTTGCTTACCAAAATACAGTACATCGTTTGGATGGTACGATAATTAGCTGGATGTTATTGGTTATGTTAAGCCGTTCTGTAGGTATTTAGTATGCGTGGTAAACTAGGTGGATTCGTATGCAAAAAAATTATATTCGGTTTGGGAGGGGAAGGTTGTTATAATTTTTGCTTACCATAAGTGGTGTGCGACGTAAATATTTTCATTTTGAGAGGCAAGCTGAACAGTCCGTATCGTACCCTACATTATTATTTCATTACCGGAAATTCCACTTAAAAGCATATCTGTGCAACGAAATTAGCAGAACACAAAGGATTTATTGTGTTTATAGATAGATAACTCGGCTATCTCGTCGGATAAGGATTTATTGTGGAAATATTTTTGTTTGGAGGCTTGTTGTATAAAGTACTGTGAGGACCGCCAATTTACACGAGTATATACGGATTAATGCTGGCGTTATCTTTCTGGGCCTTCCAGAGCATTTCTTTCGTTGTGTATTGCCCATCTCTCGTGTTTTTTTAATATTCCACGCGACAGTACTTTTAGGAATGTTTAAACTTTCTGCTGTTTCACGCGTGGTTAAATTTTCTCGCACCAAAATCAACATATTGCTTTTACGCTGCTCACTACCTTTTCTCATTTTTTCTAACTAAAATTGCACTTTATTTTTATTTGACTATAGGAACACTAACAGAATAACTTAATCTTACAAAATATGCACTATTAATACTCAAAAAAAAATTACAGGCAATAAAACATCTGCACCCTAATGACGGCCAAGAACGGTAGGCGTACAATAAAATAATTGCTTGACCAATTTTTTGCACATCAGTTGCGGGGTTGTACCGGTGTAACAAAAACAAAAGGCGGTCCAACAAAATATTAATATTAAAGATAGAACTTCTGTAAATCAATAAAAAACAAAACAAAAATTAAAAAATAGGTGCTTAATTTATTCCATTACTTTAACTCCAATCAACGTATTTTGAATATTTTGGCATTTTTCGGGGTTTTTCCCCTAAATTAAAGGGTATTTTTTTTTTCAAAAAATTACGTCATACTCGTACATGTATTTAAAATGAAACAGTAAGCCAATTGCTTTCAAAAGTTTTGTAATTTTAGCAAAAAACGACTTCAATTTGCAATAAAATATGTTTGCCCAATTTTTCCCCCTGCACTGTATATGTACATAAATATTTACTCGAACATAGTTTCTATTGTAAAATAGTTAAATGTAAAATAGTTTTTCAATGTGTGTGTATGATGAGCGCCAAAATGTACTTAAATATTTAAGTAGATTTTGGAGCGCACAATAATGAATATGTTTTCGGACGTCTCGCTATGTATGGACACGGAAAAGAGCTTTCACTGTGCGTTTATACTTGCGGAAATTGGTGCGGCGCTGAATGAATATGTATCTGTGGGAGCGAGTGATATATTGGTGCTGTGCTGGTTCCCGCAGGTATAAATTTGGGTTTATGTGGTGGTGTTTTTTCGTGTCTACGCTATTTGGGCCTGCATGCGTACAAACCGTATGTTTTATTTTTCTTCTAACTACTTGCCGTATTTTTATTTCAGAGATTAACTAATTTTAGTATTATTCCTCTATCCGGTTATTCAGCTTCTGAGTAATAAAATATTATTGTTAAATAAAATTAATTATAAATTGGGCTAATAAGAGCTAGATTTAATTTTGCATGATATGAGTAATTGGATCATAATTATAGAAATATTGTTTTCTCGAGTTGGCTGGAGGAAATGGTTAATCACTCATAATAATTAGGTTTTAGGAAATTTACCATTTAACAATTTTTTTACGATCTTGATTGCTGATTGTTTGTATCCAGAGGGCGGAGTTATTGTGCCGTTCTGTGCTTTACTAACTGTTGACTGCTTGGGTGCCTGTAACCGGGTCGAGTCTGTCATGTCTGGTGACTTTTCCTGTCTCTCCATCTTGTTATGTGAAGGGAGGGTGCAGTTAAATATTCCAATCAACACCAAAGCAACAGCGACAACATCGACCACATCGGTATTTAGCTGACACAAGCAAATAGCTAGAACCTATTCGACACCAAACCTACAATAACAATAACATCAACGACATCGACAATTTAGCTGATACAACAAATAGATGATTCCACACGTTTACCTAAATACATGGAATTGTCCACACAAACAACAGACGCAACATGATACCATCTTTCCGATGGCATCGCGTTTTATAATGTATATAAACCTTAGAAACATTATGTATGCATTATTATTATCAGTGCACTAAATCAAGCTACACGTTCTATATTAAAATTGTATTGTAACGTTTAATTATTAAATAAAGTATAAATCGCTCTGGATAAATTCCAGAGCCTTAAAAAATAAAGTATTTGGGACTTGAAACCCATAATTGGCGCAGTTCGTAGAGGATATTTTTTAATATCCGTCCCTACGGAAACTTCACATACTGCAATAGTAAGTAAACTCAGTGTTATAAGTGTCATAATTAAATTAATTAAAAAGTGAAATATTGACGGTTAATCAATAAGTAGTGCTTAAAACATAATAAACAGTGTTCTAAGTGTCACAAATTAATTAATTGAAAGTGAAATACTGCCGGTTTACCAGTATTCAGTGTTATACCAAAAGTTATTTACTTAACGAACATATATAAAATAACTTATATGTTGTTTGATGGTTTATCAAACTTAAGTAAGTGAAAGTGTTACAGAAAATTAATTATAAAATAAAACAGACGACCTGGCGTCAGTACCAGAACAGTGAAAGAAAAAATCAAAATCAAAAAATAAGAAATAAAAAGAACAAAATTTTATAAAATGAAAAATCAACCCAGGAAAAGCGGAAACGTATCGACATCCCAAATAATAGATGATGGTTCCTCAGATATTTTTGGCGATAATAATTACTCTGTGGTAAGTGCACAAAACTTGATAATAATCCTTTACGTATCCCAAAATCCTTAGTTATTCCTGTTTAAATTTATAAATCAAAGAAAATTTCAAAATCGATAATTATCTAAGAAATCATTGAATAATTTTTTCTCTTAAAAACCGATAAATTTATATAAATTCAAAATTGTCAAATTAAAAAATTACTGTATTAAATACAACGCGAACAGAAATTTAGAAGGTGTAAGTGAAAGTGAAAATATAAAAATGACACCTGAAGAGAGATGGAAGCGATGGTAAAAACTTTACAAACATTACGTATACCAGACGCGATTAAGGACATTCCTCCATTCAACGGAAATAAGACCGACCTTGCAAATTTTATAGGACAAATAGATTACGTACTAGCAATTCTAAAACCGACCTTTGATCAACAAGCGCAAGCCAAAGTATTAATGAGAGCCATACGAGAGTCAAACGAGCCTCATACGCGACTTACATAACATCTCACAACGGGGAGATACAGTTGAAGTATATTTCGCAAGCATTGTAGAAGTTATAAATGCATTAAAAATTGGGTAGAACTAAACACATTAAATAATCCAGAAGAAGTAAGGAAAAATGCCAATGGTATGACAAAATGGGACTAGCAGCACTTATGTCGAACCTTAGGGATCCATTAGGTTCTATGGTAAGAGCCATGAAGCCTACAGATTTACCTACAGCCAGGCTATATTGCCTTAAACAACAGAATATCACATACGTTAGGAATAAAACATTTGAGCACTCAAACCCAACCATACTTAACACACGACCAATACTGCCGCCTAAACCTTCTGTAAACTATAATCAAAAATTAATTTATCCGAGACTGCCAATTCGAAATTTTAATCCTTTACGGAATCAAAATCAATATTTTAATCATAGACCGTTCACTCAGAATAACCCTAACCAATTTGGAAAACATCGGAATCTTCCACCTAAACCATTGCCGAAACCCGAGCCAATGGATATTTCTAGTAATCAAGACGCGTACAAACAACCGACGTACACTCAACCTCAACAATTTCAACAATATCAAAATATGCAACAAAGACATTTTAACTCAACGAATCAACCATACCGATTTAACCAGTATGGACCACAAAGATTCTACTCAAGAGAACTCTTTAATATTGCAACAACTCCATATCAAAGCGAATTCGATAATGACATGAATCAATATGATCAAGAATATGATCAATACCACGAAGGAAACTTATAAGATATTGAACCAAATTATGAGCAAGATCCAATTCAGGAAGTAGAGGAAAATAACCCTATCGTTGAAATCGAAGATACGGATTTTCGCCTCGCTATCACCAGGAATTCGGATACCTAAGCCTTTCAAATCATCAACATCAACATCAAAAAGGTTTCCAACTCCCTTACATAGAATTAAGCCTTAACGGAAAAACACTAAAATTTCTTATAGACACATACTAAATCGTTTCAATCCAGAAAATATTCATGACAAGTTCAAACAAGAAATTAAACCAGTAACCATATCCACTCTGTTTAACAATACTACTGTAAATCAAATGGTTAAACTAAATGGCTAACAAGAATTTAAAGTCACTGAACCTTTAGAGTTCATCCTCTTTAAATTTCACACGTATTTCGTTAGATCATTAGATCTAACTAACTCATTAGTGAAAACTCCTCTAACGGAAATTCCCATTAAATATAAACTGAACTTTATGTCGAAACAATATAACATTTCTCCAAGAAGTAAATTAATTATCGAAATTCCTGTAACGGTTACAAACGAAGAGATATATTCAAAACCTCAAGTGATTAAAGAAAATTTAATTATACCCGAAGGTGTATGTACATGCAAGAACAATTACGCAATTGTTGAAATAATTAACTATGGACCTCAATCAAAACAATTTATAATCGAACACCCCATAGAATGTAAAAAATTGACGGAAACTCATATCGAGTAAAATAACGCAGAGCCAGCCCATAGGAAATTATGAAAATCAGACAGACAATGTTAAACAATTAATTCGAACAGAACATCTAAACTACGGAAAAAGAAGAAGTATCGAAAAATTATGCGAAAAATTCGAACAAATATTTCAGAAAGAAGGTGACAAATTAACTTTTACAAACTCAATCAAACATGAGATAGAGCTAACAGACAACAAGCCTATCTTTACAAAAAGCTACCGTTATCCCTTCATACATAAAAAAGAAGTCGAATCTCAAATTAACCAAATGCTTAATCAAGGCATAATACGACCTAGCTACTCGCCATGGTCGTCCCCAATTTGGATTGTCCCAAAAAACAAGACGCCTCAGGAAAAATTAAGTGGATAATGGTCATTGACTATAGAAGCTTAACGAGAAAACGGTCGACGACAAATATCCACAGATATTCTGGACAAGTTGGGAAAGTGTATAAATTTCACGACGCTCGACCTTGCGTCGGGTTTCCACCAAGTAGAGATGAGCCCAAAAGACATTCCAAAAACCGCCTTTAGTGTCGAGTTCGGACACTACGAGTACGTTCGAATGCCCTTCGGACTTAAAAACGCACCATCCACGTTCCAGAGGGTCATGGATAACGTGCTAGGAGAACTACAAGGAAGGATATGTTTGTGTTATATGGACGATATCATTGTGTTCTCAACATCCTTGCAAGAACATATTAACAGCCTGCAAAAAATTTTCGAAAAGCTTGAGAAAGCCAACTTAAAAATCAAATTGGACAAGTCACAATTTCTACATAAAGAAATTGCCTTTCTTGCCCATATTGTGACATCCGAAGATGTAAGACCAAACCCGGACAAAATTGGAGCAATACAAAAATTTCCGCTACCGAAAACAGAAAAACAAATAAAAAGCTTCTTAGAAGCCACTAACAGAATGTTTAAGATAGGATAAAGAAATAGCAATAACAGAAGACTATGCTAAATGCTTTGAACAGTGCAAATTGTTATTATGTAACAAATCTATTCTTCAATACCCTAATTTTAACCGACCATTTCTAGTCACTACCGATGCAAGCAATGTTGCTATCGGAGCAATACTCTCGCGAGGACCGATTGGACAAGATCTGCCAATCAGTTACGCCTCAAGAACTTTAACCAAAACAGAAAAAACTACAGCACAATAGAGAAGGAGCTCTTAGCTATTGTGTGGGCCACAAAATAATTCAGGCCATATCTGTTTGGAAGACAGTTCACCATCATAACGGACCACAAACCGTTAACATGGCTATTTTCATTGAAAGAGCCAAAATCCAAACTAGTCCGTTGGCGGTTAAGGCTAGAAGAGTTTGACTATAAGATATTCTATAAAAAAGGAGTTCAAAACACAAACGCCGATGCTCTCTCTAGAGTTCAAATTAACAACATCGAAATCTTTAACTCAGAACTCTCATCGTCGATAGAGGATACAGCTAGCATGCTCTCTACACTAGACGACCTAACACCAACTACAAAAAATTCAATTAACATTGTTAATACATTGTTTCGTTTTGACAAACAACTCATAATTTACCTCTCAGACACCAGAAAGCGTGGGATTAAAACGGCCGGCCATAAGCGATGAATTAAGAAAAATGGTTGGTAGAACGCGAAACCTTACTTGTGTTTATACAACAGAAGAATGTGTTTAATATGTAATGGAGGCATATAAAACCATGATCTCTACTAAGCCACAAAGCACAACTCCAAAAGTAAATTTAGTGCGATCGAAAACACTTTTAATTGATGTAGAACAAAAGGAGGAACAGACGAAGTTGATACAAGATACACATTTAGAAAATGAACACAGGGGAATAATTGAAAATTATGAAAGGATAAAACAAAAATATTATTTTCCACACTCTAAAGAAATAATCAGAGAGTTCATAAATAAATGCGATATCTGTCAACGCACGAAATATGATAGACAACCACCACAGTTACAATTAACTTTGAGCGAGACCCCAAAAAAGCCAATGCAAATTATCCACACAGATTTATTATTATTGGAAGGAAAAGTGTTTCTAACCATAATCGATAAATTTAGCAAATTTTCAGCAGCATATCCATCAATAGGAAAAACCAATAAAGACATTTCAGAACACCTTACACATTTTTTTAGTCAACATGGATTACCAGAAAAATTAGTCGCCGATTCAGAAATAGGCACCGGAAATGAAATCAAAAAACTATCAGAAAAACACAACGTTGAATTACACGTCACAACACCATACAAAACTTCACTCCACACTCAAGGAAATATATAGCATTATAAAATTACAACGACCGGATGAGTCACTAGATAAAATCATGATGTCGGCAATACTTGCATATAATAACACCATTCATTCTACAACACAAATGACTCCATTTAATCTCTTAACGGGACACTACGTTGGAAGCACGATCAATTTTGACAACGAACTAGATTGTGGGCCCAAAGGAAGGAATTATTCGAGCATTTATGTAACGACATATATGAAAAATCATTAAGAACGAAGAAAAATGTAATACAAAAACGGAATAAAAAGTTAAAACCATCCGTACCAGTATTACCCAAACTTTTTATCTACGCGAAAAAGAAGAAACGCGGTAAATTAAGAGCAAACTATAAAAAATTAAACATAATTAACGATAATGGGATAACCGTAGATACGAATGAAGGAAGAGTTCATAAATCAAAAATTAAAATTTTTTTCCCGGTTTCCCATGATGTACACACAAGAAATTAAGCTAACATCGCTAAAGGATAATAAAGGGATTATACCTCTAAAAATCAGAGGTGCAAAATTATACAAAAACTATAGGAAAATGATACACATAATCCAACTACAGCCATATGAAAACCTAATAAGCGAAATCGAAAATCAAATATCTCATATAATGAAAGAATGATCAAAAAGCGAATATACGGGCCTATTACACAACAAAAAAGCGATAATTCAAAATTCAACATAAAGTAAATAACCTAAAAAAGTTATATAAAGAATTGGTACCCAGAAGAACGAGAATAGGCCTACTCAACGGATTAGGAACGCTTGTTAAAGATCTGACAGGAAACCTTGATAACCAGGACCTACTAGACATACAAATAGCAATCGACGAAGTTAACAGAAATCAGGACAATCTCAATAATCAAATAAATAAGCAAATTTGTATAAATGACCAACTAATTACAAGGATGCAAGACATCCAAGACTTTGTTAATACTACACTAACTGGACTACAATTAGAAAACAGAAAAGTAAACGACAAATTGAACCATATATCATTGCTACTAATATACGATCAACATTTCTTCAAATTAAATCACATCATAGACATCTTACACAAAAATATGGACGAAATTTTAGACATAATAACATTTTCACAACAAAAATTATTTTCAAAACACTTACTGACGCAAAACGAAACAACATACATATTAAATTTACTCAAAGAGGACAACGTACGCATACAAAACGATAATTTCATTTATAACCTATTAGAGATTAAAGGTTTCTATGATAGCCACAAACAATTAATTTTTATTATTAGAATACCAATTTTTAAACAAGAAAATTTTGAAATATACCAAATAAAAAGCATACCATTTAATAATAAAATCCTATATCCTAAAACCCCAGCATCTATTATCCTAAACCACCAATATTATCAATTATGTGTCACACCATGCAAAATAATATACAAATAATATACAACACACATTATTGCCAAGAATCAAAATTGGAACAAATCGAAGGATCATATGTATTTTTTTTTTCCCTGTTTTGTTCTGGGGCCGAAGCTCTCCCTACTCTTTCGCGGTTCGCTTATTTACGTCCTTACCTTTACGCCTGTATTGGCCAATTCGAGGACGTACGAATATAGGTCCGATTTTATTACCATCTGCACATTGCATAGCTCCATGCCAGCCTATACTGGCATGGAAGATGGGTCGGCCCGTGAGCCCCGCACTCCGACAGATGTGCAGGGTCATAGATGCACAGGGTCATAGATGTGTTCCTTCTCATCCCAAATCGTAATTTGTTGATGAAAATTCCCTTTGCATCCTGCCCCTATCGGGATTCGAAACCGGTACCTCTCGATCCAAACGCCAAAGCTTTAACCACTATGGCACTTGGTCGGTGGATCATATGTCCCAGCAATTATTAAACAGCAGCCAGCCAACTGTGAAAGTCAAAACGTATCGCTAGAGGAAGAAATTGATTATTTTAGCTATGGAAAGCTATACATTCAACCCATCTCTAAGAGTATCTCATACGACTCCAATTGTAAACAAACAACAAAGAAAATCATCGAACCCACATTAATCGAATTTTCACATTGTACAGTAGTAATCAATAACCAAGAATTTTTTACAGTAGAAAACGAATTCGTACACCAGTTAGAAATCGAGTTACCTTATAACGACGTATTCATCAATTACACTTCACCCGAAATTAATCTTCAAATTCTACATAATAAAACAATCACAAATATAGAGCGTATGAATTTGCTACACAAACATGTCAAATTACACACATCATCATTATTCTTCTCATAGTTATATTTAGTATCAGGAAATACAAAAAACACCATTTAGTCACTCCAGGACCACTATTGCAGCCTGCCGTTAATCTTAGGGGGGAGGAGTAAAATATTACAATCAACACCAAAGCAACAGCGACAACATCGACCACATCGGTATTTAGCTGACACAAGCAAATAGCTAAAACCTGTTCGACACTTCGACATTTTAATATTTTTTCGTTCCTTACTTTAAACAATTCTATAAATTGAAATTTTGTCGAAAGTCCTGACTTAAAACAATAAAGTTGTCGACAAATACAATTCAATTGATTTTTATTATTATTAAAAAAATTTTTTTTGAACATACCAGAAGGTCAGGAAAGATTGTGATTGCAACATTCTTCATCAGGGGGTCTATTTAATTACTTACGCTTTGAGCATAAACTTAATACAATCAATATGTTAACGATCCAAAGACTTTTTGCTATGGAATGTTGTTTTTCGACGATCTCTTCTGGTTGAATTCAGGTTATGTTTTAGTGAAGTTGTGTGAACGTTAGATATAAATTTAATAACTTTTAGTTGGATGAATTTAAATATAGGTAGCTGAATGACATTACCGAATTTAAATTTTCTTTTACAATATCAACGGAATATTTAGGTCATACTGCCGAGACATTACGAACGTGAAGTCTCTCGGCTAGATGGTGTTGGATGGGAAGATAGGGAAAACATGGTTACAATCAGTATATGATAAGACCCGTATATGTGAATTAAATAACCTAACCAGTCTATTATGACTGATGCTGATTACATATGATGAATATTAGTATCCTTTACCTCCGCCACTAACCCAAATTAATAAACTAACAAAAATCTAATCTAGAGTGTGAATAAAATTGAGACTAACATTTTAATATATTTAAGCAGTTAGAAAATGACTTTGCTGTGGTTTCGCCCTAGTTGTTTCTGTGACTAACATCCTTTCCTAATCAACCTTATCTGTTAAGGATGCAGGCAGGTCCTGGGCCTGCATGATGCTGAAATATTATTCGCATTTAGATATAATCGGTCATTTGATTGTTGATGTTTCAGGATTATGGTAACATACGTAGGATGGCTGTTATGGCTGGCTTGTACCCCTCTATCATATAATATCATATCAAGTGAGCAAATTAAACTTAAAATTAAAATATGGTTTGAAATGCGTTTACGACTTCATCGGAATACTAGTCGAGATTTTGAGAGTTGATCATCGATCTCACTATGTTTTTATATTAAATCTATCAAATGTCAATATCCAAGACGATTTTCAGAATTTTGTCATAGTTGTGGAAGGGGAAAACATGGCCTAGAAGCATTATCATTACTGTTTAAAGAGTTTTTACGACTACTTCGGAATAATAGTCAAGATCTGCACTGTAGATACGTAACGGTAACTCTTTGCATTTGTGAGCAAAAATTTTAATTAAAATTTACAAAGTTCTGTCAGAGACATATTTTTGTTAATTTTATTTAGACTTTGCTTTCATGCCTCGGAACTTTTGCTTTAAGGTGCCATCGGTCGAGGTAGATTAGTGCTTGATCATTTGGGATATTTGGATAGAGAGAAACGATATCAAAAGGGACTAAGATTCATATCTGCTCGTTCTCTAGCTTATTTGTAGCTTATTTGCCTTTCTAGAATCGGAAGGAGGCATGTTTTTAAACTTGCTCAATAACCATTTCGCGATTTCTGTTGTGGCTGCGTTGATGCATCTATCACTTGCTTGCACTTATTGTTAAAGAATGCTGTGAAGTTATACTAGGCTATCGGAGAGAATAGAAGAACTCAGACTTGGAACAAGTAATATCGTCGTTGTTTAAAATATGTAAAACCAGTAAACGATAATTTATCATTTTCAAAACGATAACATAATTCATCATCGATTTTTATATACTTCAAACACCTCGAATTCAATTTTACATTATGTATTTAATATAAATATGTAAGTAATTTTTATATTGTGTAATTTTTATATGCCTATGTGTATGTTGATGTATATACCTGGAGGTATTGCGCATACACAATCAAGTTTAATTTAGTAATATTGGCTTCTCTCCCAAATTGAAATTAATTTACAAATGAAAATGCTGATAAAAACACAAAAGTATCCAAAATTGTGTGGTATGCAAGATTTCACAGATCTAACTGATTAAGAAATAGTAAGAAATTAAACAGACCTACCACAATTTCATCTCAATTTACATCAATGAGTGTGAGTGTATGTGGTAAATAAATAAAGTTGTTAAAACAACTAAGTGGGTTATGGATGGATGACTGCAATATCGAGATTACCCATCTCATTAAAATTAAAACGCGTATAATAATAAATAAACGGAACTGGCATTGAATAATGGCTTAATGTGCCAATTTATGTGCTGAACTGAGAAATTGAGTTATTTAATAAAGTGTAGATCCATATCAAGTAATTGTTATTTGGCTAGCATATTCGAACGTCAGCGGGAGGTACGTGATCTCACTCGAACATCTGGCTTTAGTGTTTTCACATTCATTAAGTTTTGACTAAGTAGCTCTTAGAGTAGGTAATAAAAGGTTCGGAGCAAGAGAAATGACAATACCAGGCTCTTGAATCTTGGCTATCAACCTGTTTCATTATTCGTTTTGATAGGTTAGTATGCTATACAAGGTGAGATAAATCCCCTACGTTTACCTCGGAAGGGAGGGAGAAATTTACTAAAAATAAAGTTTGTTCAATGTCAAACACAACAAAACAATTTTTTCTAGGTTTAACACTGTTTCGTTGAAATGGCCAATACAAATTAATAAATTCTATGACCCTAATGCTGCACCAGCACTTTTAACACAATCACATGAAAATGGTACTGGAAATTTTTACAAATTAGTTACAACATATCGGCATAGATCAACCCCAACAAACTACCCCTAAGGGGTGCAATTCTTCAAAAAATCATATTTTTCGTTACACGACGCTTTTATCTCTTCTGTGAATTTTTGTTGTATAGTGCTTGGGGTTAAACTGGATTTTTTTTACAAATTGATTACAATAAAATGGCATAATTAAGCCTTTAGAAAACTACTTCAAATTGGAGGAACCGTTTAAAATCATTGTGTCGTACTGCGGGTGATAGTAGAAGTTTTTACAAAATAAATTACAATATACTGGAATAGTTCAATTCCTTAAATTTGCCCCTAAAAAGCAAAGCTCTATAAAACCATGTAATGGGCATGCTATAAATGTAATAACCTACCCACAATTAAGATGAAACAGCTCATTGTGTACAAGAAACCGATACGCATGACAATATTGCAAAAGCCCATATTCACAAAAATCGATCATAACATAATGCATCGAATTATTTTCCTGTGCAAAACATAAGTACCCCTGAATTTATCACAAAAGCCCACACCCACAAAAATCGATCATAATGCACCGCATTACTTTTTGTGCAAGAAATAAGTACCCCTGAATTTATCACAATGGCACACACCCAAAAAATCGAAACAAAATGGATCGCCTTCCTTCCGGTACACGAAGTATGTATACCTTTAAATGTATTACAACCCCAACAAAATCGATCATAATGCATCAAATTACTTTCCGATGCAAGAAATAGTTACCCCTATATTACAACAGCCAACACCCACAAATATGGATCATAATGTATCAAGCTTCCTTCCTGTACAAGAAATAGGTACCCCTAAATTTATTACAACAACCTACACCCACAAAAATCGATCACATTGCATCGAACTTCTTTCCGATTCACGACATAGGTATCCCTGAATTTATTAAGACAGCCCACACCACATTAATTTGTAAAAAATTACCAGTACCACCCCCAGTACGATACATTAAATATTACATTTACAATATTATATTACATTAAATTCAATTTCTACCGGTATTTCCAATAAAGAATAGTAGTCGGGAACAATTTTACCGTGAAATTTTTGACTAAAGCCTGAAAACAGATGTGCATAATTTGCGTGCGAATATGCGGGTAATTTCTCCATTTTTTTTAAACCATTTTGAGCTTTTTTTGTTGTCAACACTGCTGATGCGCATCAAATTTAGAAATAGGGACAGCTTGCATAATTATGCATGGCATGCAGAATATATTTAATTTATTTCATAGATAACTAGTGTATTCTAATTTGGATTCGTGCTTAATTATGCATGAATCTATGATAATATCTGTTTTCAGCCAAGGTATTGCTTAGAAAATATATGTACAAGCCAACTTTGATCATTTTTCGAAATATTTTTTATTTGTCCGTATAAAAGTTTTAGAACAAATGATCTCGAATTTTATGATTCTGCTCCAGATTAATTTACGCTGAAAATACTGTTTGAAGATCGCTCCACCATCTTATAATGTATACCAAACGGTTACTAGGCGTTACGCCCTCACATACAAGCCTACGGATTCCCTGTTGACTACAAACAACTTTTACGAATGAGTGCCTTACAGAGCTTTTATGAAGCTGACAGTCTGAAAAAAGGAAAATAATTAAAAAGGTTGTTTACAAATTTTGGTGCTGATACGGTAATAAGTTTATCAGTCATCATCAGTCATTTATCGAAAAACACTAAATATAACCGTGGCCTTAGCGCAAATTTCTATCAAAGTGGAGATAACCCAAGTTTTAAGTTTTGGTTGATCAGCTCTAAGTAAATAAAGCCGCGGTAGTTGGTACCGCTGTATTCACTACAGTCTGATTCTATAGCAGAAAACATCCTGCTTTATTTCAATTAGAGCTTGCAACACCGGATCAAATTACAAATACGATCACACCGTTATTTTTACAACAATACTAATGGTTTATATAACAGAATTTTACTGAAAGCAGAAGCCAGGCAAATTATTTCACGGTGCATTAAATTTTGATTTTTTCAATTTAAAATAAGAAGTTAATTTGTATAATGCTTGATTATTTAATATTAGATAAAATTAATTGGAATATATAAATTGAAATGCAATACCATATATGTACCATAAATAATATATAATAAAACCATTCTTGACCGTGCTGTACTACTACGATGGTTCGTTGGCAATTCTGTCTTTTAATATTTATATTTTGTGTGGTCAAATTTCTTTTATCGGTATGTAAAACACTTAACACTAAGTTTTTTGATAATAACAAAATTTATTTAACCCCACAATTAGAAAAATTATGACCTAATCGCGGAACGATTGGTATGCGTCACACCGCTAAACAGTATATGCCGTAACAAATCGTGCAATGTGCGGCCTATCAATCGTAGTTTAACATACGTTGATCTGAGTTGCGATACAATTGAGCCAATTGATAATTTGGTAGTTCGAATGATACTATGCTACAAATTTGCTGAGTATCGTAAGTTCCTAATCGACACCGAAGAAAGTTTGTGTGGATATTTAAGGAACAGAAATACAACCCAAATTTTGAAAATTATAATGCCAGGCCTCCTTAAGGTCTCGAAAACCAATTCATGTCCGATAGCCCTTAGCTAAAATTCGACTTGATTAATTAATAAATTAATTAGTTTTATAAATTATAAATGATAATTTAATTTGTGTAGGGCATTTTGTACTACTGAAGCTCCTGAACGTTAATATGGAATATACCATGCCTTTCCTTCCTGCTGGACTGTATCGAGTAGATTGTTTTTTCACCAACGATAGGCGTACTATATTTAACACCAAATTGAAGTCGACAGGTGCTGCTAAATTAGACATGGGTTCTCGTTGAATTACAATTGTTAAAATATTAATTTGTTACTGTTATTGAATACAAATTACTGGTTAAATTAATAATTTGATATTTTGAAATAATAATATCGGATATTTCAATATTTTAATTAATATCTCAAACATTAGATTTTCAGTTTCCTTCTTACAAGATCATGGACAAATTGACGATTGAATATTACAACACACTAATCACACTTTGTGTTCTAAATATGTAGAACATCTGTGCATCAGTAGGTTTTTTTTTTACGTTTCAGTGGTTGCTTACTGCACACTTAGGCCAATTTTTAGGCCCATTGTGATACCACTCATTCACTCCACATCATTAACCCACCTACTTCACCTACTCACACAACTACAGTATACCACCTGCACATTGCAAGCTCCATGTCAACCTGTACATTGGCATGGAAGGTGCGACACGGAATTCTGCACTCCATCAGAGGGTCTTAGTTGTATTTATTAGCGTCACCGATCGTAATCGATGATGAAAATTCGATTGTGCATCAGTAACTCTATTGAACTTTATGACAACCCACTAAATTTATTTTTAACACTTTCATCTCATTCACACTGAGGTTCGATTCCGATGCAAGTTATTTGTTAATTTTCTGTTTAATATTTTTGCCCAAATTTAATATAGAACATAAAGTGTAATCATTGTGTTGTAATATTCAGTCGCCATGGCCTGATGAGATCACTGGATTTTTTCATGATCTTGTGAGATCGATATTACTTCTGTTACAAGGCTTATCGAAAATCTAGCTTCAAAATAACTTGGTGAAAAAAATCAAAATGGAGTGTTTATTTGAAAATGTACCCTATAGATTCCCAGCAGTTTTAATAACATTATGTAATTGTAATATTAGGCTGTCGCCTTTAAAACTATTCCAATCAAATTTCATATGTGTTCTTCTTGGTATTCAAATGATCGACTTTGCAATCTTGTGTTTTATAAGAAAAAAAATCAAACAAATTTGTTTAAGATAAAATATTTCTAACAAAACTATTACAAAGTGTTTATTTACAAATTCTACAAACTAAATGTTCACGATGCATACAACAAGTAATAATGATTTCGATGGTGTTGCGACAATAACTGAACGTGTAATGAAAGGAGTGTATGTTTTTTATTTCTTTCGATTTTTTATCTACGTCATTTTACAAATTACGTGAGAGGATGAGCAACATTGAAGAATTGTCGTAAATGTTGCGCTTAAGGCATTTTCGTGAAAGAAGAAAAGTATGTGACATGTCTAACACTTGTCGTCAAATGTTGACATGCATTGGACGAAACATTTGATAAACTAAAGTGGCTTGTCATTAATTAGTCATTTAGTCAACATACCACCAACAATCGATAAGAAACTTTTTTTCTTTTTCATACACATTTTGAAAAAAGGTAAGAAATAGAAACGTATGACTTTTGTAAAAATTTATTCACATGCATGTTGGCAAATTTTCAACTGGCTTGTTACGAGCTAGGAAGGATCATCGTTGTTTAATTTTAGAGCCAATTAATTGCGGTAGTCTATTTATTGTTGTTATTAATAATCTGTTCCAATATCGCTCTACTATTTTAAAAGTTATACCAAACAGTGCCTAGGCGTTACAGTCTACAGTGGTACTGAAGGCAAAAGGATAAGCCTTTGGTTTCTTGCCGCTTGCAAACAGTTGTAACGAAAATGATTGTGTTACCAGCTAGGTGAAAGTGATGTGTCAGGGTCTTATCAACTGTCAAATAGGGGCTTGAAGGGTTGCTCTGGCATTTTTTTAGAAATCTTTATTTCTGTATAATGTTACAACTAATCTCAGTGATTCTCGTAGTAATTGTTTTATTAGTTTAATTGTTGCATTGGTATCAGTTCATCCCAGTTCTGCCAGTCCATTGATCTCAGCGACTCAGGGAACCACTAAATCTAAAAGCTTTGTTCTTTTTAGGCGCTTCGGCCCATTAGCGCGATACAGTAGGTTCCGCATCTCCTCGTTGTCATGCTGCTACAGTCGTAGTGGTTGCAGTAAGTAACTCCTGGCAAAATTTTGAATTTTATTGCTGACTTATTCCATGTTTAAGTCTCGATGGAGGTTGTCATTCCTAATGTATCATGGATCATTTACAATGCTCCGTAGTACGTCGTTTTAAAATATTTGTATGATCTTAACTGTAGTGTTCTCTGCGTACCCCCATAGTTGAATGCCATACGTCCAGATAGGTTTTAGGATTTGTTTAGAAAAAAGCTGTTTGTTGTGCGTTGTCAGTTAGGAGTTTCTTCCAATAAGCCAGTGCATTTTTATGAATTTTTAAATTCAGTTCTTGTCTTTCCTTTTAAACATGCACTTTAAACTTGAGCTTAGTGTTTAGCGTCATGCCTAGGTAAAAATATTAAGAACAAAGGCGTAACTACTATGGCTGTAAATCTGAAAATGAACGAACACATATCAATAACACATGGCACGTTAAAAACACCCATTCGAACCCGAGACCCCCTAATACCAGAGTAAGCTCACCTGCACGTGGTGCTCCTTGGTAATCAGAGAGAAACAGCGGGATAACCGAACACCGAGAACCCAGCAACTGATGTTCTCTCCACTAACCCACTACTAATCTCACTGGTTAGGTTGGTAGCTGCTGTAACACCCAGTCGTTAAAATGGAGTGTAACAAAGTGGTATGTTTACTCCAGGTAGTACGCCAACTGCACAGTTGACTAATCCACCTCCATACGAGGAAGGCTTAACGGATTCTGGGGTGAGCTAACTATTGCAAAACCTATTCATACCAAGCTCAAGAATCTCTAGATCACCACTTATACAAATGCATTCCGCGAATCAGCAGGAGAACGAAAATGCTGAACGCACGGACAACTTGAACGAAGAAAACCAACATGATATTGCTTGAGGAAACGCTGATTTAAACAAATCGCTAGAAAGATTAAGGCTACTCAATGGACAACTATTCAAAGAAGTCCAACAACTAAAAGAAATTTCCATAATCAAGACTGAGAATCAAGCGAAACAAAATACCATAGCTACCCTGAAACTGAGGAATATAAATTGGCGTATGAACGAGTTTTATACGAAGAAACATTAAAACTAAACGTCCAAAATAAAAAAACAAAAGCAGAATCTTCGCCTGAAGTGGAACAATCAACACCGTCAGAAAACCAAAACCCCAATGACCTGACAGTCATCCACGAACCTAGTGAATGTGCCTAAGAACGAATCACAGCCACCTAAAGAGAGACCTCTGCAACCAATTAATACACTCAACGTAATTAACCAAGGAAAATCAACCAATACATAAACAGATACCACCTCCACCCATTAATATACTTAATATGTAACAATTAAAAAATAGTGAATAACTTCACTGAATAATGACGTTTGGAAAAAGAATGCACTTGGCCCAGAATCCTACCTACCAACCTTCAAACGATGTGTGCCATAATTGCATTACATGCCCACAATTACTTTACAAGTTACAATTGTTTTAGTGACGCTACTTTTGGTAATGTTAAAAGAATGGAAAAAAATATCGGTTAAAATCAATACACACTGTTTTGGATGGGAAAAATACCGTTCAAGCAAAGCAGTGGCTTGATAGGTGTTATCCAGACTCTGCACCAGGAAAAATAACCATCACTGCCTGGTATGCTAAATTTAAACGTGGTCGAATAACCACGGAGGATGCACCTCGCTCTGGACGCCCAAATGAAGCTGTGACTCCAGAAAACTTAAAAAAATCCATAAAATTGTATTGAAAGACACTAGAACGTGTTGGTTATATTTTACGCGAACATTTGTTCATGAAAAAATTGCCCTTTCACTAAGACAATACGCCATATCACAAGTCGCTCGCAACAATAGAAAAATTGTACGAATTGCACATTGAATTACCTCCGCATCCAACGTATTCGCCAGATTTGACCCCAGCGATTATTACTAGTTTGCAGACCTCAAAAAGAGCCCCAGGGAAAAAAGTTTGTCTCCAATGAAGAAGTGATTGCCGAAACTGAAGCTTGTTTTGAAGACAAAGATAAATCGTTCTACAAAAAATGCATCGAAATGTTAGAGAGGCGTTGCACTAATTGTACCGCTCTAGAACAAAATTCTGTTGATGAAAAAAATGTATTTTTCTCCGATCGTAGGAAAAAATATATCTTTCCGTTGTTTTTTCGAAACGAAAAGCTCATGATTCCAGTATGTGGTATTTGTTGCTAAGCGACAAGTAATAATAGTACGAGAATATTTTTTCTGGCCTAGGCGGGAATATACTCCCGTATGGATTTTATACGTACGTTTTTTATAAATCAAATAGGTACACAAACTTGACAACTTTTGAAAAAAAAGAAAATGTATTTATGTCTTATAATGTCGTGACGAACTAAGCAATAATTTTATATTATTTTCGATTTTTTACTTTGTTTTGATTTCTTAATATGATAATTAATGAATAATACTAAAAATTATTTTGGGTTTATATTCGTTTTAAAGTCCGATCGGAGAAAAAATAGTATGTACAATTCGGAGGAAAAGTGCATTCCCGGACTGCCGTGGTTGCCGATTTCCACTACCGTCCGGGAATGCAGTACTTTTCCTCCTAATTATACAATATACTATTTTCCCAAGAAATTGTCATTTCTTTGTTAGACCGGGAACTTTTCAGGCGATGATTCTACTTTTATGTAAGCGATCCCAATCATTTTATTCACCAACATTACTGAATATGTCTGCGCACTGTGTTTCATTTCGGGCTTGGACTGTTTTATTTCCGGCTGTAGCTTTCATTTCTATAATACATTATTAATATTGTACTTATAATAATAATTAGCTTCTGTTGAAGCTGGTTTGTTGAACTTGTTGAAATGCAGCCAATAACTACAAAGACTGAAAACTGTGTCCAACACTTTTATCCTCCTTTACCTTATACTAAAATTTCCGAGTTTATAATTGCTACTTCGAACTCATAAATATCTGTGTTATACGTAACCTCACGTAGTAGTAGGTTTACTGAATTGTTGCCAATCCTCGCCGATAAATTACGCTACTCTTAATTAAATTTTTCCTTAACCATCACCTCACTATAAATTTGATGGTTTACAACCAACACTTTTAATTTACCCAATTTCCGAAATATTCGCGAAAATACTGGTAGTTATTTCACAAAAATAATTAAGTATCCACATAAACTCTAGAAAACATTTAGGCGAAACTACATTTAAAATGTAAAAAGATTAAAATATTTGTTAATATATTTTATTAATCAATAACCAAATAACAAATATGATTTGAATTATATTTTAAAATTAATAATATAACATAAATTTGACTTACGTGATCAAATTAACCTTAAAATTAAAATATGGTTTGAAATGTTTGTACGACTTCATCGGAATACTAGTCGAGATTTTGAGAGTTGATCATCGATCTCACTATGTATTTATATTAAATCTGTCAAATGTCAATATCCAAGACGATTTTCAGAATTTTGTCATAGTTGTGGAAGGGGAAAACATGGCCTAGAAGCATTATCATTACTGTTTAAAGAGTTTTTACGACTACTTCGGAATAATAGTCAAGATCTGCACTGTAGATACGTATATCTAGCGTGTGTTACGAGGTAGGAGGGATATGATGTACAATAAATACATCGTTGTTTGATTTAAGAGCCAATTAATTGCTATATTCCATTTACTGTGGTTGTCAATAATCTGTTTGAATATCGCTCCACGATCTTAATGTATACCAGACAGTGACTAGGCGTTACAGCCTTCACTTGTACTGTATACATGCCTATAGTTTGATTACTGACTGCAAACACAGTCTAAAAGAAGGAAGAGAATTAAAAAGGTAAATAACACGTTTTGGTGCTGATACGGTAGTAAGTTTGCATTGGCTTTGAATTTACGATTTTCAATGTAGATGATTTATGAAATTTAGTCGGTACGTGAATTCATTAGTCCGATCCTTGTATTTCCTACTCTATGTCAATGTACTTGCTATGCTGTACCAAATTACGAACACATATATATCGTCATTTCCGCACCGCAACACTGGGATATATATTTCAGAATTCTAATTACTTATAAAATTAGTTTAGGATTAGTGTTGTCATAAGTGGTCCAGTTTATAAAGATTAGACAAAAACAGAAGTTCAACATTTCAACCGTTCAGTATGCCACTTGGAAATTTTACTACTAGAAGATATTCTTTACATCCGTCTTCGAAGACAGCTCTCTGCCAACAAATGGTTTTGGCCAAATCTGCAACTTTTGTTAGGGTTGATTACTTATTTTTATTAATAGTAATCCCCGTTATCTGTTGTTAGTAAGACTTTCCACGTGTTTAATTATATTGGCTCATCTACTGAATTAGATAAAGTTGATACCCATTCAGCGGTTTATTCAATTGTTAAGCAGAAAGGCGCTCGACTATATTAACTATAACTAAATTTGTGCAGTTGGTTCTGAAGTTTTAGTACCACATTTTAAATATAAATCAGAATTTTACTAAAATCGGAATTAAATACAATCAAAACAATCTTTTTTATGAAAACAGAAGATAGGCAAATTGTTTCACGGTGGATTAAATTTTGAATTTTTGTGTGCACTGTTGATGCAATTTAAAGTAAGAAGTTAATTTGAATAATGTTTGATTATATTAGATAAAATTAATTGGAATATATAAATTGATATGCAATACCATATATGTACCATAAATAATAATTAATAAAACCATTATTGACCGTGCTGTGCTACTACGATGGTTCGTTGGCAATTCTGTCTGTTAATATTTATACTTTGTGTGATAAAATTTCTTTTATCGGTACGTAAAACACGTAACATTAAGTTTCTTAATAATAATAAATTTTATTTAACTCCACAATTAGAAAAATTACGACATAATCGCGGAACAATTGGTATGCGCCACACCGTTAGTTTAACTTACGTGGATCTGAGTTGCGATACAATGGAGACAATTGATAATGCATTGATTCGAATTGTACTATACTATAAATTTGCTGAGTATCGTAAGTTTCTATTGGACATTGAAGAAAATTTGTGTGGTTATTTTAGGAACAGAAATACAACACAATTTTTGAAAATTATATTGCCGCAATTCTTAAAGTGTCGGGTATCAATTCTTGTCCGATAGCTAAGGTAAAATTTGACTGATTGATGTTAAATGATTGATATTAAATGATAATTTAATTTGTATAGGGTCATTTGGTGATACTTAAGGGTATGGACTTTAATATGGAATATACCGCACCTATCTTTCCCGCTGGACGGTATCGAACAGATATTTTTCTCACTAACAATAAGCGTACTATACTTAACATCAAATTTTACTATACATTAAAGCCGTTAAAATACAATTGTGAAAATTTTAATTTGTTACTTTTATTATATTCAAATTATTATTATTATTATGATTATCTTTAATTCAATTAAAATTTTAAATGTAAAGTTACAAAATACAATAAAATATTAGACAGCCAAATTTATAATTCACGTTTAAATTGGTATTTGCGCTATTGTGAGAAGTTTTAAATGCTTTGTTAACATATGAAACCAGTAAGGTGCCATAAAGAGATAAAAACGCCTATATTTTTCATTATTGCATCGAACACTAGCGCAAAGATTCTTGAATTCCTCATGTATAAGTATGTATTACACGATCATGAAAACTATGACTGCGAATAAAAAACACTTTAAGAAGTAGTAGAGGTAGAAGTCCGAGCTCACGGAAAAGTGGAACTGTGCTGGTCCTTACAGAACGGTTATAAATTAATTTAACAATCCGTTTCTGTGCAATATAGAGTTCTTCAATATGTGAAAAATAAATCCCACCCGAACTAGAGATGTCATACATAATTATCGATTCAACCAGGGCATGATAGAGTATTCTTAATATGGCCTGAGAGCAGAACGGGTTCAGATTGTAAAATTTATAAACAACAACGATAACGCTTTTCCTAAGCCTAAGGCCTAAGTATTGAAACTCGTTCACACGTAGAAGTTGAAAGCACTGTAAAGAGCAGGGATTTCTGTTGCATAAGTAGCTATGAAACGTCAATATATTTGGGACAATTCCTACGTTAGGTTGTGAAAAATTCATAACTCTAGATTTATCGCTTACATCCAAACGATGGTAATAGAACCATTTACTAAGTTTTGATAAATCACTTTGCAATGCACGTTGAGATTATGACGAATTGCAATCAAATGGATAACTCAACGCCAGATCGTCGGCGAATGCTGTGGTCTGACCCAACAGATCGATATCGAAAATGGAATTAATGTAAATAACAAAGAGCGGAGGTCCAAGCACAGAGCCCTGGGAAACACCACAACGCAAGTTACCTGGGTCACTGATAGAACTTTCCACTTTGACCACTTGCCGACGATTTTTAAGATTTTTAAGATAGCATCGAATGCTTTAGATATATCTAGAAATAAAGCAGTAGTATAACCGCTGTGAAACAGAATTGTTTCTCGTTTAGAAATTGAATCTTATCGAGATAATTGATAATTGAAGTCTGCGCTTCACCATGTTCTCAAATAGATTAGAAAAAGTACATAAAAGAGCTATGAGCCTACAGTTATTAAGCTCCAACTCATCTCCTTTTTTATAAAGCGGTATTACCAGAGCTAGTTTAACTAAAAATGGAAAGATTCCTCTATCCAGGCTTAAATTAAACAGATATTTCAAAATATCTAACAAATACCAGGAACAGTTTTTCACTAAAAATTGTCAATCTCATCAATACCATTAGATGGTTTGATTTTGAATTTTTTAATTTCGGATATACATAAGTTCAACCGATCGTATTGGTTCAAAAACGCGGGATGCCATATACAAATTGGAAGACCCGTTGTATATCTTGAGAATTCACGGAGACCGATGGATAAGTTGTATTGTTAAACATTGAGAATGTGCCGGATGTAACATTTATAAAAAAGTTATTAAATTCATTGGAAATGGCTAACGAATAGAAACAACAAAATCTGCGTTTAGTTTTCTAATGCGCGTTATTGGGCTTTGGCCTAAGTTTTTTCCTAGAATCTCATCAATTAGTAGTCTCATTAATTATTATTTAACAGTTTTTTAACGAATTTTTGTAGTCTACCATTGAATGGACTACACTTTAGTTTCTTCGAAAACTTCTGAAGCTTTTTATTTGATGTCAAAGATGTAAGTTCATCCATGGCTTGAGTTTTCTAGTGTTGTCAATGGATACTGTATAACGTGAAGAAGCGATATGCGATTTAAGAATGTTAAGAAACTTTTCGAAGGCTAAGATGCAGTCAGCTTCGCAATAAACTGAATCCCAAGTTTCCTGCAACACAATTTATGAAAATTGTAATGTCAGGCGTTCTTAAGGCCTCGAAAATCATTTCTTGTGCGATGGCTAAGGTAAAATCTGAACGTTACTGTGGAATATACCATGCCATTCTTTCCTGCTGGACGTTATCGAGTAGATTGTTTTTTCACTAACAATACTGACGTGGTATTTAACTGCAAATTTCTCGTAGCATTAAAGTCGACAGGTACAGCTAAACTGGAAATAGGTTATCAATAAAATTAATTAATAATTTTGATATTTTGAAATAATAACACCTGATAGTTTAATATATTAATTAATATCTGTTACATTAGATTTGCTTTAGAAAAGCATTAAATCTTCAATTTAAACTTAAAAATTTGGTTATTAAAATAATTAAAAAATTTGGTCTAAATTATCTTAAAAATTCTGGCGTCACTAATATCTCCTACAAGAATACTTGATAATTTTTCTGACTTTCGGAAACGAGACCTGCACCCTCATCTCTGATGACTGTAGAATGTTGTCAACGTCTGAGAGGGATGTCATTCGTTCCATCTTTAGTCCATTAAAGCGAACAGCGAATATCGGATTCATATAAACTCCGAGATAAAGCAACTTCTTGGAGGCAGCGATATTACAGGATTCAACATATCTAATCGAGTTAGATGACTGGGACACGTTGTTAGGCAGCCACAACAACGTATGAAAAATAAAGTGTTTCAACAACAGCAACCGGTGTACGTCGCAGAGAAAGACTGCCCTGGTATGAGGATATTGAACAAGTTGATGATAGAGGAATTTTTAGGCTGCATTTTTAAAACTATTAATGTTTTTTTGGAATTTTGAAACATTCGTGTAACAGATATTAGTTAGGGCAGAATTTTAAAGAGTAATTTAGAACAAGTTTTTTAATTATTTCAAGTTTTTGAAATATTAATTAAAATATTGAATATCTGTTCCTGGCACTATGATGTATTATTATTTCAAAGTAACAAAGTTATTAATTTAACCACTAGTTTGGATATAATGACACTAACTAATTAAAATTTTAATAATTTTATTATAACGGTAACCCATTTCCAATTTAGCAGTGCCTCCTGACTTTAATGCTAAATATAATTTGCTGCTAAATACTGTGCGCCTATTGTTAGTGACATAGGAGTCAACTCGATAACAACTCAATATTCAATATTATAGTTCAGACCTTTAATTACTGCAAGATGACGGACAAGAATTAATATCAGACACTTCAAGAATGGCCGGCATTACAATTATCAAAAATTGTGTTGTACTTCTGTTACTCAAATAACCACAAAAATTGTATTCACTGTCCAACAGAAACTTACGATACTCAGCAAATTTATAGTATAGTGTCAGTCGAATCAACCCTTTTTCAATTGGCTCAATTGTATCGCAACTCGGATCAAAATGAGTTAAACTACGATTCATTGGCCGCAGCACGATATATTGCGGCATATACTATTTGGCGGTGTGACGCATACCAATCGTTCCGCGATTATGTCGTAATTTTTCTAATTGTGGAGTTATGATATGATATGATATGATAGAGGCGTACAGGCCAGCCATAACGGCGATCCTAGGTACGTTACCATAATCCTGATATATCAACAATCAAATAACAAATTATATCTGAATGCGAATAATATTTCAGCATCATGCGGGCCCAGGCCCTGCCTGCATCCTTAATAGATGAGGTTAGTTAGGAAAGGATGTTAGTTACAGAAACAACTAGGGCGAACCGCAGCAAAGTCATTTTCTAACTGCTTAAATATATTAGAATGTTAGTCTCAATTAAATTCACACTCTAGATTAGAGTTTGTTAGTTAATTAATGTAAGTTAGTTGTGTTTGAGGTAAAGGATACTAATATTCATCATATGTATTCGGCATCAGTCCTACAAGACTGGTTAGATTATTTAATTCACATCTATGGGTCATCTCATCATATACTGCTTGTAACCTTATTTTGCCCTATCTTCCCATCCAACACCATCTAACCGAAGGACTTCACGTTCGTAATGACACGGCAGTATTATCATACATATGATGACCTAAATATTCCGTCAATAATGTCAAAAAAAAAAAATAAATAAAATAAAATAAAAAATTTAGATTCGGTATTGTCATTCAGCTACCTATATTTAAATTCATCCAACTAAAAGCAGGGTTAATTTATATCTAACATTCACACTACTTCATTAAAACATAACCTGAATTCAACCAGAAAACGTTAACATATTTGATTGTATTGTTAGTTTATGCTCAAAGCGTAAGTAATTAAATAGACACCCTGATCAAGAATGTTACAATCACAATCTTTCCTGACCTTCCGGTATGTAAAAAAGAATAAAAAATAAAAAAAAACAAACTAAATAAATAATAAATTTTAAATAATAATAAAAATAAATTGAATTATATTTGCCGACAACTTTATTGTTTTAAATCAGGACTTTCGGCAAAATTTCAATTTATAGAATTGTTTAAAGTAAGTGAAAATTATTAAAATAAGTTATGAAAATGTAATTAAATTTAAATAAAAACCCAAATGGATAACACAATCTAACATATTTCAGCTCAAATGATACATTTCCCGTGGCAGAAAACTGTTTCCTCCTTTCATTAACATTTTATATATTTATCAATTTATATTATTCCACAAAAAGTCATTTTTGTCACAATACGGTGGCAACCCATTTTGAGTATACAAATGTTCGCTTACTGGGTAAGTTACAATTCGATCTGTTGTAATTTCAAATTTTGGTTTCTCGGGTACCAATATTTTATGTACTTAAGTACATACAAAGGGAATTCCCTTGAAATGTCAGTTTCTATGTATACGATTATAAATTACCGTTCACATATATGTAAATAGTTATAATAACAATAATAAATAATTAACTTTTATATAATTAGAATGAAAATTAAAATAAAAAGATACTTCTCTGATTGTATATGTGTTGAACGTAATTTGCATAATAACTGTCTCAATTCACCTGTATTAACAGGTGAACTCACTCAAAACTCACTCAAAAATAGCACATCACTCTCACACTACACATTCCTAAACTGATTTGAATTAAAATATTAATAATAATTTATTTAAAGGAGAGACAAAAACACGTCTTTCCTCTACGACGATCAGTCGATCCGTAATTTTTCTAATTGTGGAGTTAAATAAAATTTATTTTAAATCAAGAAACTTAAAGTTACGTGTTTTACATACCGATAAAAGAAATTTGACCACACAAAATATAAATATTAAAAGACAGAATTGCCAACGAACCATCATGGTATATAGTACAGCACGGTCAATAATGGTTTTATTAATTATTATTTATGGTACATATATGGCATTGCATATCAATTTATATATTCCAATTAATTTTATCTAATATAATCAAACATTATTCAAATTAACTTCTTACTTTAAATTGCATCAACAGTGCACACAAAAATTCAAAATTTAATGCACCGTGAAACAATTTGCCTACCTTCTGTGTTCATAAAAATAGATTGTTTTGATTGTATTTAATTCCGATTTTAGTCAAATTCTGATTTACATATATTTAAAATATGTTCACTTACAATTTGCTACTACCAAAGATTAAAGAGTAATTTGAAATTATTTTATTGAAATAATTACTTTTTTTGTAAAGTACAATTAATATCAATCCTGCAATAATTCTTTGCTTAATTATTTATATTTATTTATTACAACTGATTTATAAATCCTCTAGTAATTTAACTTTCAAAATATTCTCGTTTTGAGAAGTGCAGCCCTTTGGCTAGTCCCCTTTACAATTTTGGAATTTTTTTGGCCTGTCCAGATTAGATCTAGTAAATCAAATCTGGTGTTTCTTCGAAGCCGTCTTACTGAGTTTGTGTCATCCAGCACAGGATTTATCTCAGCATTTTGAAGTAGACTAATACGTTGCATGTGTATTTCGCAAATTTGCTTATCTCTTTACTAACGAAATCTACCTTCAGATCTCTAGGAAGGTTGTCATTTCTTATGTGCCACGTGCATTGCCTATTCCAAGTAGGACTGCTTTGGAATGACTATTAATAAACACATTATATCACTTGTTTAATTATTTCGCAAAAAAATTTTTTTTTGAATATTTTCATTAGAAAAATTTGTTAAGACACACTTTTTAAGAATTACTGCCTTGTAGTCAAATGGCCTTGCGCAACGCTTTTGAGAATTAGAAGTTTTTTTAAACACAAAAAAATCATATATGCCTAATCTCAGAAAGCCATCTTACGAGATCCTCGTATCCCAAAATACCTCGATACCGGTGTTATCAAGCTCTACATTCAGCAAAAAGAACTATCGACGGAACAACAATCTTTATTAAGGATAATATAAAACACCACGGAGAATTAAAAATATAGGAGGAAGCTATGGAAGTAGCTACTGCATCTATTGAAAGCAAAAACACCAAGAGGTGTAGTATACATCAAACTTCTTAAATCGCTTGGTAGTAATTTTATTATTGGAGGTGACTTTAACTCGAGAAGCATATTCTGGGGATCAAATAAAACTACTCCTAAGGATGGAGAGCTATTTGGAGAAGGCAGAAATGTGCATTAAAATGAGAGTTTAACTCCAGTAGAAATCCTACACAGCCAAATTCAAGTCCTAACCTTTCGGATTTCTAAATATCTCCGAAATATAGTTAGCAGTCGAAAATGAAGAAACGCTATCATCAGATCATTCTCCAGTTTTAATGACAATAATTGCCACGATGAAACGGAAAGCAAGGCCTTCAAGGCTAACAAATAACAAAAAAAACTCGGAATAATTTCGATATCTTGTCGAAGAAAGCGTCAATCTAGTGCAGATCTCGAATGCTTACATGATAGAAGAATAACTGGAATGCCTCATTGAAAGTGTACAAAAGGCAGCCTGAGAAATCATCCCTGACCATCAAAGAATATTACAAAAAAGTATAGTACAATACTAACCAGTTGAAATGAGAGAGTTGGTTAACGAACTTAAAAGAGGTTTTAAGACTTGGCAGAGAACTAGAGCTCCTGAAGACAAAATAATCCTAAACAACCTGTCCAACAAACGTAAACTACTTATAAAGGAGATTAAGAATGAGTCAGTTACTAACTTCCTGAGTAACCTGAAAAGTAACCCTGACACGGACTATTCCCTGTGGAAAGCCTGAAGGAAACTCAACATAATCAATGCTACCTTTAGACTAAGCCGCGGAAATCATAATGATTCCAAAACCGCTAAACGACAAAACGATATTTACTAACAACTAGTGTTCTGGGCCCTATATTATACTACTGTATACACATGATCTACACGGTTAAAAATTTGTATACTTCTTATATATTTGAACCTATTAAACTTATTGATACAATTTAACGCATTGGTTTAATACTTAAGAGAATAATTGATGATCTTTATATTATAGTAATATTAACTGAATACCAAAATATAGGAACATGTTTTGAATAGGTAATTAAAAAATAATTAAACTTAAATTCAGTTATTCAATTAATACAATACATAGATATTAAAATTTTTCCAAAAAAAAATTATACACATTTCATAAAAAAATATGTACTTGGAATCGTACGTATTAAAGTGCTAGTTCTCTAAAAGAGGTCATAATTGTATTTAATACCACCCTATTGTTTCTTTGCCGTTTTTATTTTCGACCGAGTTTCCGATAATCCCGTTTTGAATAATTTTGTGCAAATAAAATATTTTCTGCAAACTGATCTCAATATATATTGTGTGGAAAACAACACAGGATATATTCTGTAGTATTGCAAGGCACAACAACACAAGTATTTGAGGAAAAGTTTAAGAAATAGAAGTTCATATTCCGAGACATAAAATTATAAAGCAGGTGCTGGCTTTGTACTCGTGAAAATGTTAAACGTACAAATTCGTACATATTCGTGAAAAATGTTAAACGTACAAAATGATAATACAATTGCGGCAATTGGGTTGATAGGGCGATGTTTTGAACATATCTCATAAAGGTTCTTAAATAATAGAAACGGGGAGGGCCTTCTTAGGGCAGCCTCTTCCACTTAAGGGCCGTGGTTCTTTTTAAAAATATTCAAACATTATAATTTCTAATTATCAAGGGCCGTGGTTCCTTTTAAAAATATTCAAACATTATAATTTCTAATTATCAGTTCCTCCCATAGATGTGATTATTTCTACTTCGTTACTTTATAAGTTGCTGACTCAGCTATGTATGTCGAAAATTAAATAACTCACGTCGCCAATGTCGAAAATGAATCATAATCATTAGATATTAACAAAAGAATAACAATATTAATTATTTTTTTTGTTTATTACAAAATCTTTAAATATAAGTTATGCCTAATTAAAAATATTAGTAGCTCCAATAGCATCCAACCGTGTTAAACGATTAATCGTCGTTCGTTTAATGCCATATTAATATTAAAGCTCTAATATTTTAATGCTATCTCGTAGAAAAATTCTTTAACTGATAACGAAAAATCATTACAATCTTTCGGCAAGGCTAGACACAGAGAGAGGCATCTGTAGTGCAATAATCTTTTACAGTTTGGTACTTTTTACACGTTAGCGTCTTCAGACTGATATGCGAGTGTTAGAGTAAATTTATATTATCACCTCCAGTGTGACATACCAGTGCAAAGGGTTAACTACTTGTTTTATTTGTGTTTGCTGCTTATGAGAAATGTTTTTCACAATCCCTTCTTAAGTTTTTCTTCATCAAGAAAATTATTCTCCTTTCGATCGGTAAACGATTCTTAAATCTTCACTCAACATCATGCAACAGTTAAATTTGATTAACTATTACCTGGTAGGTAAAAAAATCCGTATACGATTAATAAATTCTTTTTTATTCAATGATTTCAGATTTATCGTATATAGGTCAATGCCTGATTCAAATAAACGCTATTTCACATGGTGTCTCTTTTCTTTGACTAATGGCATGTGCAACAGTTCATCCTTTTCCATTATTTAGAACATTTTTTATATAGCACACATACACACATATATCGTGCATTTTATAAAAAATATAAAAACTAGCCGATCAGTTATTTAAAAATCATACGATCATACATATATGTATGTATTTTATTTCTTTAGCGTGATGCGCATGTGCATTGCATTTTTGTGTGTATGGGATAAAAAAACACGTGCGCTTATTGTATTGTTATTAATACTTTTTTTATACGTTCGCGCGCAAATGACTGCTATAGCATTCAAATGTGTGTTATTGAGTAGAGAGAGAATAGAGAGATAAGAGACTGTACACAATAGAATAGTGATTTTTCGATCAGCTGATGCAATGTGTCCTAAATTTGGATATCATGAAATAAATAGGGCATTGACCTATATACGGAAAATCTGAGATCATTGAATAAAAACGAATTTATTAATCGTATACGTATTATTTTACCTACCTGACAATAGTTAATGAAATTTAACTGTTATGATGTTGGATGAAGAAGATTCAACCTATTTAGAACTTTTATAAGTGTCGATCCGATCTGAGTTAGTTAACTGTTTTTATTACGAGTCAATCGTTTAACGTCAATCTTTATTCCTATAGAGTATTGTTATTACTAAAAATCATTAGAAATCATCATAACTTCCGCTCTAAATGCAATTAAGACATGCTGCATAGTGCTCTGAACTTGTCAATGTTCAATTTACAACTTTCACAAGTGTCGATCCGATCCGAGTTAGACGTTCAGTAAGACATTCTGTAAAGTGATCTGAACTTGTCAATACACCCTTAACAACTTTCATAAGTGCCGATTGATTAAATCACACAGTATATAATAAATGAAACAGTTTGTAATTATAAAGTTTAATATGATGAATCAAACTCAACTGTAAAATTTACCAAATGCCCAAAAGAGAAGGACCAGTTTTTCTGTTTCTAATGTGCTTCCTTTAATGACAGGCAATTTAACATATGTAATTTATAATATGGTTTAAAATGGTTTCCATTTCCTCCATATGTCAAAAACCAGTAGATAATATTCATTAGATTCAATACTAAATTAAACTTTAACTTCCAAAATTGGATCTATGACCTTTCCTTCAAGACAACTAATATATATATTATTATAATATGCAAGTAAAAACATAAACCAATATATTATTCTACAATTATCTACTAATTATCTACATTCTCGACATATTCGACGCCAAATACGCGAAAATTCCAAAATACGCGTAGACGCACGGCGCTGGTCACCGGTTTCCCACTACTGGCGGTCAGTAGCAACCCACTATTGTTATATAATAGTTAGTAAACCTTCCACTTCTTCCTACTTACCGATCTTCACAATAACTCGCACAACACCACAATTCGAGCACCAAACAAAAAAACTCGAATAAACACAGAGAAAAATAACAGTTCGAAAACCACCAAAAAAAACCCAAAATTAAATATTAAAAAAGAATGCTTTAATATACACAAACAAACATAAAATTACAACTTGAAATTAGGTTTAACAAAATTTTTATAATATTTTTTAACAAGCCAACGAAAGAAAACTTGACCGCACGTTGGTCTACTCAAAAACTCTACCAAAAAAAACTTGACAAAATTTTGCCGAACTCCAAACACTCACTGTCTAAAGAAAAATTTGTACATTCTTCATCACAAAAATTTATAAAGAAAAATTGTACAATAACGTGACATCGATTTTGTTAAATCGATGCACGCCAAAAAGAAAATTTTGACATAAGCAAAAAAAATTTGAGTTGACCGATAATTGCAGTTTTTACCCATGCCATTTGCCTTAAAAACGTTTATCGATTCGAACATAGAGATCGTGTACATTTATTTAAGGTCTACGTTCATTCAATCACATATGATCATATACCGTATTTGGAGTAACGTATGCCCAAAAGCAATGTGAAATATCGGCATGGTACTTAATCATGAATTATGATATAGTTTGACGTGTTACCAAATTTGATGGTTTACAACCAACACTTTTAATTTACCCAATTTCCGAAATATTCGCGAAAATACTAGTTATTTCACAAGAATAATTAAATATCCACATAAACTCTAGAAAACATTTAGGCGAAACTACATTTAAAATGCAAAAAGATTAAAATATTTGTTAATATATTTTATTAATCAATAACCAAATAACAAATATGATTTGAATTATATTTTAAAATTAATAATATAACATAAATTTGACATACGTGATCAAATTAACCTAAAATATGATTTGAAATGCTTTTACGACTTCATCGGAATACTATATTAAATCTATCAAATGTCCATATCCAAGACGATTTTCAGAATTTATTCATAGTTGTGGAAGGGGAAAACATGGCCTAGAAGCATTATCATTACTGTTTAAAGAGTTTTTACGACTACTTCGGAATATTAGTCGAGATCTGCACTGTAGATACGTATATCTAGCGTGTGTTACGAGGTAGGAAAGATATGATGTACATCGTTGTTTGATTTGAGAGCCAATTAATTGCTATATTCAATTTACTGTTGTTGTCAATAATCTGTTTGAATAACGTTCCACCATCTTAAAATAGACCCAGACATACCAGACAGTGACTAGGCGTTACAGCCTTCATTGATACTGTATACATGCCTATAGTTTCATTACTGACTGCAAACACAGTCTAAAAGAAGGAAGACAATTTTTGGTGCTGATACGGTAGTAAGTTTGCATTGGCGTTGATTTTCAATGTAGATGAATTGCGAAATTTAGTCGGTACCTGAATTCATTCGTCCGATCCTTGTGTTTCCTACTCTATGTCAATGTACTTGCTATACTGTACCAAATTACGAACACATATATATCGTCATTTCCCCACCGCAACACTGGTATATATATTTCAGAATTCTAATTACTTATAACACTATTTTAGGATTATTGTTGTCATAAGTTTATAAAGATTATACAAAAAAAAGTTCAACACTTCAACCGCTCAGTATATCTCTTGGAAATTTTACGTCTAGAAGATATTCTTCACATTCGTCTTCGAAGACAGCTCTCTGTCAACATATGGTTTTGGCCAAATCTGCAATTTTTGTTAGGGTTGATTACTTATTTTTATTAATAGCTATCCCCGTTATCTGATGTTAGTAAGACTTTCCACGTGTTTAATTACATTGGCTCATTCAGTGAATTAGATAAAGTTGATACCCATTCAACGATTTAATCAGTTTTTAAGCAGTAAGGCGTGACTATGTTAACAATAACTAAATTTGTGCACTTTGTTCTTAAGTTTTTAGTAACACATTTTAAATATAAATCAGAATTTTACTAAAATCAGAATTAAATACAATCCAAACAATCTATTTTTTAAGAAAACAAAAGATAGGCAAATTGTTTCACGGTGCATTAAATTTTGAATTTGTGTGTGCCCTGTTGATGCAATTTAAAATAAGAAGTTAATTTGTGTAATGTTTGATTATTTAGATCCGATTAATTGGAATATATAATTTTATATACAATATATGTAAATAATATTTAATAAAATCATTATTGACCGTGCTGTACTACTACGATGGTTCGTTGACAATTCTGTCTCTTAATATTTATATTTTGTGTGGTAAAATTTCTTTTATCGGTATGTAAAACACGTAACATTAAGTTTCTTAATAATAATAAATTTTATATAACCCCACAATTAGAAAAATTACGACATAATCGCGGAACGATTGGTATGCATCACACCGCCAAATAGTATATGCCGCAACATATCGTGCAATGTATCATGCATGCAATTGATGCTAGTTGTGATACAATCCAACCAATTGAGAATATGTTCATGCGATTGACACTATACTATAAATTTGCTGAGTATCGTAAGTTTCTGTTGGACATCGAAGAAAATTTATGTGGTTATTTGAGGAACAGGAATACAACACAACTTTTGAAAATTATAGTGCCGTCCATTCTTGAAAAGACGGGTATCAAATCTTGTCCGTTGGCTAAGGTAAAATGTGAATTCATTATTATATAAATTAATTAGTTTTATAAGTTATAAATGATACTTTAATTTGAATAGGGTCATTTGGTGCTACTTAAGGATTTGGGCGTTAATATAGAATATGCAATCCCTTTCCTTCCTGCTGGACGGTATCGAATAGATTGTTTTGTAACTGACAATAGGCGTACTATATTTAACAGCATATTTTACTTTGAATTAAAGACGACAGGTACTGCTAAATTGGAAATGGGTTAGCGTTAAAATTCTATTGTTGAAATTTTAATTTGTTACTTTATACCGAAGTCAAATTTCTACCAAATAACAAAAACTATATTTGTGTGCGAATATACAAATAGTAAACATTTGGGCGGAATACTGGCAACAATTGTTGCTTGATTAAAATAGATTAATTATTAAAATTAATTAAGTAAATGACATGGTTTTTTATGATGGCCTTGGTATGAACTTCAATATAAAAATGGTTCGGTCATATGAATAACAAGCAATATCTGCAACAGCTGTTGCACGAAACTTCGATGGAAAATTTTGTTCTACAGAAATCAAAAATCCCACATATAGATATGGTTTTTTATGATAGCCTTGGTATGTACTTTAATTCAAAAATGCCAAATGGTCGGTCCCTGGGTTCGGTCATATGAATAACAAGCAATATCTGCACCAGGTGTTGCACGAAACTTCAATGAAAAATTTTGTTCTACAGAAGTCAAAAGTCCCACTTATAGACATGGTCTTTTATGATGGCCTTGGTATGTACTTTAATACAAAAATGCCAAATGGTCGGTCCCTGAGTTCGGTCATATGAATAACAAGCAATATCTGCACCAGGTGTTGCACGAAACTTCAAAGAAAAATTTTGTTCTACAGAAGTCAAAAGTCCCATATGTAAACATGGTTTTTATGATGGCCTTGGTATGTTCTCTTATACGAAATGGTATGTTCTTTAATTCATTACACACCGGGATAAGATTGATCTATCCTTTACAAGGCCAATAAAAATCACTCCAAAAAATTTTAAAAATTGAAACAAACCATTACCTACTGTATATATATTGGCAATAAGATTACGGGTAATTTTTTCAATATAATATATATTTCTAAACACGCATAGATTAGATGAATTAGAAATTCGCTAGAATTTTTAATTAACTGTCTTTCCTTGTCTCGCATTATTTAAAAACAAAAAACACGATCGTAGTTTTTTAATCGAAAACCAAAATTGAATGAAGGAAACAAAATAAACAAGGCGACACCAAATAACAAAAAAAGCAAAATTTTTTCCATACGGTTGCAGAACCTTTTTTAGTAATATTTATTTTTTAATTTATTAAAATTATACCTCGCAATGTTCATGCAACCTACAAAATCTATGTTTCTGATTACATCGATTAAAACATATGTTGATTTCTGTAGAACAAAATTGAAGTTTCGTGCAACACCTCTTGCAGATATTGCTTGTTATTCATATGACCGAACCCAGAGACTGACCAATTGGCATTTTTGAATTAAAGTACATACCAAGCATTCATAAGAAACCATGTGTATATGTGGAACTTTTCACTTCTGGAGAACAAAAGTTTTGATTGAAGTTCCGTGCATCAACTGCTGCAGTTATCGCTTGTTATTCATATGGACCGACCAGTTAGCATTTTTGCCCTTTAGAAAATGGAACCGATTATTTATCATTTTTACACTTTACACTTATGCTGTAACTTACAATTGTTTTAAACACATTTTTATTTTTACATTGGGCATATTCAGCACAATAAAGCCTCACTTTCAAATGAATGTTTCGATTGTGTTACACGATTTATTCGTATTCTCCTAATTGTTCTCTCATCTTAACAATGTTTCGATTGTATTGCACGTTTTTATTTTATTCGCCTAATTGTACTCTAATTTTTTTTTTTTACATAAGAGCAACATTTAGGGAAATAATCAACCAATGCCATAAATGAATTATTTAATAAGACATAAAAATCCGAATACATTTTTCCATCATGTTGTTTTGTTGCTGTAAAAAAAACATTAGAACTCTGGATGTGTAGTGGTACCATTTCAAATAAACGTATAAAAATAAAACGTTGTTTATTCTATAAATAGTTACATATGCATACAAACACCTTTTATTTTTATGCATTATCTTTAACATGTAGTTCTATTAATATATTTTTTACATTTCCCCTCATAACTAGAAATTATTTGCATTTGGAGGAAAATAAAAAATTTTGTATGCTGACGAAAATATACGAGTGTATATTAGTATCTTGGAAAGGATAAGACAAATAAAAGACACATTTATTTATTTTCATTATATTACATATTTAGATATTTTGAACCAATTAAAATTGAACAGGGTTCGAAACTAAGTTGCTTAATATACTAAATAAGGGACCTCTTAAAAAACTAAACTTGCTGAAACGAATCCGAAAAACTAATCTGACGCCTTTGTCTTGGGTTAAAAATTTAATATTCATATGAAAGTGGGTATATGACCGACATCAACCCACTTACTGTGTGAGCAGATTAAGTGCTGATTAGGTTTATAAGCAAACCGCTTGCTATAAGACTCTTACTTCACTCGCAGCTATTTCGAAGAACATAAGCTGATCTCTCGCCAATGACTTTTAGGGATTTGTATTGTCGTTGACTATAATGAGAATTTTTTTGCATCGGTTTCCCTACATGCATGATTCAGTTGGAAATATACAGGGAGCACCGCGAGGAGGTATGAATCTCGGACTTTGCCCTTCGATTTATTACTCCCGAGGCAAAACCGGCGAAGGTAATAACATATGTCAGCAAAAACAAATGTATTCTTAGAAAATAAAGCTTTATTATAATTTTTTGAAACTTGTTAAACTGCAATTAAATAATTAAGCACTGATAACTGATAGTTTGATTGAGAAGTATTTTTTTTGTAATATCCATTTGCAATGTTTCCCTAACAAAACTAAAATCATAAAGTCTAATAAAGCATTCAAAACGTTTACAGTGGTAACAATTTTGAAAAACGAAATAAAAAAATAATGCAACACGATCTTTCGTATGTGTGCGTTTATTTTATTCCTACAAAAAACAGCTCGTGTAAATTACGAAATATACCCATACTCCGATTTACACGGTAGATTCTTCCGTAGAATGCCCTGTAAATATAATTAGAACTAGGAAAAATAAATTAAATTAGAAATAACAAATAAAAACTTAAAATATAATAATTTTTTGTGGGTGTATATGTAACATAAACAACGTTTTATTTCTTATAAATTTATATGAAATTTGCACTACTACACATCCAGGGTTCTAATGATTTTTTACAACAACAAACAACATGATGGAGAAATGTATTCGGATTTTTATGTCTTATTAAATTATTCGTTTATGCCAATACATATTTATAGCGTATACGTATATGAGCGTATACGTATATGATAAAATTTGTTTTTTTTTGTTAAGTATTTGATAGGCATACTTCTATTATATCCAAATCACTGGTTAATTTATAATTTTCAAATAATAATATCGGATAGTCAATATTTTCATTAATATCACAAACATACCGATATGATGTTTATACGAAATTTATCCTATAACTACAAGAACAACATATTTTATAACAGTATGTGGAAAAGAGAACATTTAGGCGTTGTTATTTAAAAGTTAATTTCAAACTGCAAAAACAATTATACAAAAATTTAGTTTTATAATCAAAACTATTTAAATTATTAAACTATTAATTATTTAACTATTTTATTCAAACGACTACAATAACGTTTCTGATCTAATATTTGTCCTGGATTGTACATACCCCTAATTACATTCATTCACTCAAATTTAGCGTAATACTAAACACATTTCCAGGATTTTATCATCGGTTTTTTTGATAGCAAAATTAGGTAATGGTAATAGCTGTTGACTCAAGCCGAATCATGAAGTTGTAATAAAATCTACACCCTCAAATTTGGCCTGGATCGCATCTACCCCTAATTTTGTTCAATCACTCAAATTTAGTGTAATACTAAAACACATTTCCAGGTTTTTATCATCGGTTTCCTTGGTGGCCGAAATAGTTAATGTTAGTATCTGTTTACCGAAGTCAGCGAGATCATGAAGTTCTAATAAAATCTACACCCTTAAATTTTGTCTGGATTGGACCTACCCTTAATTATGTTCATTCACTCAACTTTAGTGTAATACTAAACACATTTCTAGGTTTTTATCATCGGTTTCCTTGATAGCAAAGTTGGGTAATGGTAATATCTGTTCACCGAAGCCGAGTCATGAAGTTCTAATAAAATATACTCCCTTAAATTATGTATACGGTGTACTTTTATTATATATTATTGCAATATGTTAATTTTATTTTTATCACAATATTTCTGGATTCAAATATGTATTTATAAAATGATATGATATGATAGAGGCGTACAGGCCAACCATAACGGCGATCTTAAGTACGTTACCATAATCCTGAAATATCAACAATCAAATAAAAAATTCTATCTGAATGCGAATAATATTTCAGCATCACGAGCCCAGGCCCTGCCTGCATCCATAACAGACAAGGTTAATTAGGAAAGGATGTTAGTCACAGAATCAACTAGGGCGAACCGCAGCAAAGCCATTTTCTAACTACTTAAATATATTAAATGTTAGTCTCAATTATATTCACACTCTAGATTAGATTTTGTTAGTTTATTAATTTGGGTTAGTTGTGGTTGATGTAAAGGATGCTAATATTCTTCATATGTATTCGGCATCAGTCATAATAGACTGGTTAGGTTATTTAATTCACATATACGGGTCGTCTTATCATAAACTGATTGTAACCATATTTTCCCATCCAACACCATCTAGCCGAGAGACTTCACGTTCGTAATGACTCGGCAGTATGACCTAAATATTCCTTTGATATGGTAAAGAAAATTTCAATTCGGTATTGTCATTCAGAATTAACAGTCAGAGACCTTACTGGCATCGTTGAAATATCGGAAGGATCAGTGAAAACCATTTTGAAAGATCATTTGGGCCTAAGAAAAGTGAAAGCACTATTGGTTCCAAAATCACTCAATTTTTTGGAAAAACAGCGTCGCGTTGACGTCTGTGAAACAATGCTTTCCGACTACCAGGATGTTATGGAACGTATTATAACTGGCGATAAGTCTTGGATCAATGCTTACGACCCGGAAACAGACGATCAATCGGCCGAATATTATGTCAAAGGCGAGCCAAAGTCGAAAAAAACACGTCTAAGCAAGTCAAAAATCAAGGTAATGTTGACATTTTTTTTCGATTATCAAGGTGTGGTGCACTCCGAATTCCTCCGACCAGCCAAACTGTCAACAAGGAATACTATTTGAGTGTTATGCGTCGTTTGTGCGAAGCTATTCGTAAAAAGAGGCTGGAATTATGGGTCGAGAACTCTTGGTTTTTCCACCACGATAATGCACCTTCTCATACTGCATGGGTTTTACGTGATTTTTTTCGCCAAAAATTCCACCCATATCGTTCCGCAACCACCGTATTTGCCTGATTTAGCTCGTGTGACTTCTGGCTATTCAGCAAACTGATACGACCGCTCCGAGGAAACCGTTTTGAGTCAATTGAAGACATTAAACGTGAATCGCTACGCGCATTGGAGGCTATTCCGGAAATTGACTTTAACAACTGTTTCGAGGATTGTAAAAACGTTGGCACAAGTGTATTGAGGCCGGAGGGGATTACTTTGTGGGGGACGAGAAAGAGTTGGAGAAATAAATAAAGAATTTTAAAATTATGAACAAAGTCTTACTATTTTTTGCCCACATTATTATATTTATCCACTCAAAATTTTGATTATATATTTCATTTGTCTATTTGCTGTTTACTCTTTTTTAGTTGAGTGGAAGAGATAAATATAAAACACTAACCCTGGAGATATACTCGACGCGACCGACGTGACTAAGTAAACAGAAAAAGTTAAACTATGAGAATTTATACTAAAGCAATTATACTCGACGCGACCCACACGTGATACAAAAAAAGTTGATTTAAATTAACTTTTTGTTGTTATTTAGTTCTAAAGTGACATCTTACAGACATTTTATGAAATAATTAACCAATTTTTTTTATTTACGCTACCATTTTGACATTTTGAAAAAATCAATTGCGCGTTTTTCTACAAATTTTTATATTTTAAATGTTTATTATTCACAAAAAATGAAAGAAATAAACAAAATAAAAACAAAGTCAAAAGTTAAAGAAATGTCAAAAACGTGAATTCATATACTGAGCTTATCTTGGGTATACTCGTAAGTGCGTGTTTGACATTTGAAGCTTCTGAGTAACGTCGAGTATATCTCCAGCATAAAGCACGATCATAATAATCTATTCTCACCCAGCAAACAAGCGCAAACAAAAAATAGAATGTATACATTTAATATACTAAATTCTTTCCATAAATCTGTAATTATTTTACGTTTACTTACGGTAATTTTCTTTCCTTTTGGTTCCATAATGAAAGACTTTCACTGAAAAAAATTAACTTGCTTCCGCCAACCTTCAAATCGAGACCATTAACATATTTAACGCAGATGTTGCCGAATTAAATTTTTTGCTTCAAATTAAGTAACTAGCTTACAAGCTTAATTTTAATTCACTCTGTGCTCCACAAAACACACTTCAATACTAAAAAACGTTGCAACGAATGAATCTTTATATAGTAAACAGGCCTAACCGGACTTTCGAAAAAATTGTCCACAAGTTGTGCTCGAATTTTCGATATTGTTTGTGTGGCGTTATAAAGGATAACGGCAATATCTGGGTTAATTAATACAAAAGAGATTTTACGAGTCAAATTGCAATGGGAATTTCCTAATGTATAATCGTCCGCAAACTTTTCCGCTCAAATTTAGTAGTTTCTTCCATTTTATTGTTTTTATTTTAATCAACTGTGTATTTTAAAAGATATAAAACAATAAATGAACGCAAAATAAATTTAAGAGAACATTTTTTTTGGTTTTAGATTTTCTTTAAAAAAGATATGAATATTGCAAAGTGTACGCAGACTGTTTCTTGCGAGTGTATGTATCCTGTGAATATACTTTTGTTGGTTGAAAACCCTGGGGTTACATGTTATAATATCACATTTTCGATATTTTATCGAAGTTTCTTTTTCTTTTTCCTAAACCGAAATGAACGATTGCTTCATTTATGAATTATTTCTTTTCTTTGCTATCACAAATAATAACCTACTAGAACAAATTTGAACAAGATGACTCGAAAACAAATTTTTTGGCGCTGAAATGGAATAGAAATATCACAATTTTCAATCTAGCAGACTAGTCAATGATATAAAATGTGAAATAGTGTCACATTTTATTTAACGAAGCGAGATATAAACTTCGATAAAGTATCGAAACTGGAATGTTATAACATGTGACCCCCTTGTTGTCTGCATGTAGTAGTCAATATCATATGTATTTTAGTAAAATAATTAGTAAGAGGAAAATTTTAAGTGCTAAAAAAGTACAGAGTATACGTAAGAAATAAAAAGGACTGGGAAAAATGATATAAGATTTGTGAAAGTTTGACAATGTAACAAGAATCTACCACCAGTGGAAAAATTAAATTTTTATTTTTTGTACTAAAGCGTGTATTCCATGGGAAAAATTACTTTACTGTCAGTAAAAATAAAAGCGAGAAAAAATATAGGTTTGCTGGTGTACATTGAAACAAAAAATTTTATCAGAAACATTTTACTGAGAAAATAATTGTCATGGTTGTTAGTGTTCTGCTGGTTCACCGCCCTATGATCGTTTTCGAATGTTGTTGAAATGCGTAGCTATCGCAAATAATGATTTGTTGGGTTAAATGATTTTTTTAAAATCATGCAGAAACCAAATATCGAGCTTTACGGTACAATTAGAAGAAAAATTATATAATTTCACAAATTTCTACCTTTTAGACATAGAAACCAGCATAGGCTGAAGAAACACTGTGCTATTGACATAAACATACTAAACTAAGTTCTTGTTTTATGGCAGCAGCCTGACAGCTACTCTGTGTTGTAAATCATCTTATCTTACATTATCTAAGTGTGATATGAATTCATCAATAAATTGTAACACTTTACATTTCCTACAGTGGCTGCCATAATGTGCTATAAAAATATCTAAACTGAAGTATTTTTTTGGCAGCGTTGTTAACACATCTACAAAAATTTTATAAAGATGAGAAATTTTTTCACATACACTTACAAAATAAATTATTCGCCATTTTCATGGTAAAATGTCAATCAGTTGATGAATTTTCTGCTGGCATGGAATATGGGTCGCCCCATGAGCTTTGCACTACGATAGGGGGTCATAGTTGTGTTCCATTTCATCTCAGATCGTAATTTGTTGATGAAAATTCTCTTTTGCGTCCTGCCCTTATCGAGATTCGAACCCGGTACCTCCCGATCCAAACGCCAAAGCTTTAACCACTGTGCCGTTTGGTCGGCATCAATAAAATTATACTGATTATTATTTTTTTTTATCTCGCTTTCATATTAACAAAATTTATATTTTTATCACTTTTTGTTTTATCACTGACTGTAAACAGTATTTTTTTTCAGAAAACACTTAAAACTCCATAAGAATGACAAAGAAAAAAATACGTTTTGTTTCATTTTTATAGCAAAATTTTATGGTTTAATTTTGACACATCGTACATTAAAAAGTTGTAATTTCAAAAGTGTAAACGGCCACTAATTTATAATTAACTAATATCTAATTATTTGTGATTTAAAATTTTTTTATAAACGTTGATATATCACCAAGATGGATTTACAAGATTTAGATTATTTAGATCCACTAAATATTCTAAATCTTGTAAATCCTAATGAGCTTAAATAAAATGCAAAATAAAAAGAAAAGAAAACCAATATGTTGAGTTCGCCCTTATTATTTAATGCGGGATCGAACGGGCGGATATCATTGTATCTTTAAAGACACTTATACCCGCATGAGTGTTAAAGAGTTTGATGAATTCTTGGCGATGGTTGGGCCCCTGATTTCAAACGAAACTGTAGTGAGAACGCCTGTAACGACTAAAGCTGGCATGAGTGGGTTTCGAGTGACCTTGATTCCATAAAATGCCAATCGTTACTGAATTGAATTTTAATGTAGTATTCAGAGCTTCGTAGTGGTTGCTTTTAACCGGCTATGACTCAGGGAGGGGGTGTGGGCTTTGCCGAACTTGCATACTACCTTGCTTGACCACTAGATGTTTGTACCCATGAAAAAAATTACACGAAGCGAAATCTACAAAAAAAAAAAGTGAAATAGCGGAATGAAATAAAAAAAAATGCGTGAACTTTATATATTGCGATTACCGGACAAGTGGTGCAGTGGTTAAAGCTTCGGCACTTGGGGGGGTGCTGGGTTCGAATCCCATCAGAGGCTAGATGCAAATCGAATTTTCATCATCGATTACGATCGGTGATGCTAATAAATACAACTAAAACCCTCTGATGGAGTGCAGAATTCCGTGTCACGCGCCGACCCATCTTCCATGTCAATGTACAGGTTGACATGGAGCTTGCAATGTGCAGGTGGTATACTGTAGTTGTGTGAGTAGGTGAAGTAGGTGGGTTAATGATGTGGAGTGAATGAGTGGTATCACAATGGGCCTAAAAATTGGCCTAAGTGTGCAGTAAGCAACCACTGAAACCTAACCTAACTGCACTACTGTTAATACAAAGCTCAATTTAATTGTTCCCGTTAAGCACAACGAAAGATGAAAACGATGAAAATTAGTTACCAATAGCACTACAAAAGAAAAGTACTTTTAACACTTTTAAAATAGTGTTGTTTTGAGCTTCGTGAAAATTATCAAATTTGAATTTTGTACAAATTTTAAAACACTTTTATATTTTACATTTATATTATATTTTCGTAGATCTAAATTTCGGAGCTACATTGTTAACATTACCAATACTATTATATTTTTGTACTAAATATTTTACTTTATATTTTTGTTCTGACGTGTGTCGGTTGTTAGAGCATGTTAGGATGGGGCGTGCTCTTAAAAATATATATTACAACCAATTTTTTAGTGGGTGTGATGTGACATGAAATAAAAATATATAAAAACGACTATATTTTGACTAAACTAATTAAGATTTTGTCTTGAACTGATCCGCCATCTATGTTTGTAGTTTTATGTTTTTTTTCATAAGCCGAATTTATTCTGCCGCATATAATTTTTTATGATTTATGATCCTTTTTAATAATTTTAAAGTAGAAATTCCAAAATAATGGTTGTGAGTTATCGTATGTTCGGCTATTGCAGTCTCATTGATTTTTTTCTTTCTGGGTGAGTCTCATATGTTCAGAGAATCTCCTTCTAATGGTTCTTCTAGTTTGGTCGATGTACACGTTGTCGCAGTTTTCGCGTTTGATTTGATAAAATCCTACGCTTCGATGATCTTCAATTTTGTTTTTATATTTTTCTATGAATGATTTTGCTTTAAGATTGCTTCTGGTGGCTACGGATATATTATAATGTTTGAAAATATTCGCCAACTTATTTGAATATGGTGGATAGAATGGGATTGATAAGAATTTATTTTCCATTTTTTGAGGTTGCAATGTTGTGGTTCCTTCGTGCGGATTACTATTTTATTTATAAAATTTTTTCTGTAGTTTCCGTATTCATTGGGATGCATATCGACTAGTTTCTCGTGCTGTTGAATGCTGTCTTTCTAAATCGAATATGCTGGAATGAGTCTGATGTGGAGTATCTCGACGTATGTGTTGGTTTCCGTTAAATAATGAAGTTTAAATGTTGCTCATTTCTGAGGCATATGAAGTTAGCCCAGCTTTTCATCAAAGAAAAAAATAAAATTTCCTTACACAATACATTTCATCTCATCCCAGTTTTTTCTATTTAAACGTGTATAAGACGTACTATTTTTAAAAGTTGACTAAAACAACCAAATATCCATCCCAGATTCCATTTAATTGTTGTTTTTGTACTCTACGAATAAATAAATGATTTTAAATAGTTTTTCTATGTGATATGATTTATAGGTAATAATTGCTTGTTTTGATTAAAGATAGCGATTGATACTATTTGAAATTGGTAACAGTACGAGCTTACAATGAGTAAGAGGGCAGTATCAGCCGTATGGTAGTATAAGCGTAAATGGCCAAGTTCCATATGGGCCCATATAAGAATATGAAAAAATCGTGCCATTTTCCTACAACTATGATTTGCCGGAAATTATTCTTTATGTTTTGAATAACTTATAGGACGGACTAACTGTGACCAGTCGGGCAAAACCAGCCGTATGGTAGGATTGGCGCAATCGGCCAGATTAAATGTGGCCCAATACAAAAATTTATAATTTCCATTCTCCTAGCAATATGGCATTCTCCTGCGGCTGGCCACAGTTAGTCCGTCCTATAGGTTTCAGTGGTTGCTTACTGCACACTTAGGCCAATTTTTAGGCCCATTGTGATACCACTCATTCAGTCCACATCATTAACCCACCTACTTCACCTACTCACACAACTACAGTATATCACCTGCACATTGCAAGCTTCATGTCAACCTGTACATTGACATGGAAGGTGGGTCGGCGCGTGACACGGAATTCTGCACTCCATCAGAGGGTCTTAGTAGTATTTATTAGCGTCACCGATCGTAATCGATGATGAAAATTCGATTTGCATCTAGCCCTCTGATGGGATTCGAACCCAGCCCCTCCCGGTCCAAGTGCTGAAGCTTTAACCACTGCACCACTTGTCCGGTTAGTCCGTCTTATAAGTTATTCAAAACGAAAAAAATCAATTCTTGCAAATCATATTTCTAGGAAAATGGCACGATTTTCTCATATCCTTATATGGGCCCATATGGAAATGGCCATTTGCGCTAATATTACCATACGGCTGGTACTTCCCTCTTAGTCATTGTAAGCTCTTACTATAACCAACTCAAAACTATATCAATCATTTCCGGCAAATTATATTGCTAGGAGAATGGAAATTATTAATTTTTGTATTGGGCCACATGGAATCTGGTCGATTGCGCCAATCCTACCATACGGTTGGTGTTGCCCGAATGACCATAGTTAGTCCGTCCTATAAGTTATTCAAAACATAAAGAATCAATTCCGGCAAATCATATTTCTAGGAAAATGGCCCGATTTTCTCATATTCTTATATGGGTCCATATGGAACTTGGCCATTTGCGCCAATACTACCATACGGGTGATACTTCCCCTTTTAGTCATTGTAAGCTCGTACTGTTACCAAATTAAAACAAACAATTATTACTTATAAATCATATCACTTAGAAAAACTATGTATAATCATTTATTTATTCTTATCAAAGCTGTTCGAGAAACTGCTACTAAAACGTCTAAAGCCAATGGTAAAATTTCCTGATTTCCAATTTGGATTCAGGAATAACCACTCCACCATAGATCAAGTCCATCGAATAACTGCGGTAATAGAGCAAGCGTTAGAAGAAAAGAAATATTGCCCCGCCGTATTTCTGGATGTATCCCAGGCCTTCGATAGGGTTTGGCATGAGGGATTGACATTCAAAATGAGCGAAATTCTACCACAAAACTATTGCCAGCTGCTTGAATCATACCTGATCGCCAATTCAGAGTCATTCATGAAGAAACATGTTCTGACTTTTATCCAGCGATTGCGGGAGTTCCGCAGGGAAGCGTATTGGGTCCCCTTCTTTATACTGCGGCCATACCTACAACGAATAAAACATTCATCGGCACGTTCGCTGACGACACTGTAATTATGTCAGTAGACGAATCTCAACCAAGAGCAGTGAAAAATTTTCAACGAGCAATGGACAACGTTACTAAATGGACAATTGACTGGAAAATCGAACTGAATGAGCTCAAATCAACATTTGTGACATTTACGCTCCGACATAAGAATAACACTCTTCATATACACCTCAATGGAGTGCAAGTGCCGCAGGCTGAATCGGCAAAATACCTTGGTCTACATTTAGATTCCAGGCTCAACTGGAAACATCACGTGAGACAAAAAGCTGAACAGATACGATTGAAACAACGTCAAATGTACTGGTTAATTGGACATCATTCCAAAATGAACCTGTATTGCAAAAGACTGGTATACCAGACTATCTTCAAACCAATATGGATGTATGGTGCGCAGCTATGGGGTTGTACACATAAATCCAATAGAGACATTATACAACGAAGCCAAAATAAATTTCTTCGAATGGTCACCAACGCCTACCGATTTGTGACTAACAAGGAAATCCACAATGATTTAGCAATAGCAATGATAGACGACGTTATCCGCGAATGTGCCATAAAACATGAGAAGAGACTTCTTACCCACGCCAATCTTGAGGCCGTACAACTACTGGACAGTAAGTAAGGCGGCTCAAACGAATCAAACCACATGAGCTAACCGTATGAAAATTATAAACCAAGGGAACTGGACACTGGTCCAGCAGACTCACACAAGTTTATGCTTATCTCATAAGTACTAATGTCAACCTGACTAATGAATTAATAATGTTTAAGATTGTAGTAGCCATATCAATAAAGTTGTTAAAAACAAAAAAAAAATTATTTATTCGTAGAGTACAGAAACAACAATTAAATGGAATAATCTCGGATGGATATTTTGTTGTTTTTTACACAATTTAAAAAAATATTACGTCTTATGCAAGCAAGTTTAAATAGAAAAAACTGGGATGAGATGAAATGTATTGTGTAAGGGAATTTAATTTTTTTCTGGGATGAGAAACTGGGCTAACTTCATATGCCTTCATTTCTGGTGATAGTTATTTCAAGAAGAGTTAGTTTGTTCTACTGTTCCTAATCTGTGAATGGTGTTTTTTTTTCTCCTGTCTACTATTAAGAAGATATCTTCGACATAACGGTACCATATTCTCGGAAAGGTTGGCGTTCTGCTCAATAAACGACATGTATAGGTTTACGATGAAGCTGGGAACCGGAATTCCCATGGCTACTCCATGGGTTTGTTTACAATCAGAGTGTCTCAATCAATCTTCCGAGGGTTTCCCTCTAAAGTATATGTAGCTTTCTTCAATACATAATTTTGTGTGAATCACGTATGCTTTGTGGTGTTTGTTGGTACTTTCCGTTTTAATAGCCAATATTCCAGATACAGCTAGACGACATCGAACGGTACTAAAACTTCGTTTTTCTTCACGGGTTCCGCTTTAATTTTATTGACCAAGTCTATTGTGGTTTTTTGTTTTTCTGAAGTTCAATTAGTTTTAATTTTTGTACAAAACTCAAATAAATACTTTACACTAGCTTACCCTTCAATTTCTTAGAGTTACCACAAATAATTAGTCATCATAAACCGTCGATTGTATTTCTTATTGAACCTAGAATTTTGTTGTTCTATGTATGACTCAGAATTTTATATCGAAAATTATAAATGTGTACGGTGCGATTCGGATATTCGTCATAGTGGAGTTTTGTCTTGTAAATTCACGAAAATATAAGTTTTAAAGTAAATTGCAATCTAAGGACGGGCACCATACAACTGCATAATATGTTTGGCATAATATATGACGTTATGTTGAACCGCCGAAACTAAATAGCCCAACAATTAAAAATCGTGCAAAAGTTTTAACATTATTTTTGGGTTCTTGCTCGTTTTAATTGTAGGCGATTGCGCGCTTTTAGAAATGGATAATTTTTCATTATTCAGGATCACCCCAAATTGTTTAAATTAAAAATTACCCACAAATAATTTTTCTGTTTAAAAAATTGTTCAATGTTGTGTAAAATAGCCCAAACAAAATCGCCAAAAAATCATAAATGAATTAAAACCCAAAAATCTTGATCAAAACTGTATTATGTAATTTCACCAACAAAAACACAAAATTACCCGAAAATAAATGCTGAATCACTTAAAAGCAGAACAGAAAAATCGCCCAAAAGATTCTGGTGATTTTGCATTTTACTTAAATAGTGAATTTAAGACAACAATATTAACAAGCTACAATTCTTAATTTAAATATTAAAAATTATTCTATTGTAGTGGCAGGTTTATACTTCTATCAAGAAAAACCAATAATCTGAATTCAAGCGCTTGGGCAAAAGGTTCATAATAGTAGGCGATTTCAATGCAAAAAGTACCGATTTTGGATCGAGGCCGTTATAGAAAACAACGTAGGATCAACGTACCAACGTACTGGCCCACCCCACTAACCGAGGAAAAATACCAGATCTAATCAATTGCCTTGTAATCAAAAATATTTGCAAAGTTATGAACATCGCGGAGAGGCAAGTCTTAAGTTCAGATCATTCTCCAATAATATTGACGATAATTGAATATAACATCCCAAAAAAAATAATAATCCAGTATTAGTTAACAAATAAATCAATTTCGGAAGTTTCAAAATATAGTTTGAAGGAAATATAAACCTGGCAGTACCATTGTTAAATAAAGATCAACTGGACATGGAAGTAAACAATTTGTCACGAACACACAATAGTCGGCGTGGGAAAGTACTCCAGCAGTAAAAAATAGGATAAAAGGAATTAACTATCCAAAAGAAATAAGAGATCTTTTGAAGGACAAAAGAAAATCGAGAATAAAGCGGCATCAATCCAGAGCTCTATAAAATACAAAAATATTAAATAACCTCACTCATCAGTCATCAATTGTCAAGAGAAATTTAAAAATGACAACGACAATTAGCTCATATTTACTTGTATTTATATCGTTTCTCAACTAAATGATATAAATACTGACTATTCACTTTGGAACGCAACTAATCAGTTAAAAATACCACCAACGAAAAAATGTATGATGAAAATGTAATACAGGAGCTTGAAATTATTACACCTACCTCACCAACAATTGAAATAATAACCGAAATCAGCAACAATATTAAAGCGAATAATGCACCATGTTACGATTTAATAATCGGAGAAATCCTAAAAAATCTCCAAGAAAATCTATAGTGAAAATAGTTCATATCATAAATGTGATATTGATGTTGAAATACGTACCAAAAATGTGGAAAATGGCGTTCTCTATCTATTGTGTACTGGTGAACTTCCAATACCATAAAACAGCACTAGAGCCACCTTCGCTGATGACAGAGCTATTATGTGATAAATCAGAAAGAGCGGAAGATGTCAATCGTGATTTCAATCACAATTCGCAAATAAGATCAGCATCATTTACGATATAACTTCGTATTTTTTATTTAATCTTTGCAATCTATTCTGGGGCCGAAGCACTCCCAACCCTTTCGCGAATCGCTTTTCACGGCTTACCTTACGCAGTTGTCGAATCGAGGACGTACAGCTATATGTACGATGTACGTAGAACGTAGTTCGTGAAATACGGGTATTTGGAATTTCGTCCGGTATTATATGCTCTGTATACAATCGTTTTTCAGTTAACCACAACTGCTCCGAACAGAGAACAAAGCTTGTAAATATATTGAGACTTTAGGATGGATTTGTAAATTAAAATTAATAATCTTCATGACACTACAATTTTAAACGCCCTTACTGAAAATATTGTTTCTTATTATTCCCGGTTTCGATAAACTTGCAATTTTTCCTTAACATACACGAGTACTCGTATATTACCTTTAACAACATCATACATATGTATATTAAAATAGTATGCGACCTCTATTTTACCTCATCGTACAAAACAGAAATAGAATATTCGAGAGATTTGATGTCGATATTAAACGTTATACATTCATTTTATTCACCTTAAATACTGTATGTGAGAATATCAAAACTGAATCAACAAGCTGATGCCAATGCCAGTGAATTCTTATTTATTTATTTAATTTTGTTGTTGCTGTGTTGCCGATAAAAATGCAAATGCGATATAATCTTTGTGTAATGAAGCAAAAAGCGAAGGGAAATTACCATTTTCAATTACAATATTTCCCTCATTTTATATATTCATTAATTCGAATCTGTACGATACAAACGGGAATGATTATGGCATAAATAAAAAAATCTAGAAAGCCTCGAATAACTAAAGCGTATAAAATAGAGATCGAAGGGTATGTTAATTGAATGCCAATGACATTTATGAATTAGTACTAGCTAAGTGAATTTAATATTTTTCAAATGAAAATCCTAATTAATGCACAAATTTTACTTTCGAGACCAAAAAGGATAATGATGTTATTAGACGTAAGTCAGGGGCGAGATCTTGAAATCCGACTGGAACAATCAATTGTCCCAAAATATTTCAATGGATAAACACAAAATAGTTCGAAAAATGGCAAACGTTGGTTTAAATGGTTTAAATAAAAACACAAATAAATGAAAAGGTAACGGCATTCGACAACTACTTCATAATCTTCTAGTAAATTGGTTATTGTTCTTAAAGAATTATACAAATTTTATTCGTGCATTAAGTCACATCCACTATGGTAAATATTAATAATTTTATCGAGATGTTTCAAAATATCTTTCAATTCGTTTAAATTTTACGGTCGTATTTAATGATCTCGCCCCAGGGCTTTAAGTCGCGAGTATTTTTATGTCGGAATGCTGTTCCAAGATCTCTTTTGAAAATGTCTACGCCGTTCTGGTACGTTATGATCAAAGACAACACTATAAATTTTATTTTCTAGAAAACAGTTGTGAGCTCGGATATCCGGAAAATATTATATAATGTCTTTCAGAATATTGTATTGTCTGATTTCCGTCAAAACGGATTTTTTGCTATCACGGCACAGTTTTCGTAACCGTTACGTTTGTTTGTTGTGTGTTGTTTTTGTGTTTTTTTTATGGAGAAAAGCCTACACATACACATAACGCATGACATATTACAAACACCCAGTCGTAACTTTTTGTCTGGTCACCACCGAGAATCGAACGCGGGATCCTCGAATAACAGAGCAAGCGCCCCACTTATCCTGCTATCGAGGGCGACTGATTTGTTAGTTTCATTTGTGTGATTAAATTTACTGTACGGTAATTTTAATCTCTAGAATAATCTTCAGACAATTTTACTTGTTTGAGCAGAACTGACCAAATCAATGATGCGGGTTTTACGTATTCAAGACGAATGTCTGAAACTGCACTTAACCTCTAGACAAACACGCCTCTGTCTTGTTTTTATATTTCTACATTTTGATTTGCTAATGTTTTGTAGTGTTTTGAAATTAAGTTTTGAACGTTTCGCAATTATTGCCTAGAAACAAGAAGAAAGCTGAGTATGGGGGTTGAATTCGTTTTTATTCTAATTCTTCGAAAAATAATTTATCGTAAAACAATTCTTCGGAACAAAGTAGTAAAAGCGTATTAAAGACGAAACGCCGCTTCTTTTTTTCGACAACGTAGGAATATTCAACATTAATTAATTTGGTTTTTTAGTAGTAATTGAACTTTGGTTAAAGTGACAGTACTAGTTAAATGTCACTGTTACTCTCATCCCACTTTGTATCCTTAAAAGCAACGGCACTTCCTCTAGAGGAAATACAAAACATATAATATCAACCTACAGATACACCTTCAAATGGTAACTAATACAGTTAGTAGGTTTGTTATTAAATCAAAATATCTGCGCTCAAATTTACACTAATGACAGTTCATTTCATTGTTTACAAAAGCATTTTAGTGGGAAATATTCAGAAAAAAAGTTATCCGCAATGGAATTCAAGCGTAATAGTGTCATTGCTCTATATTTGGCTGGAAAACGACAGCCGCAGATTGTTAACCAGTTAAAAAATTCGGAATGTGAATAAAATGTTTGTGTATCGCACCATAAATCGTTATAACGATACTGGCAGCATTGCAAAACGTCATGGTGGTGAACCGAAACGCACTGCAACATCGCCTGATATCATTCGGAAGGTGAAGGCCAAACTGGCTCGGAATCCGCGCCGTAGCGGCAGAAAAATGGCTCGTGAGGCGAACATTTCGCTCGAACGGATGCAGCACATATTGAAAGATCATCTTGGACTAAAGGCCTTGAAATTCCATAAAACGCATGGTCTCACCGATGCTTAAAAAAATGTTAGAGTGGAAAGAGTAAAGGAGTTGTTACGGTTGCACGAAAGTGGCGATTTGCCGAATTTGGTTTTCTCCGATGAGTCACCGTTCGTTATTGAGCAATAAGTGAACAAGCAAAACGACAGGATTTACTTGCCAGGCTGTTCTAATGAAAATTTGGACCAACGGATTGCCACTCCGCCGATGGTGATGGTTTGGGCCGCCGTAACGGCCGAAAGCCGTTCACTGCTCGTTTTTCTGGACCGTGGCATCAAGATAAATGCTCAAATTTATAGGGATCATGTGTTGGAGGGAGCATTGAAGCCTTGGGCACAAAAACATTTCGGCCGCAGAGCCTGGACACTTCAACAGGACTCGGCGCCGAATCATAAAGCACGCGTCAATCAAGATTGGCTGACAAACAACGTTCCGCGGTTCATTTCCACTGCCCAATGGCCACCAAATTTACCGGATGCAAATCCCCTAAATTTATTGGTTCGGGGTATTATGAAGTGCAAGGTTGGGACAAAAAATACCAAAGTGTCGATCATCTCAAGCAAGCACTTCGCCGAGAATGGGCCAAAATACCGCAGAGCCACTTTCGTGATGCATGCACTAGCTTTGTCGGCCATAATCGCGGCTAAGGGTGGCCAAATCGAAAACTGCCAATGCAATTCGAAAATTTAAATATTTGTGAACATTTTTTACTTTGATTCAATAAAATGCATCAAAAAATAAAAATTCTGTGACGTTTTGTTTTGGTAAAACTTCGTGTCAGCCACCCTGTAGTTATTAAAATAATTAAAATAATAAATTTAGTTAAATAAACATAAAATATTAATACTTACCAACCAAGAATGTTAATCTGAAACATAAAATTCCAATAATCAATTAAATCCTTTAATTTCATATTTCGCCTGATGTCTTCGCGGAAGCATCAAAGACGACACAAAGTGAGTTGTTGAACTGTGCTCTTTTATCACACAGTGGTGCGGAATAAAGCGAATTTGTGTTCAAAGTAGCGATTTTGTGGAAGCATATAAGGTATAATTAGCATCATATGTCCCAACTTGAGATACTCCTCCATAAACCTTGCGTATTCTAGCTTCCCGGCGTGGTTCTTATTCAAACTTATTTCAACTGTATAAAACCGTGGGGTTACTATTTTTAGCGAAAACCTTAAACCAGTTAGGGGTTTCGACAAGAGTGAAGAAACCACGAATTTGCCATTTTGATTTTGATGTACATATTTCATGAAAGATTCTTTTACCGTACATTCTTCCATTGAATAATTTTAAGTTACCTTTTCAATGTCTTCAATTTGAAAAAATTTCTTGAGCTGATGGTTTAAGCGGTAGTCTTCATGATGGTCGCAAACGTGATACACTTGGCAGAATGTTGAAACCCGCAATGCATTCTCATTCGATTTTGAAATGGAATTTCCAACTACAATCCAAACGATTAGTGTATTTTGGAGAACAACCTACATTAATTTGTAATGCCGATTTTATGTAGGTAGGTATCACTGTAATTTTTTGATTTTCTGCGGCCATATAACTTATATTCAGCTTTTGGCCAATATCTCAAAAACTTCCACTAGTAACCAATACTTAATTCTAGTGAAAATTCTAATCCATCAATTTTCCCCAAATTTTCCTTTTAGTCTCATTATGACCTAAACTATTAGAAAAACAACCAATACCAATACCAATACCAACCAATACTTTGGTTATGGAAAAATTGGCCGTTAATTGTAAGAGTAGATTGAACGTGATTAAAAGGGTGAGCAAACCGAAATGGGGAGCTCATCCGCGTGTGACTGATATGTTACGAAAGGCGCTAGTGTCAACTAAAATTGCGTATGGACCATATATACTGGTGATGGGTCCAAGGTTGGGTTTAAAAAGTTGATGCTTGTGGAGAATGCGTGTGCTAGAGGCGTATTGGGTGCGATCAATTCGACACCAATACACACTCTGTGGTTTGAATTGGGTGATTCGCCTCTTAATTATAAGAGGGAATGGATCACTGTGCGAGAGACTGTGCGAATGTTAACTAAAAACAATAAATTGGTGAATGAGATGAAAGAGAGATTGCAAAGAAGAACGGTTTACAAAAAGACAACAAGATCGAAATAGAAAACGAATTAGAGAGTTCCGATGATTCACATGCCGTCAAATCCAAACGAAAGCGCAAGCAAATTAATCGCAACCTTGGGAAATCATACAAAACTAAAAAAGGGAGAATTGTTCAAGAAAGAAAATACGAACCTCTTGAAATTTGTCAAAAGAAATGCCAAAACAAAATATCCCCAGAAGAACAAAAAAAAATATTTGAACACTACTGGTCTCTTGGATCCTACAATCAGCGAATTTTGTATATCGCTTCATTTATTGACATTAAAGACATACAACGAATAAATACAATGGAATACTCTGTGACAATCAATGGCATTAAAACCATCGTGTGCCAAAAATATTTTGGTGAAACCGCTAGTTTTCTAAAAAGTGTTATAAAAAAGAAAATTGATTGCCCAGATTTGCCATTATCGGATCGTCGTGGAAAGACTGAACCGCATAACAAATTTTCTGAAAAAACCTTTGAAGCAATAAAACAACATATCAGTAGCTTCCCGGCTTATGAGAGCCATTATTCTAGACGGCATACAAGTAAGAAATATTTACATGCAGACTTATCAATTTCAAAAATGCATAGTTTGTACTGTGAGAAGAGTGATAAACCAGTGATTGCTAATGCTCAAAATATATGTTCAGAAAATTTTAAAGGTAAGTTTAAATTATAGTTCCGTTTCATAATAAACATTTTTAATTTAATTTATTTCATCTAGGGATGGGTTTAAAATTTAAATCTCCAAGTAACGATACTTGAAAAACGTGCAATATTTTAAAAACATAAATCGAGATTGCTGACCCGAGCTCTGAAACTAAACTTAAACTAATATTGGATCATCAAGCCCATCATTTGAAGCGGATTTGGCGTTCAAATCCAAAGAAAACGACAAAATAAAAGCCAGAAACAGTGAATCAACTAAGACTTATGCATTCGACCTGCAACAGTGCCTTCCTACATCGTACCTGCAAAACTCGCTCAGCTTCTAAAGAAAGCTTTGGACATATAATTTGACGGTTCATGATTGCGCTACGAATAACGCTTACTGCTACATGTGGCATGAAGCTGATGGAGCCAAAGGTTGAAACAACGTAGCATCAGGTCTTTCTAGACATTTAAACTCACTTCCAATTAACAACAAATCTGTGACTTTTTACAGCGACTCATGTCCAGGTCAAAATAAAAAATTTCCATTTAGCGGCGATGTTTCTAACATACATAGAAAATTCTGTACACGTCGATATGATCGACCACAAGTTTTTAGTCCCTGGCCATACACACATGGAGTGTGACATCGATCACGCTCTTATTGAAAGAAAAAGGAAAAAGACATCGGTAAAAATTCATAACCCGAGAGACTGGTATCAGTTCATTCGCTCAGTGGGCAGTAAGCAACTGTTCAAAGTTATTGAAATGACAGGAACTGACTTTTATAACTTTTCTGAACTCATGAAAAATAAATTTATGTGGCGGAGTACAGATGAAAATTCTGAGAAATTTGTTTGGAAAATGTTAAGTGGCTCAGATACACAAAAGAAGACTTTGGTATCATAAAGTATAACAATTCTTTAAACGACGAGGAACCTTTCAAACGATTAAACATACGCCGCCGAGGAATAAGGACGATCAACTATACTGATATTGAAAATGAGAATTATTCTCAAACAATCAGAACAGAAAAGAAACAAGATCTAATGGACTTATTGCCATTTATTGATCCGTGCTTTCACGCATTCTACTAAGATCTTAAGACGGTGGAGATGATAAATACGCACCCAGATTTAGTAGAAAAAGACGACGACGATGATTAATGAAATTACTAATGAATATTATGACGAAATTGATAATGAATTCGTTTTACGTTTGAAATATTTACTAGTAAGAATATTTTTGAAGTGTAAAATTTTATTTAATTTGAAATAAAACTGTGTAAATTACAAGATAATTAATATAAGCTTTTATTTTATCACCATGAATTCAATACTTAAATATAAAATAAACGCTTAATCCGTTTTAATCACCAATAATGGCAATAAGTTATTTTGTGTTAAGAACTTAACTTGAGTTAGTTTGTTTATGCTTGAGTGCTTAAGTTTGTTTATTGAAAATATCTTTAAAAATTAAACTTCGATAATATGCCACTTAGCCGCATGCAGTGCAACATTAGTCGCTGCATAAATAATCCTTCACCACTTCGACACTTTTTTCGGAAAACGAATTTAAACTTTAAATTACTATGCTGAGAAAATACAAATATTGACTTAAGCGGTTACGACTTGTGACCACAGATATGTATGATAATACTGCCGTGTCATTACGAACGTGAAGTCCCTCGGTTAGATGGTGTTGGATGGGACGATAGGGCAAAATAAGGTTACAAGCAGTATGTGATGAGATGACCCATAGATGTGAATTAAATAACCTAACCAGTCTAGTAGGACTGATGCCGAATACATATGATGAATATTAGTATCCTTTACCTCAAACACAACTAACTTACATTAATTAACTAACAAACTCTAATCTAGAGTGTGAATTTGAGACTAACATTCTAATATATTTAAGTAGTTAGAAAATGACTTTACTGCGGTTCGCCCTAGTCGTTTCTGTGACTAACATCCTTTCCTAACTAACCTTATCTGTTAAGGATGCAGGCAGGGCCTGGGCCCGCATGATGCTGAAATACTATTCGCATTCAGATATAATTTGTTATTTGATTGTTGATATTTCAGGATTATGGTAACGTACCTAGGATCGCCGTTATGGCTGGTCTGTACGCATCTATCATATCATATCATATCATATATCACATGTGGAAGTGTATACAGATGAAAGTGTAAATGATGATCACGTAGGTGTGGGAATTTATATTCCTTCAATGAGGAAAGAGAAAATGGTAAGAGTGCATGACAGTATCTGTATAATGAATGCAGAATTGATAGGGTTTATGGAAGGGATCAAGTTGGCAATGACACAAGCGAGAAGGCGAATAGTGTTATTCTTTGACTCCCGGAGTGGGTTGGAATTAATTAGTAAGGGTGGGGGAACTCATGGTAATGTGTTTGTGGAAATGCTATATATAAGTATCTTCAATCTTGTGGGAGGGAGATCATCCTTCAATGGATACCTTCACACCTACAGATTGAAGGTAATGAAAGAGCCGATATGCTTGCGAAACGGGGTTGTTTGATTGAGGATGTAAATGAATATGAATTCATGGATACCAGAGACGTACTTCGCATGTTTCAGATGAATCTGTGGAGAAAATGGGAGAGTTTGTTGAAAAATGGCAGGTGAAAGGTAAGAAGTACTTTGAGTTGGTTAGGTCTCCTTTGAGGCAACCGTTCTTTAAGGTGCTCAAAGGAGATGTTACGAACTAGAACTAGAATGTTACGAACTATGGAACGAGTGAGATTGAACCATGGAAATTGGAAAGAATGTTTGAAGAAACGCTATTTGGTTGTGTGTGAATTATGTGAAAGCTGTTTGGTTGTGGAGGACATCGAACATTTGATTCTGAAATGTTCTGCATTTAACCAGAGCAGACAAATGTTAAAATAAAATTAAATTAAATTATGATGGTAAAAAATGTAAAAATTAAATTTGTAAATTTTGAAACGGGCCATATGGCACCAGATTTTTGGAGCTAGTGCCAAATAAAAAACAAATAAAAATAAAAATTGAGATATTGGCCAAAAACTGAAAATAAATTAATAAAAAAAATTTAATTTTCAAAAGTATTGGTTGTGAAATGGCCAAGTTTAGACCAGCATGAACAGATCCTAGAATTTTGTCCTAAGTTTTGAACCCCTGATTAATACTATTATCCAGATTTCATCGTCATTCTTTAAGAATGGCGGAAAGACGGAATATTGTTTATTTCAAGATTTCATTTACCAAGTTCCTTTACTTCGGAGCTCAATCAATTTGTCATTTTAAGGATCACTTTTAATATTTTATTCCGCTGGAATGTTTTATTTAGTGAAAAAGAGATACAAAATGAATAACATATTTCCGCTGGTAATTATATAACAAAAAAAAAATCTCTTTTGTGATGGTGCTGCCACTTGCGGCGAGTAGCGAAATCTCTTATTTTCTGCTGAGAAATTTCCTCCATCTTATACAACATTATTAATCAGCAATCTTTGTTTTGCTTTTATCGGTCTCTCAGTAGCCTTGGCTGAAAACATTTGTTGTAAATTATATCAACTTCATAATTAGACTGAGATTTTGAATTAGTTCGAGTTACTTTGTGTTGCCGACAGATATTGATAAGTTTATCCAAAAAATGAATTCTTATGTTCAGTTCCGTGCTCGTTGCATGTTCCGCCTGAACCTTAAACAAATAAATTTTATCAAAAATCTTAAAAACTACAAATGCCAGTTGCAATCGTTTCAGATAATGACAACAAGTTTTGCAAGTTATTCACTCTCGAAATCTTAATGTGTAACTTTACGTCATAAAATTTGGTACTGTAAAGTTATAGAACAAAACTTACGTTTATAGATCCGAGTTACATTTTGTGTATACCATTTTAGTACATATCTGGAATTTTACAGTTAGCTTACTTACAGTTTGTCAATTAGACCATTGAATATTTATACATTGGATACAAGTAGGATAGGAATGGTATCTCTTAAAGGATCTATATAATTAGAATGCATTCATTTTGCGATTCACACCTTGAAATTTTATTGAAATTTAGGTTAGATTAGAGTCTACGAATGCTAGCAGTTTCATTTAATTATATATGTAACACGTGCTAAAAATCTTGTACGGCTTCCTGGTTTTCTTAACAATCTAATCTGGTAATATGAAGGTACACGAGTACATGTTTTTGAGATAATTGTTAACATTTAATGTAAGTATTGTACTCGTATCTGTGGTATAAAAATAACGTAATAAATACTTTTATATTTATCTGTTCTGAAGCTTCTTATATTCTCACAAGTTTAACAAAACAAAAATAGCAAAGCCAACACAAAAACAACGTTAAATAAAAATCAAATTCTCTGAATATTCACAAATGGAAGCTAAATAACAATAAAAAATTGTTAGCAACAAATACAATAATAATTGAAAAAGATGTTTTATCTGTTATTAACAACAGCACAAGACTAACGCCAATATCAGATAAAAATACGTACTTGTTTAACTAACAAGTCTTTTGGTAATTTAATTTTTTGTATACATATGTGGATTTTGGGGTGTTTGAGGTTGTTTGGAATTTTTGAGCTAATATCCATAAAAATTTAAATATGTCCTGCAATAACACTTTGTAAGATTCATTCACCTTTACCAACTAAATAAATGAAAAAAGTTTTTACATTTAAAATAAAATTAGCTGGACATTGCCAAACTTTGATTATGTTAACCATCGGAAGGTATACATAAATACATGTGTTCATAACTAGAATTGTTAGTAAAGTTAAACAAGATTTTTGTCACCACTCTAATAATATTTTATTGTTTTTTACGTGTAAATTATGTCAAAGTGAAGTTCGTGTTCACTACATGACATTGGCATTAATATTAATGCTGAAGAAAAAGAATATACAGATAGACAAACGGTAAGATTAAGTGCACTTTTGGTTCACTCTTATAATTATTTTGTTTTGCCTAAGATGATACAGAGTTAAAAATTATAACACGATTATACAGTATAAATATGAAATTATTCTTATATGATACAATTAAAAATTAAAGAATATAAATAAAAGTAAATATATTAAAAGAAAGAAACACCCTATAAAAACATTGTATTAAGCATGTTTACTATTACCATCTTATAATAATTAAAAGTGCTGCTTAATATTTTTATTCTGAAGAGAAAATCGACAGACTGCTGCAAAGCCGAACATCCAGGGGAAGATTATTATACATAAGTGGCGCGATTACTTAGAACAACTTCTTACGCAAAACTAGTCTTTGACATGGAACTTATTTTATGAGTTGAAAGCTTGAACAGAGTCTGTACTCTGGACAACTAACAGATCTGTTTCCGCTGATGATATAAAATATTCTTAATACCTTGAAAACAAACATGAGTCGAACCGGCATAATATAGCTATATGAAGTTGGCCCAAAATTCTATCCCAAAAAAATTGTTTTTTCAACGCTGGCAACACTTTTCAACTATCACGATATAAAATAAACTATTGCGATATACAATTGTACTTATATACTGTAATAGTATACAAGTTTAGTTGTGTATCGCAGTAGTTTATTTTATATTGTGAATTATATTATGATCATCTATCATAATACAAATCGACCCGGAAGGAATTTGAGCATAGAAAATTTATTTATACAAATCATAAACCAAGAAGTATCGATACGTTTTATTAAAAAATTAATTATTATTGTATAACAGTTGTCATTAACCTGCGTACATATAAATAAAAGAAATACAAATTTTGTTGTAGCTAGGAGTACATTCTAATCTCATATCAAATCAGAAAACCTTACTAATAATAAAACATTCGATGTTCATTTTAATAATCACGTACTACAAAAATGTTAGCTTAAAAATAAAATTATAACTAAAATTGTGGCCATATATGGCCGAATTAAACTAAATAAATACTCGTCAATTTTTACTCTGTAACTTTTGAGTTTTGGTATTGGCCCGCGATGCCATTACGTTTTTCGATTAGTTCTAGTCCTAATCTATACCATTGCGTCGGGGCGTGCGATTCTAACAAGGCTGTCGTGGCCTTAAATTGATCAATTTAAGCTCAATAAATAATCATCAATTTTTACTCTTTATCGGTTTTGGCGTATGTGACCATACGTGGCCCAATTTTAGTTTAATAGATACTCGTCAATTATTTCTGTTTATCTTATTAGTTTTGGTATTGGTCTGCGGTACGGTTACGTTTTTCCACTAGTTGTGATCCATACTTTAGCAGTACGTTAAAGTATGCGTTTCTTATTATTTAAATACTCGTCAACATTTACTTTTTAATTTTTATGTTTTGGTATTAGCGCGCGATGTTATAGGCCCAATTTTAGTTCAATTATTATGTCTGTTACTAAGATGTTTTTTCTTTTTTTTTGGGGGGTTGTGGCATTATGGTTTTCGGTTATTTCTACCGTTAATTTTTTTAGTGTCGTGCCAGTGCTGCCAACTTGTATCGATCCTTTATGCTCTACAAATTTTTGGTTGGTTCGATTCGTAACTAAAACCTTACTTTCCCTTGAGTCGGTAAATATTGGTAGATAATAACTGATTATTCGTTTTTAATCATACTTTTAGCCGAGATTTCTCGTTGCCCAGAGTGTACCACGTGGAGGTAAGTAGAATCACACCCCTTTCAACCAGTTCGTCCAGTCTACCGATTTTTGGAAATTAATTCATTTTATTTCAATTTTTTTTTTAATTTTGTGATTTTTTTGTTATTTTTGTGATTTTTTGTTTTTTTTTTATTTTGGTATAGATAAGGACCAGAACTAAAAATTGACGAGTATTTATTTTGTTTAAGTGGGCCATATATGGCCACGGGAGCCTTGTTAGAATCGCACGCCCCGACGCAATGGTATAGATTAGGACCAGAAGTAATCGAAAAACGCAATGGCATCGCGGGCCAATACCGAAACCTAAAAGTTACAGAGTAAAAATTAACGAGTATTTATTTAGCTTAATTTGGCCACGATAGCCTTATTGAATCGCATGCATTGAAGTTTTATTGAGTTATTTATGTCCACGATGACCATGTTAGGTTGCTCAAATATGGTGTTGTGGAATATAGTTGTACCAGTACCAATGGAAATCTTGATGGCTTCGTTAGCTTATGCCTGAACTTTGAAGTTACACAAATAAATATGTAAACTGATTATACCATTTTTATTGCGAGTTCTTTAGTTTTTGATTATCTTTTATTAGTTTGTCTTTAATTTGAATTTGAAATACATTTTTTTTAATTTGGTTTATTATTTAACCATTCATAATGAATTTTTGGGTTGAGAGTATTAGATATAACTGGCGAGACAGTTTTAACTTTTGTTATAGTAAATTTTGGGCTGACTATGAGAAAGTATCACGATAGTAATATTTTTTTGGGCTGAGATCTTATAAAATGTCGTGAAATACAATTTTTTGGGCTGATACTCGTAATATTATAGCAATCATCATTTTAGTGTTGTCATCGCATTTTTGTGGGCTGAAATTTGGGCCAACTTCACATACATGCATAATATAACGACCAGAGAAAGAGCTTGCATTTATAAGAAATTAATAACACGTACTATGTGTTTCTGTAGTACGAATAATTAACTATTTGTTATCTCGCAGGTACTACCCCATCAAAATTAGTCCAAACTGAAGTATAGAATAGAATAATGTAACGCATACCGTTCGAAGTAAATGCTGTGGACAATTTAAATATTCTCGAAACCAATAAAAGTCAGTTTTGAATCGATCAAAATACCAAGAAAACGAAATTGTTTGCCTAGCTGTATTTGGAATCAGTTATTTGCGGCACGCTGGCGGCGGTTCTTGTTGTTTTCTAAAGTGTAAAATGTTTTAGAATGTCGCTCAGAAGCAAATTATCTTTGAACAGTCACTTAGATATGAGCTAAAAGAACTACATACATACTACCAGAAACAGCAGATACGTGTTCTTAAAAGTTAATTCATTAAGTATATAAACAAGGAGAAGGCCGATTTTCCTAGGTGAATAGTCCAGCTACTCCAGGAAAGATGCAATCGCTTTGAAAGAAAAGAAGAAACTGTTGTTATATAGGAAACCCAATATTTTAACTTTAATGACCTTTTCAGATAATTTCGAGAAAATCGACAGAAGTGAAATCGGAAGATAGTTATTCAAGCACGATTTATCATGTTTTTGAAATATTGAAGCCATTACAGCATTTTTTAGGGATCTAGGAATCCTTCTTTACTAGCTGAGGTTGAATATGAAGGCCAGAAAGCATGCCAAATTATTCAAAGTTGCGTTGGAGATTTTATCTATAGCAGGCCCAATTTATTTTTTAGAGACTAAATAACTGAGTGCAATTCTCCTCAAGATAAAACGATGAAACAACGAAGTATAATTATTGGTAATAAGTTGTTCTCTCTCACCCGTCACCAATTCATAGCCGAGTTTGGGTCACCGATTCACTTGAAGAATTTGTTAAACTTCTGAATCAGAGCTTTCGAAACCGTCCTGATAACTAACTCTCTTAAATTCCTCTTGGGCATGTTGCCCGTTTATTGTTTTATTGGTTGTTAATCAGTTTTTGCGCGCATTTTTCCCATTATTTGGGAACTGTCTCTGTATAAAACTCTTTTTCGGCCGTGTTTATTTTTATATTCTGTAACGGTTGTTCATTCTCTTACGCGACCACAAAAAAATCACGCGATTTACCGTCAACACACTCTTGATATTCTTTTATGGTGGTGCAGTATATTGCCGGCTAGGTGGCAGTCTATGGGCGAGTTTTTTTCACCGTTTATCAAGAGCTAGTTATGCTGCCTGAATTTCACTATATGAACACTCATATTATAATATGTATTATGTTATATATCGAAAATGTAACTAGGTTGAGATCGTTGTTGTTGTGATCCCATTCATAACCCACGCCACCGTAAATTTTAATTTCACTGTTAAAAAACACCCTTATAGAGCGTGGTTGCACTTACTTCACCATAATATTATTACTTTAACTCACATACTTAAATTTACTTTATTTCACGAGAAATCTATTGACCAACATCACACTCAAATAATTACACACGTGAGAAAAATGGCACTATACACTTTAAGATACAACTCCTTTTAGAGAAACCGGTATATCGATTTTGTCCCGTGAGTTACTCATTTAAAATGAGTGAAGCAAAAAATATCGAATACGTATACACTGTATAATACACAATTATGTCTTTGTATTTGTATTTTTCTTTTGTTCGTATTTGTGTCATTTTTATGATGGACAGCACCAAAATAACGCGATCCGGGTGAATCGGTTTAATTGTTATGGTGCTTATTTCCTTTTCTCAACACATTACGTCTGCTCACGAGCTGTGGAGTGTCATTATTTAACATGCTAATGTATTTTATATTTAATATTTTTCTATAATAAATTAATTTTATATGTTTATATGTTATATGTTAAAATTTTATAAACAAATTTAATTTAAATTTAATAAATTTTAAAAATAAAATATTAATTATTAAAAAAAAAAATCGAAAATACATAAATATTTAAAAAGTAACACTATTTTGTAAAGGCGGATTCAGTGTTGCGTTAGTTTGTCTTTTCATTCGTTTAAAATTTTTTTCGACCAATCATATTGTTCCAAAATGACGATTTTTTTTTCATTTATTTAAACAACACAAAAATATGTTGACCCTTTGAGTGCCAAGGAGCACAATCGCGCTCCTCAATATAGGAATCAAAAATCTCATCATGGATTAATAGAATAAACAAAAAACAATGACACGTGGTTTGCATGTGTATAGTAAAGCAAGCCAATTATACGCGCATCACTAACTAACATAAACATAAATACTACTACTATATCTTTCCGGTTACACTCATTTCATTTTACACATTTTGGGACAAAATCGATACACAGAAATGATGATAACGAATTAGCAAAAAAACAAACTAAGAACGATAATTGAAATAGTTTTAAGAATCGTTTTTCTTTAATAAAAAAAATAAGTTTAATTTAAATAGTATTCGATAGTATACGAGTATATACGAAATAAATATGACAATATGTGTGAATACATAATAATTTAGTGTATAGGTATGTAAATATAATATATAAAAATGTAAATATAATGTATTGTAATAAACAGTGATGGAAAACGGGGGAAAAAAATCTTAACGTGCCGTAACGTCGGTTTCAAAAAATTATTTAAATTTGAAACGTTATTTATAACGTTTTATATAGAACAAAAATTCCGTTTCTCTACGTTAAAACGTTGTTTTTGAATTTTATTTTAGAGTCTGGAAAATTGACAATTAAAAGGCTGGGTTTATTTCGTTATTCCTTTCGAAATAAAATAAATAATAATTTCCTTTTATTTAACTCAATTAAATATTATAATTCTATTACAAATAATTAGCAATATTTCCTCCAACAGTGATTCATCGATTCTATTCCGCCTTTCTGATAATATCCATTTTAACATTGAAAATTCTCGTTCGACCGAAACTTGACTTGCCGGTATAGCCAGAACGATTTTTGCAATTTTTTCAGTAGATGAATTTTTATTGCCCCAAAATTCAAATACATTTGTTTTTGTAGGCACAATATCCATGTTATCAAATTGATCTATCAGGGAGTAAACATTTACATCGATTTGATCGATTTGATTGTGATCATATATTGAGTTAAAATGTATTGATCTGAGTCATTTTTATTTTCCGAAATCACTATAGTATCGTGGTCCCTATTGTCATTTTTATTTCGTTTAACAAATAAATATTGATATAAACCTGCCAAATACTTTTTAGCAAATGGCTTCTCATCAGCAGACAATAATGTTTGGTAACGTGTGTCCAAAAATACGGCAGCCATTGTAGGTCCACATTTTGCTAAAAGAGACTTTTCTCCTTTTTCCATCGCGGATTTAAGACTTCTTGAAAATGATTCGTCAATTTTTGTAAGCTCTAATTTGCATTTATACCACGCTGCATAAGCCTCGCTCATAACAAGCTGCTCAGACTGTAGACGAATTGTTGTCTCATAAGGATATTTAAGTGTGTTGATAATCCCTTCCATTCTAGTCCAATCTCTGTCACATGTAGAAAGTGACGGGTAGACTAGTTTCATTTCCTCACAAAATTCTCGAAGCTCAATAAGTCTAGTAATAATGGTATATGTTGAATTCCATCTGGTGATAACATTTCTGATTGTTTTTTTTAATCCCTTAGCTTTTATTAGCGCAAGAATAGTGGGTGTCCTTAACGGTTTCACAAGAGATAGAGATTTTGCAATTATTGTTTTATAAACATCGATTGTATTTATGACATCGTTAACGGCTAACTGCAGAGTGTGTGCCATACATTTTACAGAGGATAAAAATTTAAAAATCTCATTAGTTTTATTGCAGTTAATAAATAACGAGTCCAATTCCGAATCAACATCATCACAAATAAGGTCGCCTTCTATTTCATTCACGCTTTCATTTTCTTCTTGAGATATTCCAAGCAGTTCTGCGGCTTTCACCATATTTCTGCCATTATCAGAAGTGAAAGTGTAAATCTGATCCAATTTTATGTTATATTTATTGAGCACGTCTCTGATTTGCTCACATAAATATACGGCGGTATGTTTTCGCGCAGCTCCTTAACTGCCAAAGTCCGAACACAAATTTCACAATTTTTCTCGAACTGAATATTGATTCCAAGAACAGATCGGTCCAACCTCGTGGCACTATCCACTTTAATTGAGAAGACTTTATTTTGAATTTCTTTCGCAATTAGCATTCTATAATTATTCGACTTTGCCATAATGTGTTCACGAATATTATGCCGGTTAATTGTAATATCTAATTTTTGACAAATAGGATCAAAGAAATGTTTCAATCCATTCACAGTAACTAGTTCAATGCAATGATCGACCATTTCAGCTGAACTTATGTTGAAACTAACGGTTTTTGCAATTTCAATTGCACAAACTTATTTCCTTATAACCGTCCTTATGTTTTTTTCTTCCACTTCTGAAACACTTTGCAGAACATCTGGATGTTTACGTTTTAAATGGGCCTTCAGATTTCCTATGTGTGCCCCGGGAATAACCGTTTCCTTCTTGCTTCTTGTCTCATTTTAGAGTTGTGCGTCGTTGTTATCGCAATATACAGTACCCTACAAAAGTGTTTAACTATGCACGAAAAAATTGTGTGTGATGCTCGTGACTTTTTTCATTTTTAATTACGCTAGTAGATTGTAACAGGCTACTGTTACAATTCACCACAACGATACGCTTCCTATCTCACGTATATTCGAATAGCGGGGATTCATACGATCAGCGGGTTCTCATACTCGCACGGTAGATGGCCAGAGAAGAACTTATATAAATCAACAAATCTGCGAACCTGTTATAATGCTTAACAGTATAATTTTTTTTTTCAACATAACAGATAAGTTACCGTTACACCATTAACAATTTCAGCCGCCTGACTTTCGTTTTCGCCTATATCGAAGTAAAATTGTAAAATATAGCGAATTTTCTCTTTGTTTACCTCCAACCTTGACACCCTATAACCATTTACAATTCTTGCACAAATTCACTATTTAACTATTATCACTTTGTTCAACTTTAAAATGTTTTACTGTTCTGTATTCTTCTCCATTTGAAGTGCCATTGTAAAATCCAATTTCCAATCAATAGAACCACTTGATGATTTAAACCTGTTTTTATAATATTATTATGTTTGAACTTACAATGAAACCCAATTGAGACACAAGAAATTCGTTGAGACATTGGGATTATATTGTAAAGCAAAAGCTACAACGGTCATGGTAGAAATTTCTTTCTAATGTTCCGAAGTCAACAAAATTGTTAAATTTGCTTGGAGGGGGTATTGAAACTCACGCTCAAACTCTCTTCCCACAGCAATTACAGATGTAAACATGTTTTAAATTTCACGAATGTAAAATGCAATCGATCGTCGATTTAATTCTTTATTAATTGTTTGGGTTGTGCTTAGCATGTTTTACTTTAGTCATTTTTATGGAATATATACCCTGTATAGTGGATATGCATTATGGCAGCGACATACAACATTAATATCCTTGTGGCGACGGCAACTATGTTAGTCCATTATAGAAAATAATACCGCACAAAAAATACGTTATGCAATTTATAGTAACAGTTTTTATGATTTAATTAAAAATTAAATAAATTTCAATTATATCTACGGTAAAAATGCTCTCTCCGATCTCGCCTCGTATAGAGGAGGAACAAACTACTCGTATATATAATTCTAACAAAATATTTTTAATTTAATTTAATTGTTGCAATTTTTTTGCCTTCAGCTACAATAAATATATCAGGTCAACGTCAAATTGATTTACTATGTCAAAAGGATGTACATAAATATGAAACAGGTGAGGTGGGTTTTTGCAAGTATTATAGTGAGAATGATGATGATGCAATTAAAATTTGTTTTTACAGATTCATGTTAAACTGTTTTATAAATTGCCATTGGTTACTACCCAGTCCTCATCGTTCTGATTTATGTATATCGATTATTTCCGTTTGTCTGGTAGTATGGGGTACCATCTTTTGTGTAACAACTTTACCGCATTTAGTTTTGGAACTACATTTCCGCATTAATTAAAATCGAGCAATTTTTATTAAAAACAATGTAATTTTTCAGACATTGTTGTAAACATTTCGATATTTGAATTTTCTAATAATTAAATATAATTCGGTTATGTATTCCTAATCCATCCTTTTAGTAGTGTCTAAAATAATGATTATTTATCTAACGGTATATTTCTTTGTTTGGATCTAATTGAATTTGTTTTTGGAAGTTACAAATAAATATTATTGTTAATCTTTGCTTAGAGATGAAGCTTTAGATAATATAATCTTTAAGTAATAATATTACTGGTCAATAATCACCAGCAATATTATTTTTGATTAGTTAGCACTTTTACACCCTGGCTACCGAAACTTTTGATCTAAACCTATTAGATAGAATAAACCTTAAAGTTGGCATTCACTAGGGCAATTATCAAACAGAGGTACGAGTATATAGTATTCGAATCCCACCAGAAGCAAAACTAATTGTCCTTCATCATTTACGCTAATATGTTAATAATCACAACTAAAACCCTCGGTTGAAGTGCAGAACTCGCCTAGCCAAAGTACCGAGGATACAAGGAGCTTGCATCCTGCAGGTACTTCACATAATTCAAAGAATGCTTGGTGGAATAAATGAAAAGAGCAATTAATTGGTCTTAAAAGGAAATTAAATCCATTGACTAATGCTTTCTTAAATAAAATATTGGGTTGTATCCAGTAAAATCGAAACATCGGTTTGAAATAGAAGTTTTCAAATCCACGTTAATGAACGGTAGAATATCGGAAGTTGTGGATGTAAAACAAGGCTTACCGCAGCATGATGCTTGTTTTATACAATTGTACAGGGATTCATGTACACTAACGCAGCTTATATTTTATATTTAATTTCTCACCTGCTGCGTTGGCCTTCTACAAAGTGCATATCCACATTTCTTTGCCAACGTTACATTACGGGTTTAATGATAACAAAGAGGTTAGATAATTGAAGTCGTGGTATCATTTTAAATTATTATTTACTAATGTTAATTTGAGCCCAATTTTTAAATTTCTTCGAAGATTTACTGTCATTTAAGATTCATTCTGATCATTCACGTTACGGAAACTGAATTTTGCTTCTTCACTAACGATCTCAAATATTTAAACTCTTTCCTTTCACATTGCGTGTCTCCAGGAATAAATTTTGTGCGTATTTGTCTTATTGCGGTAACGAGATATTTGGTTTTCGCCTCGTTGATTTGAAGGCAACTGGTGAGCTCTTGATTCTAACGACACGAGCACTTCTTTCAAGGAAACGATGTGGCGATGTGCTTATATCGTCAACGTATGTCAATAGTTGACTTGATTTAACATATGGACAACTACGTTGCAAAATGTTGAGCGGATAGACGATATATTCTAAAGTTAAGATAAAAAGTATTTGGGAGACACGCTCATCTCGACGTACTCCTGATGATCCATCGAAGGGGTAAGAAAGTTTGCGATTTTCACCTTTGGATCGTTCATGAATAATTTGCAGATAGACAATAATTTCAAAGCTTTAAAATAAACTATGAACAGTGATATTTGTTTGAAAAACGTTTTTCCATTATAATCTTCAGGGGGAAAGTCTGATCGGTTGATGTGTTTTGGCTCTATCCTGGTACTCACTTATGATTCGCTAGCAATATATCGATAACTATTTGTTGCTGCTACGTTGGCGTAAGACTTGTAACGGGCATTTAATAAAGTATTCCGCGGTAGTTTATAGAAGTATAATTTAACCAATCTCCCTTTATATGTACACACATCAAAAGTGTAAATGGAACTCTTGGTTTTTAGGTTGTCATTGCCTTGAACTTGGTTTAATTTTTATTTTGTTTCTTGAGATACATAATCTGTTGTGATTTTTGCTGTGTGTAGCACGACAGGTTCCAGTATCACATTGTGGCTGCCGATAAATTACCTTCTGGAAAAATGAGATCAGTTCATTTACCACTCATAATTCCAACCCATACAATAACAGTGTCTCCACTGTACCTGTGCACTTATTGTACAACTCTTAGTTACCAGGTTGTCTCCATATCTTGTTCTCTTAGTATCTCGGTGAAATCCGAATCTTGACTCATCAGTGAACAAAACTTTGGATCATGGCTCATCTGTCCAATTTCTATGATTCTCGTATCGGTGGATATCTCAACGAGCGGCAAGCGTGGAGTTTGTTTTCGTGTATTCTATTCCTGATGGTTTGGTCACTAAAATAAATGTATTTAGTTGTCCACAAGCGTGATTGTAATTGTCGGGAAACTAAAGTTGGCTCTCGGTGAACTTGCAGTTGAATATAACAGTCTTTCGCTGAAGTTTTTATTCTCACTCGACCTGGATACTGCGCGTACGGACTCTCAGTCATATTTTGCTTTTGCCTTTACCTGCATATAACGCTACAGTACACATTAAAATGACGTGCAACATCAGCTTGGCTGCTTTCGCTTCGAAGCATTCCTACTGCTCTGTCCATTTCATTATGAGTCAGATTACGATATGTATTGCTGTATTCCATACTCTGCACTAAATTTTAAGTTGAATCACTTTAATATCACTCAGGAGCTAAAACTGGGCCCTATTTCTGAATACGAAACAAAAACGAGAGTACTAGATTCATATTTGAATTGAATCAGATTTGTACGATACTTATTTATAATTTAATAAGAACCTAGTACTCTCATTTTCGTATCGTATAAAGAAATAGGGCCCCTGAATAAAGCCTGAGACAACAAATCAACTCAAATGGGCTAAAAAAAATTGTTTCAATAATACTAATCGTTTTTACTGTTCTCCCTGAAATTTTTTTGGCATTGTATGTGTAATCGATGTATCCATAGAAACAAAAATCTTCAGATTCATTGCGAATAGTGTTGCTACGAGGTTGGGAATCTATAGCTACCTCTTTTGTGGTGCGATATTTTTCTCAAATATTCGAGTTTTCAATGTTAAGCATACGGTGATTGTGCCATTCGTTCCTAGAGAATCTGAATCATTTAGTAGTTATCCGCTTGTCTTATGTTTTGTGATAGCTTGATTTCTTTCCTGAAATGTTTTTCAAGTAATCTTCGTTCAACCATTTATTTTACTCCTGGTGACGTTCGACCAATTGTTGATGATGGTACTATCGTTACAGCCGTTTTTGTGATATTCCATAGATCCTCTGATCGGTTGGCTTTCTAGATTACCCAACAGGGTATTTTATTCCATTATTCCAATGTGGGGTTCGTTGGATGCGATGGTTGGATGTTGTTAAAAAAATATAACTGACAATTTAACCATTAAAGCACGGATCATATATAATTAGATGGTTTATGTTACATATACAATTGTAATTAAAAATAACAACTGTTAAGAAAATAAAATCAAGAAGTCCGATATTATCTTTATTTTGCAATACACTCTCAAACCAAATTTAGAATCGTTTAATTAAACACTAATTTCAATCCAACTATGATACTTAAATTTAAAGTGGAACCACAGTGTAAGGCTAATTAATCGTTAATCAGTCAGATTTTCCAAATATTATACTAAGCATCAATCAAAACGAGCATGATAAATTTCTCAAACATGTCAGGTATTTGGTACAGTTGGTCTTCCTCTCACCAAAACTAATCCATTTGTGAACGGGCAAATAGTTTATAGTAGTTTAATAAGCGGTTAAATAGTTCATGTCTAAATAATTTGAGCATACCGAGACACGAGTCTTGAAATAACCGATAGATTTATGTTGTCTTGATATAGCGAACAACCATACTCCTAGTGCAAGTTTAAAAATGGCAATGGATTATTATTTTTTTTTTTTTTGGTTTTCTTTAATAATGGTACTAAAATATATAGTTTTTCATAATCATTCTTCCTTTATATTTTTAAATCGTGATAACCATAGTTTCATTAAAAGTTCTTAAATGTATGGTTTTTACAATTGTATAGATGCACTAATCGACATGGCTTCTAATTGATATGATTTTGATCAGGTGACGCCTAAACTTGCGATATGAAGATAATATTTTCCAATGGTATTCTGGAGCATGACGTCATTAAAATACGACATGATATGAACGAAAACCCAATTAAAATAATTTATTTTATTAAATTTTTTTATGTTTGATATTTCGTTAATTAAATTATATAAAAATAAAAAAATATAATTATTGCATTAATTTTGTAATTATATTTGGTTTAATTCAATTTAAATTCATTTTTAAACTAAATCAGTTTGTTTCAGGAAATTCGACTGTAAGTTACGGAGTTGCAGAATGATTAAATTAATAAATGTTTCAATTATTTAGGAAGCCGGAAAATATGAATTTAGAATTAAATTTCAGGAAATTTACAGATGCTTGTGAATTAATGCTTCATTGTAATTGCTGATTGTGTAGTTTAGAATTGTGTTGTCATTTTATTACTAACGACTTTACATAGGTGTCTGTAACGGGTCGAGTCAACCAATTTTGGTTAGGAAGCCGAAAAGTATTAATAGAATTAAATTTCAGGAAAATTCCAGATGCATGTGAAATAATAATATTTTTTCTTAGGATGCCGTTTTAAAGAAGCAATTGTTGAAGACCAATACCATCGTTATCCATTAACCTATTAAGCCTTTATCCTTCATCTAGTAGATTAGAATTGTGTTGTCTTTGTGTTACTAACTATCGGCTATACCTAGGTGTCTGTAACCGGGCCGATTCTGTCCCACTTAACTAACCTATCCAATCCTTCGGTTTTGTTATGTGTAAAAAAGGGTGTACGGTGGACCCGGCGTCATCCGGGAACTCAAGCCTAAGAACTTGGTCGTACATTCAAAATCAATCAATCAATCAATCAATTTTTAAACTAAATCAGTTCAATTAAATTAGCAATCACACATCGAAACATAAAATTTGTTTGAAGAGATGTGGTGGCATAGCCGGTACCATATTTATTGCAGGTATAGCATCTAGTCTCGTTTTTTAGTCGATGTAACTGTAACTGATTACTTATCAGGTTTGATCATTTGGGCAAAGTTTCATTACATCGATTGACGGATTGTTGTTACTCAATGACCGTGAAATATATAAATTTTTATAATTGTTCTTAATATCGAAAAATAGCTATCTATCTCATCAATAATGTATCTCTTAAATTTGTCTAGTTTTTGGCATTATGTAACTGCCAACGACACAACTATAAATAACTCAAACGTTTCCATTTCTATTTATATTTTTGGAGTCCGGGTAAAATTCCACCTCAATAATTCCAACTCTGCCAATAGAGTGATAATCAGAAATAGTTTTTCTAAATAATACTGGACAAGTACAAAATTAATTTTAATAATTGAGAATTGCATTCTAATACTACTGCATTTGCCTAAAATTTGGTTTAATTACCAAAAATAAGGTCCTCTAACTTGTAACGTCAGCCTTTGCATTCCTAGGTGGTTTGCAAGCGCTGGTTCGGTTATGTTCGGCTAACAAACTAATTTTTGTCAGTCAGTTTAGTATTTTTATATTTCATTTCGGTGTGTTGCGCTAAAAGTTGAAGCACTTAAAAGTTTATTAAAGTAAGAACTTTAGAAAATAAAAATATCATTTTACATAAAGTATATTACTCATAAAAAATTGTGATCTCAAGGTTTTTGCAGATTTATCATTCGCTATATTGCTGAAGTCAAAAAAAAAGTTTTTAAAAAGTCTCTCTCTGTGTGTGCGTATGTCTGCGTAGTCTCGTGGTGACTAAAGTCTGTGTGATAGGGATGAAACTTCTTACATAAATGTTTGTCATAATTTTGGGATCCCAGTAATTTTCAAATTATAGCATTTACGAATATTTTCAAATTATAGCATTTACGAAAACGATAAAATCTTTTCCGACAAATGTACGTAGTTCTCGAATATTTCTAAATCAAAAAATTGAACCTTTTGGTTTTTGATAAAAATTCTTTTGTTTTGCAAAAATTGAAAAGCTCCAATTTCCGATATACAGATATCTACATAATTTCAAATTTCAAAAAATTGAACCTTTTGGTTTTTGATAAAAATTCTTTTGTTTTGCAAAAATTGAAAAGCTCCTACTTCCGGCATACAGATATCTACATAATTTCAAATGGATTTCCTAATGATAAAAGCTTTAGTATTAAGTTTTTTCCGAATAGTCAATGCGCCTGGACTGTAAAGTTGCCGAATTTTGGTGAAATACAATTTGTCTGATCAAAACTCATAATTTCCGATGGAATTTGAATAAACATATCTGAAAAAATTGCTTGAAACTTAACCTACATTTTTTTTGTTTTAATCGTTTTTCATAAATGTTTTCTATATACTTTTCAAGCTGTACAGAGGCCGAATACTTCTTGATAAACAGTATTTTGTCAAAACACGACATTTCCGCTTAAATTTTGAACAACTATCAAACTACACTTGAATCTCGATTACGAGGGATGACTGAGACCGGAGGCTTCCCGGATAATCAAAAATCCCGGTAAATCGAATTATTCGTTATTATAGACTAAAAACACAAGGAATATATCACAGTCATGCACTTATTTGTATATTTTAATAATTAATATCAAAATCAAGTAAATTGAATTATTATAAAAAAATAAGTAGCATAAAACAAAAATATGTAATTACGAATTTATTTATATTATTTATTTCATTTATAAATTCTATTTGAAACGATAAAAACAAAAAAAAATATGTATCGCAAAAAAATTAGCTTTCATCAGTTTCGGCATTAACAAATTTAAATTTTACTGAAAAATTGATTTACTTTGGTCTGTTGTTTGCTTTTTCGCCGATGTTCAATTAAATTGGCCCGTATCCTATGAACGTGCATTTTATCTTGCACACTTATTTCGTCGATGTCAGGATTTTCTAGGTTATTTAAAAGTGTTTCACAAGCAATTATAGCATCGTTCGTCTTTACGCTTGGAAGAAGTTCTTCATTCACATCGTCATCACTGCTGGGCTCCTCTTGGTTTTCATTAGGATTTAATACCATTTCCACTATTTCAGCATCAGTTAATGTTGCGAATGTGTGTGCTTCGATGTCCGAATCTACCCAGTTAACAAATTCATGTCAATTCATTTGGCTCATTATGCCCTGATTTAATTCATCTATTGAAGTGTCTTCAATGTTGTCCGCTTCTTAATTCAAATTTTCCGGCGTTTCACAATCATTTTCAAACAAAATACAGCTTCTAGATAATTTTAAAACAGCTTCGGTTACGTCACTCCAAGCTCGGAAAGGCACCATATCGCTTATTTAAAATTAAAATGTTTGATGAAAGAGGTCACGTCGCCTTCTGTCTGCAAGTTTATTAGTTTCCTTAACATTCCTTTGCGAAAATGGCACTTGCAGTTTCGAATCACGTCCTGATCCATCGGTTGTATTAATCTCGTACCATTAGAGGACTGGTACGAGTATGTGCGGGACAGTTATCCAATAGTGATACAATTTTGCAATTCTCTCCCAGCCCTAAATCCTTACAACTTTCCCTAGCTTCAGCCACAAAATTATTAAGAATTATTTTTGAAATGGTTTGATAACCAACCATTTCAAAAATAATTCTTGGGTTACCCAAGCCTTTTTATTTGCCATATAGAGAATTGGTAACTCCTTTTTATTTTTGAAAGCTCTTGAACGCGCACTTTTTCCAATTACCAAAAGGTTGCATTTATGAGTTCCAAAAGCGTTAGCGCACATAAGGCCAGTCAGTCGTTCTTCCGATTATTATTCTTCCACACTAGATTCGTTACTGCAGACTAAAGTTCTTTGGGGTAGCGCCTACCAAAAAATCCCCGTCTTGTCAGCATTATAAATTTGGTGTAATGTTAATTTTTCCGATTTTATTAAATCATCTAACTTTTCGACGAGTAGTGTTGCGCTTTCATAATCTCCTGATAATTTTTCACCGGACGCTTTCAGACTATGAATTCCATGGCGGCTTTTAAAATTTCCCAACCAGCCCTGCGAGTAATAGAATGTTGTTTCTATTTCGAACGTTGCGTGGAAATATTTTACTTTTTCGATAATCATTGCTCCTGAAATAGGTAAACCATTCGTACGTTGCTAGATCTAGTTGTGCATATTCGGCATCTTTTAAAGTCTTCCGAACGTTTAAGCCTTTTATGGAATCGGATTTAAAGAAGAATTTGAAAATTTCGTTGTTCAATATCGTTAATAGTTTGTTGTCCCACTCGGTATTTCACTGTTAAATTTTTTGCAGATACGTTTTTTGGAGTTGGTGTATAATGTCCACTTTTTCTGTAATAGATAAAACCTTTCTTGATCTTTTAGATGAAGTTGATGTTGATGGAATCATAGTGTTACCTAAATGAGAATCAACACTTTCTAAAGATAATTTATACCCAACATTTTAATATTCTGCATACAATTACACTATAAGTAATCCTCTTACCGTCCCGGAAAAAATCCCGGGATAATAGAGGTTCACGGATGATCGGATCCCGGATATTCGAGATTCAAGTGTATTTGCAAATAACGAAAAAGCCCCTTCGGAAGATGCCACTTTCGGTGGACCGACTTCGACAAAAAATCTTTTGGATCTCCAAATTTGTGGAAAAAGCTTATGTATATAGTTTCACCACGATCAATCGATCTTTCTGTAGGGCTATAGGGAACCAACAACATTTAGACTGCACGGCTTCACAAACACAAAGACATACACCAAATTTTTTCATCATTACTGTATATAAAAAGACTATTAAGAATCATAATTTAGAATCTTTTAGTACATAATCTTTTTCCTCGCAAATTATATACTTATCATTTGCAAAATATTTGCAAAAAACAACTAACCATCGATCTACCCATCAAACTCGATATCGTTGTCTCAAAGAAGTCAATAAGTCTTGTGTTTGACACGACATGGAATGAGTTGCCACTCTTATGTAAGTAGCATTCTACAGTTATTGGTGGGATGATCAGAGAGTAAAGACGGTTTATGTAAGTAAGTTGGCAATTCCTAGCGGAACATACACATTAGCTTTATGATGGCTATCTACAATTTTTTCATATTCGACCGAACAATGAATTTTGAATATCATACGAGCTCATTTATTGATTTGGATTCTCGCGTAACACCAAAAGAGCCTCCGGAATGGCAATTACGTCTTCCACATTAGATTTTTTGCTTACATATTCAACTAAATGGGGTGATTTTTTTTATTATATAGAGATTTAATTATATTTCAAACAGAAGAGCCACTCACTTATTAAGAGTAATATGTTCTCGCATAAAAATAAGCTGGGAGTTTTTCTGCAAAACCATATAAAATTGTGTATCGGAAGTAGCAGCTCAATGAGAGCTTTTTCAATTTATGTTATGATGTTGAAAAGTATAGCATTTACAAAAAACGACAAAGAATTGAAAGATTTAAATAAATTTAAAGATTAAATTTTCAACCAACCATGATCTTATTGATTTTCTGAAATTTTAACAGACCTTTGATTGACTATTAAGAATTGATTGATTGATTTTTTTTAAGGCTGTATCATAAAGAAAGTACATAAGAGTAGTAATTCGAATGCAATAAATTGTCATATGCAATTTAAAATCGAAATATTTGGAGCTAATTTTGCGGCTATCGGACGGAAATAGGATGTATAAAGTAAATTCGTATCGTATATGAACTTTCGTAACGTGATACGATACGTATCGTATTCAGAAATAGGGGCCCTGATTTGCTATGTGTACATATCGTTACCTCAGTATTTAAGTGTTTTAAATGCATGGTATTTTGTATGCATTTAAAACACAATACTGGGGTGACGATATTCTATTCATTATATTGATGCGGTTACGCACTGCACCTGGAATACTACAGGCTACACTGCTTTAAAAATGTTGCTATATGACATACATTTATGTCGTTAGTTCCCTCTTTGCGTATTATAGGCAGCACTAAAATTAAAAAGATTGTATTGATTTTGTTTTTGTGTTTAAGCTGTCATATTAATAAAAAAATTGTAACAAACAAGAAAAATATTTATAAAATATTTTTCTTGTTTGTTTACAGTTTTAATAAATAATATATTTTAAAATTTTATAAAAAACTATTGGTAAGTATTAATTCATATCATTATAAAATTATGCGTTCTAAATTGCGTTTAATATATAAACATAAAACACGTATAAAATGTTACACATTTCATTTACGGGAAGACATAAAATACATATTTTTTAAACTTTAAACAATTTATGTAATTGGATGAAAACATATTTTTATATTTGTACGCATTAATCTAATTTATTAATTATTAAAATTAAAGAAAATATAACTATTGATGACATTAAAAATTTTATTTATAAATATTTTTATTAATAATTCATTCAATGGAGAACATATAATTAATTATTAATTTTTGTATGTATATACATATTAATTAAACACATTTTATTAAATATAAATATTCTAAAATAATTAAAAAAAATTAATCCTTTTATTTTACTTTAATTTTTTCTTTTATCAAAAATAAATTTAATTTAAATAAAAGTTTTACTAATTTATTAGTTAGTATATAAGTTCAAGTTTTTAATTTAAATAAAAATTTATTGTATATGTGCACAGCACATATGGTTTTATATATAATTCATTTTTTTAAATAATGTTTGAACTTAGAAAATAATATTTTATAAAGCAAAATCGTATCACAAAAACTATTAGGTAGTTATATAAATTAATTATAAAATAAACTTTAAAAGTTAAAAGTATGTTATATAAATCAAATTTATTCAAATTCATTATTATTTATATTTTAAAAATCTCAGTCTAAATAAAATTATAATTAAGTAATAATTTACAAAATAATGTATTTAATAATTATTTCTTATCAATAATAATAATTATCTTAGGAATAATTTTAAAATAAACCATAATCTTAAAAATCTTATTTATAAAGTAAATTCATTTGGTTTTATACTTATCACAGGTTTTAAAAATAATAAAGAAATTTAATAAAAATCGCAAAAAATGTTATTTTTAATTGGTAAGGGTTATTAATTTCCTTTTGAACTTATTTTTTACTGTGGTTGTTGTGAGAGCGTGAATTGCACTATTTTTTTTTGTGTAATTATTCAACAAAATATTGCACCAAATGGACAATGATTTATCGATTAAAACAAACCTATCCTTTGAACATTTGCATTTTTCTATAATTAAATTATCGAATTTTTCTAAAATTAAAAATTTTAGATAGGCTTTTTGATTACAAAATTCTAAAAACTCTTTCTCGAAACTCCCGATTAATGTTTCAAACACTTTAAAAGCGGAAACGCCAATATCTAAAGAAAATTGCGAAGAATATTTTAAACCGCCCCGATCTAAATTAATTGTGTACTCTAAATTATGACTATGATCTAAAATTAATTCTTTATTGATGAGCAAATGTTCAGTACAACTAGTGCATTTCACCTTCTCACTCACCGAACGCCCAACATAGCCCGCGATGAAAATTAAAGTTGCTACGTTCTCCTCTTACAACTCCATCTCCTCCGATGTTTTTAGAACCGCTTCCGCCAAATCGAAATCCACGCTGTCCATTTGTGATTCATCCTCCCTGAAATCAGAAAACAAATCGTTTAAAGCAATTTTGTCCTGTTTGTTATTTAATTTTAATACACTAGTAATTTGCAACTTTTTTTCAGATTCAATTATATTTTGAACAGAAGTGGTAATTTGTTCCCGACATGCGCCGATATTTTCCAAAACGAGCTTCTAGAGGATCTGTTTGAAATTTCCCGAGTAAAACGTATTTAAATTTAAGTTCGTCGAAAAGATACGGAATTAATAAAAGCATGCTCGATGTTGTTTTTAGTAAAGCAGAATAAGTCTCTTTACTTAATTTAAAAGAATGTTTCAATTCAGAACAGTCCCAAGATTGCAACCACACACAAAAGTCCATAAGAAATTTATAATTTAATTGCTCTAAACTAAAAATTGGCCGCGCGAAATCGTTTCTTTTGTGAAATTTTTTACGTTAACTACGCTCTACCATTTCCAGATAATTGTAATAAAATTCGCGGTTCCCGGATCTAAATTTAAAATTTGGTTTTCATAATAATAATTTAATGCCGATATATTTTTCTCATCAAATAATTTAATAGCTAAATAAACGTTTTGTTTTTCGAATGAATTTGGAAAAAAACTTTATGCGATAAAGCGGGAGCTTGTTTAATAAGTAAATGAACGGAGTCAAATAGAAGAAATATTTTCTTTGTTAAATTAAATTTTGACATAAAATATGGTTGAAATTCCCGACCTCCGCATAGCTGTTTAAAAAGTTTGCGATTAATCTGGTTGTTATCAGTAATTATAGATACAACTCCATATCCGGATTCGTTAAGTAAATTTAAAATATTGTTTGTACAATTTAAAATAAACGCGGTGTCCTGTGCTTTAACTGGGTATAAACCGACAACGTCGTGGCTATGGGAGTACAACGAAGTGATCATGAACGTTTGCACTGCATTTGCAGCTACAATCTCGGATTTATCTGAAGACACATTTTGTGCAATTCCCTGAAGAGAATTCGCTTTGTATGTTATGGCAGATTTAACATGTATGTCATCTAATATAAGATTTACATATTTGTTAGAATCGCCAGTTTTTAATAATTTTGATTTTAAATAATTTAAATGAACCGAACCCGTTCTTGCACTTCCGATGTTAAACGATTTTAAATATCCCGGAAAAGGTAAAATTAATAAATCGGATTCGCGAAGATAATTATATGCGCCCGGAAAAGTGTATAAGAGAAGTGCAGAAAAAAGTAGTGTCCGTCGAATACCTAGGAGATTTAAAATTCACTAAATTTAATTGTTCCTGAAAAGAAGTTAAACTTTTACGTTTATCTGTATATTGCTCATCTTTAATTATTAAACTTAAATTTTTATGAATGTTATGGAAGATATCAAGTGAATCAACCATGCTATTTATATTATGATCTAAATGTCTAATAAATTTAATTAATTTTGAAAAACTATTTATTTTTAAATTGGGTATTATTGAATTAAATTTAGAAATTTTAATTTCCCGATCGTTTTCAAAAACTTTTGTAACAACAAGGTCATTATCAATAAAAAATGAGCAATGTACAAATGGGATTCCAAGAGAATTAAGTTTAAGTTTATAAATTAGCAAATTTGAATCCCATAATTTGCTAATCCAGTCAGTAAGAAAATACTTATCTTTTTTATTAATAATATCCTGAAGTACGCTGATTTTATCTTCAAATAAGAAAAAACGTTCCTCGATTTGTCGTTGTTCCTCTTCTTGCCGCTTTCGTATAGCTGAGGAACAATCGATCCTGCTTGCATCGTGGTGTGGCAAAATGGTTGGAATTGTACCGCTTCGTAATGTCCACCGAGATCTGGGTATCATAATCCGTTTTCCTACAATAAATAAATTTCGAAATGTATGGTTTATTAGGACACGTTTCGAGTATAATTGTTCATTTAAAAATTGAATTAATATTTTCCCGTTTCAAGAATTTTCACATCCCTTTTTATGATAAACTCCGGTTCAAAGTAATGTTGACAGGCTCGGTGATTGGTGGTTAGGGCAGCATCACTAATCTCGATTAAATCGCACCATTTTGCTCGTCGATCAGGTTGTCGAGGGAAGCTAAAACCGCGTACTTCACTACTGTTAACTGCAACTAAAATCAAAGTTCAAAATATATGAAAAACGCCAATAACATTTTTGTTTCTCCTCGGGATATGCGTGGGAAAAATTGAAAGTAGTGATAAACAAATTATAAAGAGGACAGCCCTAAAATTGCTCAATGTTTAAGTTCATGCTTGTTGGGTTGGTTATGATCGAAGAGGGATAGAATATTTAGAGAGGGACAAATATAAAAAGCAACTTAAATTGCCGTTAATGGCGCATGAGTAAACCTATATAAGGGAAAGAAGGATGGCATGAGGGGATTCGGTTTGATTTGGGAGAATGGTTTGTGTTGTGACACGAGACCAAGAAAAAATTAAAATAAAAACCGAATAGAAGAAAAAACCAAAGTAAAGTAATTATTATACGTGAAAAATTGTATACTCAAATTGAAGATATTGTTGTTGTGTCTTTTGTTAAATATATTGTGCAACGAAAATTTTATGTACAAAAAACAAAAAAATGTAAACCAAGTATAATATTATAATATGTACAGCTACATTAATTTACGAATAGTAATAATATAAATATATAATTAAAGACGAAAATATAAGTCCAAAATAAAAATAAAAAAAAATAAAAAAAAAACCATATAAATATTATAATTAAAGTGTTTTGATTATTGATGTGTTGGAGAAAAATTTTGTGTTCTTCTTCGGTCCACCATATTTAAATACAAGGACAGTGCAAGGCGAAAAGTTTGGGACATTACGGCTCGGAATGCGCAGTATCGAATAGCGATTTAAATTGATATTAATAGCGATATTTCGGATACGGATACTGAAACGAAGAAATCTCAATTTTACGGAACGAGAAGCACAGACAACGGAATCAGGAATAAAATTATACCACGGTAACCACATTCGGGTCGGCTAATCCGGAGAGGTATAGGGGTCCGGCCGCGAAACGTACGTTCGGAGTAAGTTTGCGGCATAGTTGCACGGCTATTCATTGGTCGTAATTATTTGGAAGAAGGCCTCTAATTCGGATTGGACACCATCATGGCAGCGGTTGTTTGGTAAGAGTACCACCTAAGAATTTTCTTGTCTTTTTTTTTTGATAATTTTATTAGCGATTCGAAATTGTTATATTATTAAACAACTTTATGATTCATTATCGGGAAATTGGACCGTACATACCGTATTATATTTTTTTTTTTTGTTATTTCAAGCGCGTACTAGTATAGTAGGATTAGTGTCTTGCCATTGTAATTGGTAGTTTCATTTATTGGGTTTTATTTCATGCGGGCTGCAAGTATAGTCGTTGTCAAACCAAACGCATGCTTCCTTTTTTCGTTTTTTTTTTTGTATATTTTTTTTTAAGACAGTTAAGTCAACCAGTTAGAATGTGCTAGGAGGAGAATACGTGATAGTGGAATGACTGTAGCACTGTAGGATGATTTAGTTTAACCTTAGCAAGTTTTTCTAAGAGCGTTAGTATGATTCATTGTGACATGGCCTCCGACCTCGCACACTATGTCCAACCCTCCCAAGCCACTGGAGACTATCCGCTAGTTTGTGTATGTGGGTGTGGCGTCGGAGCGACCCGGGCCATGCGTTACAAAACTACAGTGCACTTTGGTACAATGCACACTGGCATTTCTAAAATAGGAATTTTTTATTTTATTATAAAAATTTCACAAACACACACATTACATATATCGAACGGATACAGCATACTGGACACCTTCCGAACCACCACCAGTAGAAAATCCACTATGTAAAATATATAATCGGGCGAAGGTTTCGCATGTTATAAAGGCCACTGCTGATATCCGAACACATAAAAACACTTACATTTTAAAATATCCATGGTGGGCCATTTCACCTTTTCCGTAAATACCTTCTTTGCGTGCATCAGGCCCCGATCAAGTAACCGTTTTTAAACCCCATCACCAGAAAAATTAACATTAATAATTTAAATAATATTTAAATAAAAAATATCTCTAGAAGCCAGATGATCAGGCAACATAAATACTTACACGCGATAATAAACCACCCATAAATCTTTCTATCTCCAGAAATTAATGTCCGGAGGCAGGATGAGCTTTTACGCGCTAAACGATAGCATGCTTTTAACCTAATTTATTTAATATTAAGAATTTTACGAATTTTTTTACAAACGGATTAAAACATAAAACGCATATTTTAAACGTTAAAGCACAAATTGAAAAGTTATTTTAAAACTTTCAAACCGAACTCTTACAACAGATTAAAAAAATTGGATGGCTCATTGTGCAAATGCATCCAATAAAATAGTTTCAATTATTTTTTCTAAACATTCACTTTGTTCCCAAATCAGACGTCACAAAATATATTTTAAGTTTCACTTACTTACCTGATTTTTAAATTTAGTAAAAAAACACGTGGGTATATTCTGCTTGACAAAAAAAGTACACCCTTACTCATTGATTTTGCGAATCACACTACATATTTTTGTTTTTAATATTTTTTCTGTCATTTCGTTTATTCTTTTTATGAACATGACTGCCGTCTACAATTCAAAGAATACACTGTAGACATAAATTTGATGACATAGCAAGCAGTGTGGCCTGTAGTATTCCAGGTGCACTGGGTTACGTATTGCAATACAACAACAATAGCGTTACAAACTGAATTCGAATTTTATTTTGATTTTCTACACATACATATGTATGTCTAAATAGAAAATATACAAATGTTTTGATTTTTTGCGATTGTGTTGTTTTGATTTTAGGAAAATGAGAAAAAGGGAAAGAACTATATTGAAGTATATATGTACATCCTATTTCCGTCCGATAGCCGCAAAATTAGTTCCAAATATTTCGATTTTAAATTTCATATGACAATTTATTGCATTCGAATTACTACTCTTACGTATTTTCTTTATGGCTGTATGTCAAACATGTCAGCATATTATGCTAACTAGTTTGTGATATTGTGCATCAAATATTCCAATATGAGCATTCTAGAAGAGCGTGACCATCGATTTCTCTTTGATATATTTATGGAGGTCCGCAATAAAAATAAAAGTCTTATACCTTTGACGGAATGAATTTTCAATACAAAATTCTGCCTATGAGCAAATGTTTGGATATTGTTGTTAAACCTTTGAAATAATACCTGAAATTTGACACTTTTACACTTCTCTACTGTTTTTGTTGTTGTTCCAAATTTATTTATTTGTCCACGACTGTCTTATAAAATAGCCATTAACTTCTGTTTCTTCAATTATTTATGACATACATTATACACTACCATAATTTATTTATTTATTATACGGCACCCACCAATCGATTATTCAATGCAAAGTTTTACAGTTCCTTTCATCTATTTCCCCGAAGGCATTTCTTTGCAAGTACCTAAATAGACAGAATATTTAAAATTTCCAAAGAACCTTATAATGGCCTTTACCTCCCATTCAGCTTTTATAAATATATTTACGAAGAAATACTCAAACAAAACACTTTATTTGAACCTGACCTAATATTTCGTTGAATAATAAAAACAATTCTATATACTTGTAGACAATTAAATTATTCACTAAGCAGAATTATGTAATAATTGCTCGGAAAATACGATAGCAATATTCGGTTCTTGCGAATAAATTGCTGAATGCGTGTATGAAGGACGACGAGTGGGCCTAGGCATGAGATATTACAAAATAAAAATTTTATTACTGGATTTCTTGTATGTCATTTTATCTCGATTATTTTATTGGTTCGGCTTTTAGCATAACTTTTATAATTGTTTTAAGAAGCGACCCGCCTAACATTGTAATATTTTAACTTAAGGAGCAGGCTGCGTAGCTGGTTTTCTTATAAAATGTAATAAAATTATATAAATAATGATTTTCCCGTTTTATTTCTTATATAAACCAAAATGTTGTGTGTAATAATATTGCTGGGTGATGTATGAGTAGGAAAATAAATTGAATAATAAAGAAAATCATAATAATAAAAATGAACTCAAGACCCAAAATCATATTACATCAAATGATAAACTGTAGGTTTTAGAAAAATACTTGACTTTATCTTGTCGTAATTGTATATTTGTAAGTATGTTGTCGGTTCAACATAATTTTAAGTATCCAAGTTATATATAATACAAAATACTCATAATAAAAAAGAACCGGCAAAAATAAGAATAACAACACCCTCACCAAAAAGAACTTCAAAATACAAGAACGCAACAAAAAACATTCAGCTATTTATTGTAATTCTTAATATAAATACATTTAAGAAACAACTTTTTTAATGAAATTTTTATTTTTTTTTATTTTCAGATATTGATTTTCAAATATAATAATTCAAATAATAACAAATCTAACAGTATAATAAAATGAAGGGACGACATCTTAGACGTCGTTTTAGTCTTCAACCGTCTTTTATGAAAGATGATGGTCCAGAAGATAAACACAAAAGAGATAAGTATGTAAATTTTATTATATTCGTATTTTGTCCTTTCTCTTCCCCTTAAATAACTGGATATAAATTAAAAAAGTTTAATTTCATAAATTATATTATTTTATTTTTTTAAATTTAATTAAAATACAGTTTTTGTTGTTGCTGGTTTTCTTCTGTTTTGGACGCAATGGGACCAACTGATCTCAAGAATGAATAGAATACTTTGGACATTCCATGCTCATTTTAATTACTAATAAAATATTCCTATAAATGTACAATTATTTAAAGTCAGTTTTAGGATTAGTTTCCCTTTTTTATGTCGGTTGATTTTGGGATTATAAATTCTTAATTCGATTATAGTTCTTCATTACTTCAAATGAAGAAGTTGTTCAATATGGTGTGGTTTATAATGTTTGTAGTAAAATAAATAAAATTCTCTTTAGTTATTTTGATAATGTATCTGCTCTGCCACATTGTAAAATGAGAAAACTTGTATCTTTTCCTGTCAACAGGTTTTAGCTGCTGCGTTTTTTTGAAATATGGTGCTCGAGACCGCGATAAAATATAGGGAAAAAACAGGGAAATTTAGACAAAAAAATTTAGAACAACAACTTTAACTAACTTCAAGTCAATCTTTGACATTTAATTTTTGGTTTATAATTAAACACAATACTATCCATTATTAAAATAAATTAATTAATTTCACCAGCAAACACCAGCAAATTTCCAGTTGTAAATGAAGTAAACAACAATCAAAAAATTGTGTACTAAAAAATTTCGCTGTTCCGTCAGTTCAGCAATTATTAATTTTTTTGAGGAACTCGGTTGTACTCTACATAATATCCAGAGTTGTTCAGAGTTGCTGAGAACAAGCATAAATAAACTTTATTCGATAATATAATGCAAGATATTGACGTAGTATAACTTCTTTAGGATTCGATTGAATAAATCCGAAGCACAAATATTTTAATAATATGTGAATTGTTTAAAAAACCAAAATATAATTTATCGCGGTCTAGAGCAGCTGTTTCAAAAAAACGCAGCAAGCATCACGGCTTGTATTTCATAATCGTAATAATTAAAACCTCGAAAAGATTTGATTAGTATATATGAAATATTTAGGAATGCTAACGCTCATACCTAACTTTATCTATTAGGAAATTATTGGGTGTTTTTTTAAGAGGTTGCCGATTTTTTTTTTGAATAAAACACATATAAAATTATGAAATGACCAAAATTTTTTTTTATTTGGTAGATAATTTTTTGGCATTTAACATTTAAACACAATTTCTGGCATATGGCTACCACGACTATTTTTCACAAATGTCATTCTGGAGGTCCAATTTTCCAGCACTTTTTCAAGCATTTGAGGGCGTATGTCAGCAATGACACGTTGAATATTGGTTTCCAAAGCGTCAATCGATTGAGGTTTATCCACATAAACCAATGACTTCACGTATCCCCACAAAAAGTAATCGAGTGGCGTCAAATCGCACGAACGCGGAGGCCAATTCACCGGACCATTTCTCGAAATAATGTTGTCGTTGAAAGTTTCTTTCAATAAGTCGATTGTTTCACGTGCTGTATGGCAAGTGGCACCATCTTGTTGAAACCACATTTCATTCATATCCATATCTTCAAGATTTGACAACAAAAACTCATTTAACATGGTTCTGTATCGATTTCCATTCACGGTAACGCGTCGTCCTTCCTCATTTTTAAAGAAATATGGACCGATGATCCCACCAGCCCATAGACCGCACCAAACAGTACATTTATCAGGATGCATTGGTAATTCTAGAACGGCGTGTGGATTATCTTTGCTCCAAATGCGACAATTTTGTTTGTTGACGTATCCATTTAACCAAAAATGCGCCTCATCACTGAAGAGAATTTTACGGTAAAAAAATGGATCTTCGTTCAATTGATTTAACGACCAATCACTGAATTCACGGCGCAAACGATGGTCGTGTGGCTTTAATTCTTGCACCAATTGAATTTTGTATGGCACCAAACCCAAATCTTTACGTAAAATTTTCCATAAAGTCGATGGACAAAGTCCAATTTGCTGAGCACGACGACGAATCGATAAATTGTCGTTTTCTTCGACACTGGCCTCAACGACAGCAATATTTTCTTCTGTACGAACTCTTCTCATTCTTGTCGGTGGCTTGGCATCCAAAAGAGTGAATGTAGACCGAAATTTGGTAATTACGTTCTTTATGGTGGTCTCTGACGGACGATTATGTGCACCATAAAATTCACGAAGTGCTCTATAAACATTTTTAATTGAACACTGATTTTGAAAATAAATTTCCACGATTTGAAAACGTTGTTCTGGAGTTAACCTATTCATAATGATTTGCCAAACAATACTGAGTAGAAATGCCACTTTGAGCTGTCAAAACAACTGTCATAAAATAAAACGACATCTATCGGAAAAACAAACCTCCTAAAAAAACACCCGTTATAATTATAACCACATTCTCCAGAGCTCTTAGTTCAACGTGTTGTTTGCATTATTCCCAGCCACTTGGTAATATGAAGAGCTTTGGTTTTGTTTGATATATGTATAGAATTTGGAACTAAATGCTCTTACAAATTTGCGTTAATCCCCACAAGCAATTTTAATTTTGAAACCAAAGGAAAACCTAGCTGTTACCGGGGACCGAGTCGTTAACAAACCCAATCGGTTACCATAAACTTACCTATTTTTGGCACACAATGAGTTGGAATCGTTACCATTTTGATACCATGGGTTAAATCGGAGTGTTTGTTACACTAAACTTACCAATATATTTTTATGTAAATTTCCCTGTATTCTTTAGAATAAGATAACGCAATAGTATTAGATTGTTAAACGTAAAATATTTAGGTTATTTTAGAGGATTTCTTATTGTCTTCATCTCTTTATTTTATATCTCAAAATTAAATATAAATTGTGTCTAAAAGTATTAATTATGTTCCCGTTCATGTTAGACAATATTATGTGAACAAAATAGAACCTTGTTTGGGAGTGCGTAGAAGTGAACGCACAATAAATTATAAAAATTTTAAATTAAAAGTTTTAAATTTTTGTTAATTATATATAATTACATTTTTAGAAAAAATTACATAAAATTTCAATTTTTGAGCTTTAATCCAAGTGCTATTTTGCCTACATCATGTTTCAGTGCGCAGAGTCATCTCTAAATATAATTTTATAGCTAAAATAAAGGTTATTGGAAATATGGTAGAAAAAATCAAACAAGTTATAACTGCGGCATATAAAAAATAACGCAATGCTCGAGCGGTGCACCGACAAATTTCCGATGAACATTTTGAATGTTATGAAAAGTTACCAGTACCAACAACATTCGTTTCTTTAATTAGCACTTTTTAGAAATAAAATAGATTACAAATCGCTTATTGTTTAAAAATAAATTATTTCTTAACACAATAGAAAAGACACTGACACAGTAATTTAAGAATAAATACAAGAAAACAAATTAGTTTACGTCGATAAACACGTACCTTCAAACGCCATTTTAAAAAGATTTATCCAACGCATCAGGATCAGGAATAGTTAAAAATCTGCCAAAAAAATTCATAAACATTTTAAAAACCATATAATAAAAATTTAATAAACTTCTTAATTTAATAAAACTTCATATTCAACAATAAAATTGATACTTAAAATTATTTACATTATTAATCAAAGATAATTGATAATCATCATTATAAATTTGAATTTTTGACTTATAGATTGGCTAATGTGTAAGAATCACAACAATCAGTTTCGAACAAATGAGACTATTGATTTGAAAAAATCAGTCTCCTCATCAGGTCGCGACGACTGATGTTGTATTACTACATTGGAATATTGGCTATATATATAGAACATAACATGTAGTTGTACTACTAGCGAATTACTGCATAGCGTACGAAATTTGATTCTTTCACATTTCCATCTATATTTTATCAACTAACTTTTCGCATTCACGAATTTTATTATATATTTTTACTTTGGTTTTTGCAATTGTAATGGTGTTATTGTGATTGTTCTGTATATTGGTATATTTCAGCACTCTCGAATTAAATTCACAAATCGTAGGAAATTCTTCCGTTTAGCGTCACTATCTGTGTGACAAACGAATATGATAATCGACACTTACTTATACACAATCAACTTCCCAACCACCCCATACTTTCTTTCCTTTAACGCTGGATCGCGGATAAATTTGAATTTTTTGACTTATAGATTGGCTAGCCCAAAAATTCAAATTTATCCGCGATCCAGCGTTAAAGGAAAGAAAGTATGGGGTGGTTGGGAAGTTGATTGTGTATAAGTAAGTGTCGATTATCATATTCGTTTGTCACACAGATAGTGACGCTAAACGGAAGAATTTCCTACGATTTGTGAATTTAATTCGAGAGTGCTGAAATATACCAATATACAGAACAATCACAATAACACCATTACAATTGCAAAAACCAAAGTAAAAATATATAATAAAATTCGTGAATGCGAAAAGTTAGTTGATAAAATATAGATGGAAATGTGAAAGAATCAAATTTCGTACGCTAAGCAGTAATTCGCTAGTAGTACAACTACATGTTATGTTCTATATATATAGCCAATATTCCAATGTAGTAATACAACATCAGTCGTCGCGACCTGATGAGAAGACTGATTTTTTCAAATCAATAGTCTCATTTGTTCGAAACTGATTGTTGTGATTCTTACACATTAGCCAATCTATAAGTCAAAAATTCAAATTTATCCGCGATCCAGCGTTAAAGGAAAGAAAGTATGGGGTGGTTGGGAAGTTGATTGTGTATAAGTAAGTGTCGATTATCATATTCGTTTGTCACACAGATAGTGACGCTAAACGGAAGAATTTCCTACGATTTGTGAATTTAATTCGAGAGTGCTGAAATATACCAATATACAGAACAATCACAATAACACCATTACAATTGCAAAAACCAAAGTAAAAATACATCATTATAAAATTTTTGTTTAATAATGTTAATAACTAAACCCTCTGAAGTAAGCTTCGCATTTTATCCATTTGCCTTAATCATGAACAAACAGTGCATGACGAATAAATTGTTTAATTTTTTTATACCCCAGAATAAATTTAACGGAAACAAGAAAAACATAAAGAAAAATTGTTCCGATTAAACGTGAATGGCCACCATGAAACCTCTGGCACAGGGTTATTCTTATGTTGAAATTTGGAATAACGTTTTCGCATAAATGTGGCTGTATTTCACCAATAACGCGCCGTATTTCCTCTTTAAGATATTCAACTGTTTCAGGCTTATTCGCATACACCTTTTCCTTCACAAAGCCCCAAAGCAAAAAGTCCATCGATGTTAGATCGCACGCACTTAGTGGCCAATGTTGATCACCAAATCGAGAAATGACACGGCCTGTAAACTTACTCTGCAGTAACACCATTGTTTCACGTGCTGTGTGGCAGGTCGCACCATCTTGTTGGAAAAACATGTCCTTCACATCAATTACATCCAATTCGGTCCACAAAAATTCCGTTAACATTTTGCGATACCGCACTCCATTAACAGTTAGCGCATTTTCAAAGAAATACGGCTCAATTACTCCGCCAGCCCAAAATACACACCAAACAGTTACTCGCGGTGGTTGCATTGGTTGTTTCAGTATCACAAGAGGATTTTCAGCACCCCAAATCCGCCAGTTTTGCTTATTTACGTATCCGTCGAGTTGAAAATGTGCCTCATCTGAAAAAATAATTTTCTTCGAAAAATCCGTATTAGTTTGATGATGTTCCAACATCCCATTAACAATTTCATGGCGCTGCACATGGTCCCTTGACTTGATTTCTTGCACCAATTGAACCTTGTACGCGTGAAAATGCAGATCTTTTACCAAAATTCGTTGCATAGTGCTTCTGGGCATGTTTAATTCTTGACCACGATGCCGAATGGAAGTTCGTGGATTCTCGGCCACAAATTCCTTTACTGTGGCTATATTTTCGAGTGACCGACAAGGACGACGACGAACAATGATCTTCTCATCCATCAGCGTAAATTTGTTCCCAAATTTTGTAATTAAACGCCTCACTGTCGATTCATTTCTAGTGAAAACTTGACGTAATTGGCGAACTTTTCACAATACTTTCATCATTTTTGTAATGTGTTTTCATTGTTGGTTTGAATACTTCTCTATATTCTTAAATCGCGTGGTCTGTACGTGACAACTGTGAAAAAAATCACCGTACAACTCGTATTAACAAAATAGCGGCAAATTTAAATCTGGCGCTCTTGCTGAGCAAGCCTTTACTTCATATTTGAAATTTTATGGATATTTTATTGATTTTTTATCGATAAAATTTACGCTTAGTTCCTACCCTGAACTATTAGCGTTATGTTGGTAACCAATTTAACCCGAAAACATGAGAAATGTTTTACCCGGACGTGTCCAACAAAAACTGCTGTAATTTTTGTGGAATAGAATATTTTTTTTGAACACCGTTCTATATAATTCTTTTATAAAACAAACCATTTTTAATAATCATGGTTTCTTATTCTTCGATGGTTAAATCCTGCCTACTTGAATTCGTATCAATTTTATTTATTCATAGACATCAGAAATGATCGACAACAACGTTAGGAAGTTTCGACATCCGAACGCCAATTATTTAGATAAAGTTCAATAAGCAACTCTATTCAATCTCTTATTATCTCTAGTGAATCATTGTTTCATGCACTTCACAAAAAACAACATTGTTAGTAAGTCACAGATGTTTAGAAAAGTATAGATTTTGCATACCTCCATAACGCTAGATAGAAACGCATAACGCTAGATAAAATTGTGAGGGTTATCGCGTCAGCAATTTCAATTTCAACCTCGACAGAATGTTATTTTTAAATATTTATTTATTTTTTTTAAATAGGTATATAAAAAAAATTCTTACGGAAATCATTTTCACAAAATAGAAATACCATTCCGCGATAACAATTTTTATTTTATTTGATACCGTTTTATTTTCCATAAAAGAGTTCTCTCTAATTATTTTTCTTTCGTGACAATCGGATCGTGTTTGTTCGCTCTTTTACATCCTCTCACACATTATATTAAAAATGAATATCTGCTAGTGAGATAAATACTTACAAATCATATCAACAATAACAACAAATGAAACAAACGGAATAACAAAAATCTTCATGACGCGAACACGATACATAGACTATAAAAACAAAGCCTTAGATGCAACCTCACACCCCTACCCAAAGGCGAGTTTTGTTCTTAAACTACGAGTATGAAACCTGGTGGCTATCATATGTAAGCTACTATACATTTCATCAAAGTTGCTTCGCAGTGGGCAGAGGTTGGGTCGCAAAACTTATGATCTAATTTAGTACGATGCCAAATATAGCCGATGTTTCGTAAATATTTCACGACATCATTACAATGGCAGTGTAGCACCGTGGTGTACGGTGATGTGCACCGCGTTTTACGCAATGCAATTTCAACGAAATATTTGCGGTCAATTTTTTTTTCTGATTCGATATCTTGGCATATTTGGATACGTCCAAAAACATTATACGAGATGATATTAAGAATTTAAAATAATTTTTGGAAACCCACTATCTATGTAGGCCAAATTTTCGCGTTAAAAAAATTTGAACAGCGCACGTTTCTAAAGCTAGTACCCTAAATCGCACACTTTCGTTGTTCATCAATGTACACTGCCCTGACATTTCTTTATGTAACGCAATGACTGAATTACTTGAGCACCAGCATGCTACTGTCTTCTAATACATATCACCTAATTCTGCATAGAAATAAGATACATAAGGCACGATTCGATGAGAGAGTCTCTAACATTCCAGGATTACAAAATATTAAAAGTTTTAACTTTAAAAGCGTTCTGTTGCTTATAACTTACAATCCGGTGTTTTCCTAAATTCCCCAATATTAGTGTCTTACTAATTGTTAAAAGGAATAGTTTTTTCATGTTTCCTTCCATTTATCGTGAATATGGGGTGGGGTATTTGTATCAAATCATTTGCTTCATTTATGTAGTTACTGGTCTTAAAGGAATTATTACGTCAATTTCTTTCCGTCCCCCACCATTAACATAAGGATTTAAATACTAAAGGTTAGACACGTGGATCATTCCGATATATTACATAAGCTAATTTTAATTATTAACTTATTCGATGGGGAAGTACTCGAAAGAAAATGAAGGGGTGAATGTGTTGTGACCAACACTTTCACTTACCTCGAACGTATCGGTCCTTTGGTAAACTATTTTGTATAATCAAAACACATTATCCCTGATTAAATTTCAGAAAACAAACAAAGTCAAGCCCAGTTGGTTGAAAATGGAATCTTTAAATTTATTTAAATTTTTTAGTTCTTTGCCATTTACAAAAAAATGTTAAACTTTTCAACATCATTGCAAAAATTGAAAAAGCTCTCTCTGAAGCTTCCGATACACAGATTTCCACCAAATTTCTTAACAATATCCTATGTATTTGAAAAAGTTGAAGAATGAAGTTTGATTCCGAATAATCAATCTGCCCGGATTGTAGAGAAGCCGAATTTTGGAGAATATAAATAATAAAGTTTTTTTTATCAAAACTCCTCCATCTGGTAAAATTTTAAAGATGTTTTGAATTAATTTTGTTTGTAATTTAATGTTATCTCTCAATTTAACAATCTGTATTGTGATGAGACCATTTTGCTGAAACATAGTTTTTTGACAAAAATTGTTATTTCCGCTTAAATTTTGGAGAATTGATCTGTGCAGATATTGTTGCAATTAATTTAGAATTTTTTAGTTCTTAAACGTTTTTCTTGTAAATGATATACGTTTTAAAATATTTACAAAAAACGAAAAAGCTTCTATTGAAGGAGCCAGCTATATATCGGGTCAGTCGATGTCGGCAAAAAGTCACTGTTATCTTCCAATTTATGGAAAAATCTTATGAAGTTTCATCCCGATTAGTTAATCCGTCTGGACTGTAGAACACCAACCGACATTTTGTCTGTAAACACACAGAAATTTTTTAAAAACTAATTTTTGTGATACTCGTATAACGGTGATGTAGCGAATGGTAAATGTACAAGAATTTCGAGGTAAAAGTTTTTCATTATTATATTTTACTCCATAAAAGAATGTAATAGATATTAATTCAAGCGTATGGAATTTTATTGTCACTAGAACACTGATATTATAGATTTATCATGCGTCCTGTTGCGTTTTATTTATAATAACTACATTATCTTCCTTAGCAAAATGAGCAAAAATAATCTTCCACAACCTCCTTAAAACAACCTTGTTTGCACACTTCTCTTGAGTTGAGTGATTATTAACAGAATTCTGTCAATAATTTTCACTAAAACTGACGCTAAATTATTCCTCAGCGCCCCGCACAACACTCCGTTCAAATGTAGAGAAATTGGTAAACCTCCTTTCCTTAAATGGGAATACCTCTTTCTTTATCCTTTGTCTTCTGTGAAAGCATTTCCATTTCACTTTCTTTCAAGTATAGTAGTCATGAAAAATTTGAACCTCAATAATTTTGCAGATTTACCAATCGCTATATCGCTGAAGTCAAAAAAAAGTTTTTTGTCGTGCGTGCGTATGTGTTGCGGTGCCCACTAAGTGCCTATTGGTTCTCAACAGCCCAGGATTGACTGCGATCGAGATGAAACATCATATTCAAGTTTTTCTCATAAATTGGGAGATATTAATGATTTTAGGCTGAAATCGCTTCACCGGAAGTAGCAGCTTCCGTAGGGGCTTTTTCGGTTTTTCTAATACTTGAAAATAGTATAAAATATTATTATTAATATAAAAATTCGGCCCTGTACACCCCGAGATTTGTTACAGTCTAGGCTGATTGACTATTCGGAATAAAACTTCATACTAAAACTTTTGTTTTAATTAAGAGATCATTGCGAAATTTGGTTGAAACATGTGTTCAGGGGCCCAATTTTTGTTGGACAACAGGAATAAAATTTAGGAGTTATAGCTTTATTTCACATACGTACTAGACGTAAATATTGAATTTTTCCGCTGTTTTTATCAAACAATAATACGATTTAATGTTTTACGTCTAGTAGGTAAATGAAACAACTGTAAAACGCATAACTTTTTTCTCGTTTTTCGACCAAAATTCGGCCCCAGGAAGTGGCAACTTCAATTGAAGCTTTTTAAATTTTTGCAATAATGTTGAAAAGCTGAGCATTTACGAAAAAAAAATTTAAATACTTTTAAAAATTAAATTGTTATCCAACAACGGTGGAAAAATGAATCATCTTGTTGGTTTTCTGAAATTCAAGCGGGGATAATGTTTTTTTGATTTTACAAGACAGTTTTACCAAAAGTTCGGTAAGTTTAGTTTTTCGCTTT